>CAWUFW010014920.1:0-388227 GCA_963921515.1 Calotriton arnoldi
AAAGGGGATGATGGACGGAACGCTTGAGCCAATCAAACACTCACCCCCAGTCAACTGATCTGGGTTTAATCCATCATCATTCTTTAGCTCACTCCACCACCCCAGTTCAGACATGGCCATATGCAAATCAGTCTGACCCTGTGCCTCATGGGAACAGTCCAGCCCGAACTGCCAAGCCATGTCTTCCCTGGACCGGAAACAAGCATCCTAGGACCGGTTTCTGGCATTCCAGCCGTCATCAGCCAGGCTTGCCTGAATCCAGTGGCAAAGTGAGCAAGGGACCCACGTCTGGGCATACCCCCGCCAACTTAGGGCGAACAAAGCGATACAAAAGGGGATGATGGACGGAGCGCTTGAGCCAATCAAACACTCACCCCCAGTCAACTGATCTGGGTTTAATCCATCATCATTCTTTAGCTCACTCCACCACCCCAGTTCAGACATGGCCATATGCAAATCAGTCTGACCCTGTGCCTCATGGGAACAGTCCAGCCCGAACTGCCAAGCCATGTCTTCCCTGGACCGGAAACAAGCATCCTAGGACCGGTTTCTGGCATTCCAGCCGTCATCAGCCAGGCTTGCTTGAATCCAGTGGCAAAGTGAGCAAGGGACCCACGTCTGGGCATACCCCCGCCAACTTAGGGCGAACAAAGCGATACAAAAGGGGATGATGGACGGAACGCTTGAGCCAATCAAACACTCACCCCCAGTCAACTGATCTGGGTTTAATCCATCATCATTCTTTAGCTCACTCCACCACCCCAGTTCAGACATGGCCATATGCAAATCAGTCTGACCCTGTGCCTCATGGGAACAGTCCAGCCCGAACTGCCAAGCCATGTCTTCCCTGGACCGGAAACAAGCATCCTAGGACCGGTTTCTGGCATTCCAGCCGTCATCAGCCAGGCTTGCTTGAATCCAGTGGCAAAGTGAGCAAGGGACCCACGTCTGGGCATACCCCCGCCAACTTAGGGCGAACAAAGCGATACAAAAGGGGATGATGGACGGAACGCTTGAGCCAATCAAACACTCACCCCCAGTCAACTGATCTGGGTTTAATCCATCATCATTCTTTAGCTCACTCCACCACCCCAGTTCAGACATGGCCATATGCAAATCAGTCTGACCCTGTGCCTCATGGGAACAGTCCAGCCCGAACTGCCAAGCCATGTCTTCCCTGGACCGGAAACAAGCATCCTAGGACCGGTTTCTGGCATTCCAGCCGTCATCAGCCAGGCTTGCTTGAATCCAGTGGCAAAGTGAGCAAGGGACCCACGTCTGGGCATACCCCCGCCAACTTAGGGCGAACAAAGCGATACAAAAGGGGATGATGGACGGAACGCTTGAGCCAATCAAACACTCACCCCCAGTCAACTGATCTGGGTTTAATCCATCATCATTCTTTAGCTCACTCCACCACCCCAGTTCAGACATGGCCATATGCAAATCAGTCTGACCCTGTGCCTCATGGGAACAGTCCAGCCCGAACTGCCAAGCCATGTCTTCCCTGGACCGGAAACAAGCATCCTAGGACCGGTTTCTGGCATTCCAGCCGTCATCAGCCAGGCTTGCTTGAATCCAGTGGCAAAGTGAGCAAGGGACCCACGTCTGGGCATACCCCCGCCAACTTAGGGCGAACAAAGCAATACAAAAGGGGATGATGGACGGAACGCTTGAGCCAATCAAACACTCACCCCCAGTCAACTGATCTGGGTTTAATCCATCATCATTCTTTAGCTCACTCCACCACCCCAGTTCAGACATGGCCATATGCAAATCAGACTGACCCTGTGCCTCATGGGAACAGTCCAGCCCGAACTGCCAAGCCATGTCTTCCCTGGACCGGAAACAAGCATCCTAGGACCGGTTTCTGGCATTCCAGCCGTCATCAGCCAGGCTTGCTTGAATCCAGTGGCAAAGTGAGCAAGGGACCCACGTCTGGGCATACCCCCGCCAACTTAGGGCGAACAAAGCGATACAAAAGGGGATGATGGACGGAACGCTTGAGCCAATCAAACACTCACCCCCAGTCAACTGATCTGGGTTTAATCCATCATCATTCTTTAGCTCACTCCACCACCCCAGTTCAGACATGGCCATATGCAAATCAGTCTGACCCTGTGCCTCATGGGAACAGTCCAGCCCGAACTGCCAAGAATTCCATGAGTGGTATTTTGAGGGAAGAGCTGAAAGGAATGTACTGAAAAAAAAAATTCCAACTAGAAATAACAGGATATTCCACAGGGCTAACAAAAGATTTTTTGCTACATAAATCAATTCCATTGTTTGAAGCATCAATAGAAGAAATTACTCCTCCAGTGGCAAGAAAGCTCTTTTTACAGTTCAGATATAAGACCTTACCTTCCAAAGCATTTTGCTCAGGATGGAGCGCGAGTCCTTTGGTAGATGATTTATGTCCTGCGTGCAAAGCCTGTACTGAATCTATTGGCCACATACTCTATTTCTGCCCTCATTATGCATTGTTAAGGAAAAAATGGATAACACCCCTGTGCCGATCCATTGGTCCCGGACATTATTTAGAAATCTTGAGATTATTATCAACAGATACACGCAGATTGATAGTATTTGGTATTTCTCGGTTTCTTTTTGCCATGTGGATCAGGCGGGGAAGTTAATGCAATGAATTTACTTTAGCCGTTTTCTGTTAGCATGATTATGTCAACTTGATAATGAATTGTTGCTACTTGGGTAGTGAAGAATTTAGTTTGATTAACAATTTTTTAGGATTTTATGAATCTTAATCATGGGTTTTACATATGCTGCTAACTCGAAAATGAATTGCTGTATTAAGTGTAGTGGATCTTTGATGAAATCTGGTGTTTTATATATTTGTACTGTTATGCACTTTTTTGGATCTCTGAGATCGTAATAAAGTAAAATAATAATAATAATAATAATAATAAACTATCTAAGAGTATCATTTTTCAGGATGTAGTTAATTAAGTAAATTAAAGTCAATTAACAGTTTTTTTCTCTATGACCTTTGTAAAGTGCTCACATAACCTGCTAAACATGTGATCACTTGGAGGTGCTGCCCTATTCCCTAACCTCTAGCTGAGAGTCGTGTGACTTTGGTGTAATCAATGTTTTCACATATCTCTGTGGAGAGGTGAGCAACTGAGGAACATTGAAGGATTTACTACACAGGGGGATTCCAGTCAGTGCAACCAACACACAATATAAATCCGCCTACCAATATGTTTTGTGTGATATGTCTGTTCTATCAGAGAATGTGACCACCAAGTGTTAGACAAACCTTTAACTCCAAGTGGGTTGTTTCTTGATGCTATGGAGGAAAGAGTGAGGTGGCCTTAGGCATAGGTAGGAGAGAGAGAGAGAGAGAGAGATAGAGAGAGAGAGAGAGAGAGAGAGAGAGAAAGAGAAGTAAAAAAAAGTAGCAGAAAGCAATGTATGATTTTCCTTTTTTTTACAGAAATGACAGAAATCTACTCACACTGTAATACCATGTAGGCAGAGAATGTGCAGAAATCTCAATTGAATTTAAAGAAGGACTAAAGCTCCAGTCAGCCTTTAAAACAACTGCAACTTTACTGTGTTAGGTCAACAGATTAAAACAGGAAAAAAGAGAAGAATGCTTGTTGGAAGAATTGGATGATGCTAGGCAGAGTGATTACAGCTGAATCTTGAAACTAAGGGTATGAAAATTGTGGCAAATGTTAGGAAAGCCATCCTGCAGATCATCCATATGGACAAATCGGGTCTGTTGGCTATTAGGTTTAGAAGATCCTCAGGACAGAGGTAACTTCAACCATGTAGAAGTAAACAGTTGAAAATGGACATTTGCTGTGGACCTGATAGGAAGGGTCAAGAAGAACTTTGATAACACTATTGATGGCCTAATAACCTGGATTTCATAAGGACCTCCCTGAAAATATGAGAACATTTGAAATACCAGGGAAAATATGACGGGATCTGCCATAAACATCTGATTTTATTTTCATCAGCTACTTTTATAACAAGAGCATTTGCTTTTAAAAAAATGGATTTTGACTGCTGCATTCAGTTACACAAAATATATGCTTATAAAGAAATGATCTGGGGGCGTTGCAGTACTTCAGAACTGAAAACGAACACATTGTCACCCTGCGTGGTCATGGTTTAGAGCAGTCAGCAGATTATTTTGTTTAAATGTACTTACTCTTTGATTAAGCAACCTGATTAGTTCTTTTTATGGTCTTCCTGAATCATCTTTCTGATTTACTTAATATCTTAGGGCCTGATTTAGATTTTAGCAGATGTGTTACTCCATCACAAATGTAGCAGATATTCTGTCTGCCTTATTACAAGTGCAATATGAAATAATGCACTTGCAATAAGGCAGACAGGATATGTATCAAGTTTGTGATAGAACAACTCATCCCAAAAAAATCTAAATCAGATCCTCTTTCATTTTGATCAATTGCATCCTTTTGCCACCTTGGTTAAGGAATTTAACTTAATTATTTCCTACTATAACATTATTTTGAAGATACTGTATCACGTGTACTTATCCCTGAGAGGGTATTGCCCCTTGTGCTTACCTCAGAAGGGTAGGATGGGTATTCCCTACATGAACCTGTTTCCTTAAACTAAATTAGATTGTTTTCCATTTGTCCAAGCTTAGCTATAGCTAACATCTAAACTACAGACTATCTCACCAACAATATACGAATCTATTATTTAAAGCATGGGTATTACGTTTGCAGAACTGACTTCAGATATCTTGTTGAAACACTCTGGATGTTGCAGTTGCAAAGATAAAAATATGGGTAAGTAGAGTCTTCAATCAACTTTTGATTAGTATGGTCAGAATAAGTCAACTTGAGCAAGCATATCAAGTTGGCTTCAGATATCATGTTGAAACAGTCTTTACTTTGAAGTTGCATGAATGCAAATCTGGACAAGCAGAACCTCCTATGTACCTTTTTTAGTATGTTCAGTATAAGGCAAGCTGAGAATGATTGACTACCTGTGTGAGACTGTTGTGAAAGGCAATAGAGAGATTTTTCAAATGTATATTGGAATATTGCCCTCACAAACATAGATGATCAGAGAGAACTTATCATCCTATAACAATGCTTGAGTGGATATATTGTCAGCATAAATGTGCCCTAAGTTGGTTGATCTAGGTTGGCTAGCAGAAGTTAATGATGTCACTCTTGTGACTAATTTCTCATAGGTCCCATGGTTATTGACGGTACTTCTCAATAACAAACACATTATATATGCGGTATGGCAGTTGTAGCAGGTGTCTCCTAGCTCTCCCGTAGTAGGTGAATTGGAGATGTGAGAGCTAATATATAACCCCAGTTGCTTGGAATATAAAGAAGATAATTTTCTCTTGGCAAGTGGAATGGACATTCTTCTAATTTAACTAATAAACAGATCATGGTATGATCAGAGATATCAATCTCATTATAAGTGGCATAGATTTATGGAAGATAGTAGGAAAACAATTTGTATAAGAAGATAAGTCAGATTTTGAAACAATTTGAATTGAATTGAATTTGAATTTTATTACATTTGCATAGTTACTGAAAACCATTGCAATACAAAATTTCGATTAAAACCATAAGATCTTAATAAAATATTGAATACACATTTGTGCATCCCTAATAGATTTAAAATCTTTGAGTCAAATAAATCGCTTGCAGCTTAAAAGCACTTTGGTGCTGGTGCACTTGCTGACAATGTAACTAATGCAGTCAGTACAAAGTTTGTTGCGAAATCAGGAAGTGCAGTCCGTCTGGAGAGATGCATAACAAAAGGTCCAATCTGTGCACTCAATGAGGGTTTCCTGGCTCTACCTCCATAGGAACGGCCTCTGATCTTAGTTTGGATGAGGTTGCACTATGATCGATGGTGTTGATCGCTGGTGCGCTGCCGGCAATTTTTTTGTGACTAGGCCTGCATAGAAAGATGACCTATGGGGCTGCTCCTAAACCCATGTGAAGCTTGCGATTATGATGGCATTTTTTGCTCGAATAATACAAGAAATCTCACTAATCTGCAGTTTAGTTGTGGTGTTGCTGGGTCGAAGCATGCCAAAACTGCTTGCCTCCTTGAGCAAAACCCCCTTTGGTTGAAGGGGGTTTTTAGCAGCTGTTTCCTTTCCTGCTGCAACTCCTTGCAGGAGCATATTAAATGAGTGATGTTGCCATGGCCGTTTTTACACAGGCTGCAAGAAAGTGATGTTGACCCCCGCTTCCATGGTGGAAGGTTCTGGGTGCACGGGATCATGCCAAGGCGAAACTTTAAGAATTTTAGTTTCTGAGATTTTGGATAACCCAAATTAAAGTATTTTTGAGGGGCTAAGATCTTGTAGTTATTCAAAGTCATCCAAGCGTGAGATCTGGCTGATAAGGCAGCTTTATCCTCCTTCAACGACAGTTTTTTCAAAGATTTCCAGACCAATTTCTTGAAGGTTAGGTGATGGGTCTGTGTGTTCCAAAGGGCCAGGAGTCCGGTGCTTGCCAGAGCCTCCTGAAGGCAGCTTCTTGCAGGGGAATTCTCCCTCTGTTGGAGATCTTGCCATAAAAGCTGATTTAAAGTATTAGGGGCCGATGATCTGATCTTATTCCAGAAGATGATATATGCGCCGTACCTGGCCCATGATTGCTTTATTAGGCCAAACTCCAACCTTAGTTGCGCCGGCGAGGTATAGTTTGGGAGGCTAAACATAGTTCTGTAAGCTTTAACTAATGTTTTGTCCAGCAACTTAGCGTTTCTACCTCTCATTGCTTCACTACCATAGGTTATTGTAGGTAGGATTTTAGCCTGTGCTACTTTCAGAAGGGGGCTCAGTGTTGGGCCCGTTAGTTTAGATGTTAAAGTTTTTCATAGTTAGTGCTAGCACCAGCCCTTTTCTTTTGATCTCTTCTTGCTGTCGTGCGAAGGATCCTTCTTTGTCTGTGTAGACTCCTAGATACTTGTAGGCCGCTGCTGGTTCTATTTGTGTGGCACCCAAGTGCCAGAATCTCACTCCTTTCCTCTTATTGTTAATTGACATTGTCCTTGTTTTCTTTAGGCTAATTTTCAAGTTGTTTTCCTCTGCGTAGTCCTGCATTCCGTTGAGGAAATGTTGCAAGCCGACTGCTTTGTGGCTAAGCAGAATTACGTCGTCGGCGTAAAGGAGATTGGACAAAATTGTGCCCCCCAGCCAGGGCGCATGGGAGTTGCAGGAGTTAAGTGTCTGTGATAAATCAGCCATAAATAGATTGAATAGGGTAGGCGCCAGCACACAGCCTTGTTTTAGGCCTTTCATTGTTGTTTCTTTCCTCGAAAGATGCGTCCCTGCTCCTAGTTTCACCTGTACCCAGGAGTCTGTGTGGAGAAGCGTTAGCATTGATAGGAGTGCTTTTGGAATGCCCCAACGGGCTAACTTTGCCCACAGTCTTGCCCTATCCACATTATCGAAGGCAGTGCTAAAGTCGATAAAGCAAGAGTGCAGCTGCATTTTCTTCGATATTGCTGCGTCGATAAGCAAAGAGATTGACAGGATGTTAGTTGTTGTGCCTGTTTTTTTGCGGAAGCCTGTCTGGTTTAATGGGATTATATCATTGGCATCAGCCCAGGCTATAAGTTCCTCCAACAACGTTCCCGCAAAGTATTTGGCCTCGTTGTCAATCAAAATGCCACTAACCAGTAATTGCAGGTGAGAGCCTTGTCACCACTTTTGTGAATCAGGACGACCGTAGAGCCTTTCCACGAGTCAGGGATTGTGCCCAGTAATCTCACTTCCGAGAATAGTGGATGAAATATACTTGCCCACTCTGCCGCCCTCTGTTTGAACGGGGCAGGCGGGATTCAGTTTGAGCCCGGCGCCCCTTCCTTTCTTCCCTTTGTAATCTGCTGCCTAATTAGAAGCAGCTCTGCAGCGTGTGTCTTTTCCTCCGGAGGTTGTTCTAAGAAGGTATATGTGGGAATGAATCCTTTGTTCTAGTGCCTGCCGAGCAGTCATCCGGTACCGCCCTCTTTTGGCCAATCGGTTGGGGGCCCGCAGTTTGAAATTATTTTTTAAGTAACTGGCCCAGGTTTCCTCTAGTATGTGAGAAGAGGTGCCTCCATGCTGCGGGTGGATGATTGTGTTTAACATTTTCCAGAAGCGGGCTTATGTTGTGAAGGAGCTTTGCCCAGATGTCATCTTCGTGATTTTTGTTAATGCCCCATTTCAGCTTCTTTAGTTTTGTTCTCTGTTGTTGCAAAGAGGAGAGAAGAAATGTGTTTCCTGGGTCATTTCGCAAGGATCTTATAGAGCCGTTTATAGTTCTTTTAAGGCCTTTTATTTGCGCACCTTGTGCTGTTGTCAGCCTTTTTTCCTGCTTGGTAGTCAGGGGCTGCTTCATTTTTGTTTGCGGAGCATGAAGTTCTGTAAACGTGGTCGTAAAACATTCCCAGTTAAGTATATGATTCTTTTCAGATGGCTGTGAAAGTATAAGGTTGATTGCTGAACCTGACAGGGACTCGATGTTTTCTGCCGCAAATTTAATTCTCTTATAGTTTGAGGTTTAACTGGAGCCCCAAAGTGGAGCTGACTGAATGCCAGAAAGTGCGGTTGCAGCTATAAAGATTTCTTGTGGGAGGTGATCGCTGTCCCCTTTGTCACCCATTCTGAAGCCAATTATGAACGAGAACAGCGAGAGACTGGCAAACGTGTAGTCCAGGATCGAGCAGGTTGATGCAGAATAATGTATGGCTACAGGGGGGATGTCGCCGGCAAATCTTCCATTAGGGCCCTAAGATTAAAGTGTTCTAGGTCCTCTAGAAGGCGTCTGGTTTTTTTGTTGATTTTTCCATGGGTAGTGCCACATTGATCTGGTATGTTGCAGTTTGAGGATTGGAGGCTTGCTTCATTACCATTTGACGATCCCAATAAATATTGGTTCAGATCCCCCCACAGAATGAGGTTGGGCTAATCTATGCTGCCTATGTAAATTGTTATTTGGCCGATTAGCTTCGCAGATTCAGTTGCTATGCGTTTTGGGTGGATGTATGCATTGGCGATCAATACTTCGTTTTGTGCCCCTGACAAGAAGAAAATAAATTTGACTGCTAGGGCAGCCTCTGTTGCAGGGCCGACTGCAGCTGCTGACGATATGGTGGTTGTGGATATGTAAGTTGCCAGCCCTCCTGAGGAATGCCCGGATTTTTCCACCTTTAATGACTGGTGTGGCGAAGCATAAGAACCCTTGTATGTGTAATGGTTCTATAAGCCAAGCCGAACGAGTTAAGGTATTGCAGGAATTCTGGGTCTAAAGTTTTTGTAGCTAAGCCGTTGACATTCCATGAGCAGAGGCGAATCTCTGTTCCTTTTTTTGCACTGTTCTCTGCGTCTTGTTGCCTGTGTTGTCATTGAGATTCTGGAGAAAAGGTTATAGTTCTTGTAATCAGCTCTGGATTCCGAAGGCTGCCTCGGGGAGCTGTTTCTACCTGAGGATAATCGTACTGAATGCCAAGATTGCGAGGCCTTTATTGCGGAGAATAGCCCAGTGCCCCTCTGAGAACAGAGATTGGGAGTCTTGGGCGGCTCTTCGGACCAGACCTTGGGCTAGGGATTAATATGGGCACTGGATAGCCTGGGTTTTGGTGAGGAGTAACATTAATGCCCCAAGCTTTAAAGGTGTGGTGCTCATTTTATACTCTCTGTGCATTTGCAGTTGTTTTCCACGTGGCCCTCGTTCTCTCAGGCATTACTCGGTTTTCCGGGAGGAGAAACTCTATTGCAAGAAGGTCGGTTGAGTTTAGGTCTGCTAGTTTGGGAATAGCACGTAGTAATCTCAAGATGTTTCCCCTGTTCAGAATGTGTTGGTTCCCTTTTGAAATGTACTCAGGTTTGAGCAGTATAGAGCTTGAACCTAGTGTCATAATATTCAGTGTCTGTGCTTGATTTGATGATTCTCTGGCGTGAAGTTCAGGGGCTTGATGGTAATTATGTTGAACGTCCTCCGTCGATTGCAGTAGCTCCTCCTCTCTGGGGGAGATGTAATTGATTTCAGTGCTTGTCTTTATGGTTGGTATACCTGGTGGCATCAATTGCTGCAAGGACGGAGTACCCTGAAGCGGCTGGTCTGAAACCTTCCGTAGTTGCTGCCCTTTTCTAGATGGTTCAAGATTTTGAGTATTGAGGTTCATACCAGTACTTGTCCGGTCATTATTAACATTGTGATCGGTGGAGGTCCACCTAGTTGCGTCCGTTCTAGACTCTCGGTCTCTTCCTATTGCTGAGTCTTGAATTTTTTTAGATGCTTCCTGTTCCTCAGGCCGAGTTAGATTGATTGGTGACTTATGGGGGGATAATAAGGGGGCGAAACTTTGGTCTATATTGTCGCTTCCTCTGTGGGAGACTGTCATTTCCGATTGTGAGTTCCTGTGACCTGTGACGACTAAGGGCCTCTCAGTGTTAAGGAGACAAGGCAATGTTTCTGTATCTGGGTAGGTGCTGGTTTGTGCCGGGACTTTGTTTTGATTGCCCACGACTTTTAGGTCGATGTTTAATTTAGAGCACTGTTGGTTGAATATTGAATAGGTAGCCGCTTGATTGAGAAGAAGTAGTTTTTGGTTGCGACCCTTTCTTTTCTGCTGACAACATTGTTTGGCATTTGTTTTTGTGGTAAGTGGTTCAACTTGGTCTATTTTGAAGGATTCTCTGATGGAGCATAAAGCCCCCTTTCCTTGCTGGGTGACTGAGTCCGCGCGTTTGAGGTCCTGATTAATTAGATTTGCATGTCCTCCTCTTTTGTTTCCGGGATCTGAGATCGGGCCCCCGAATGGAGAGCATGGGGAAACGGATGATGTGTTCCTCAGCTCATTAAGTACAGTGGTAAGTATTGATGGAAGGATCGATAGCTTATCCACAATCTGACTGCATCCGCAGCTGAGGTGTGCCTCTGTTTGTGCTCTTCTTATTAGGCCGTTGAGATCCCCCAGTTTTTCATCAATGCCAGCCGTGAACACAGCCAGTGTGTTTAATAGAGAGAGCTGGATATCCATCTTGTCGGACTGGTATTGTAACGCTTCCACCGACAGTTGCATGGTGTTTAGAAGAGCGACACAGGCACTTCCATCTTGTACAATTGAACTCCCCGCCCCCTTGGGCTCCCCTTGAGCTCTTCCTGATTGGACTGTTTGTCATCTGATGGATTTGGCTGAGTCGTCTTCACTGGGAGTATACCCAGTTGGCGGTCTGGAGAGTATGCTGCTAGCATGTCCTCCCATTCTTGAGTGCTCAGATAGGATAAAGATGCCCTTCCTTCTTCCTGCTTGGTGTGGTTGGTATTATCTGTTGAAGACAGTGCGGTTAAGCTGGAAAGGCTAAGTTCCGAAGTTGCGGTGTAAGTTTTTTAGTGCTGGCTACAGATGTCCTTTCCATGGAGTACTGGTAGAGAATTCTGCCTGCTCATCTCAACCGCTGAAGGGCTTGGAGAAGCTATGGGAGATTGGTTATTGTAGGTGCCCTTTTCCTTAAACGTATGCCGGCCTGTTTCTGTTAAAGCAGTTGTACCATACACTTGCTGAACGGCCCCCGCAGCTGAGGGAAAAGATGATACAATTGCTAAGTTGGCTGGGTTAACTAGGGCCTGAGCCTGAGCCTCGGGGTGATCAGCCGTTTGCTGGATTTGCTGGGTCCTTTGTCGTCCAATTATGGGCTCAGTTGTGTTTACAATGGTCAACGAAGATGCTAAGGGTTGACCGAGATGACTCAGGGACATAGACAATGTGCTGATTAAGGGTGTAGGTGCCTCTGAAGTTTTCTGTATTGTATTGCTATTGGAAAGTGCACAAATATGGTCCTCCATGAGCGGTATAGCCGCTGTAAGCGGGATTGCTGGCTCATTGGGTTGGGTGTGGACTAGAGCTGTGGTTTGCTGTAAAAACTGATATGTTTGTGCAGGTTGAAGGGGGGACTGAATGCCTTTGAATGCTGCATTACTTGAGTAAAGAGCAGCGCCTTTATCTTTTAAGAAATTGAATTTTGTATAGATTTTTGGCTGAGTTGGAGAAACCGTAAGGTTAGAAGAGGCTCCCCTCCCTCTTTGCAACGTGCTGTCCATTGGATCGACCTCTGTTGAGATCAAGGAGGTCTGGACAATGTGTTGAACTGTGGTAGAGCAAGACTTGCGCTTCTTTCCCTTTCTCCCTGCTGGCCTGTGCGGGGCGGTCTCCCTTGTTTGCCCTGATCTCATTATGTGGCGGCAAGTCTCCCTCTAGGTTGCTCTGCTTGAGGTGTGGCCACTAATAACCTGGTAAACTGGAGGTATTGCCTCCGTTATCAGCCTTTTCCTTGAGTTGCTCCCCTGAACTACTCCCACTTCATCGTTGCCAATGATACTATCTCTTGCAGTCAGACGCCTTGTAATAGGTCACTTAAAAAGCTGTTGGAGAACTGAAGACTGTGCATGGGGGAAGATAGTGGCTGTTGTTCCCTAAAGTTCACTAGAGTCCCGATTGTGCGGGGGCAATCCCGTGCCCTCTTGTGACCACTTATGGGTGCTACTGCACTATGAGGTTAATTTTTTGCTTGGTGCTGCGGCTTGGTATGCCTTGGTGCTTCGTGCTTTGTGCTTGGTACTGCTTGGTGTTGCTCGGTGCTCAGTACTACGCTCTACTAGCCGCTTCCCATTTGCCTATGCGGTTTGTAGCCTGGAGTCTAGTGGCTGGACGCTGGACGCGGACCATGCTCACAATCTAGAGCCCTCAGTGCCTACTGCTCACCTCCTGACCCAGTGGCCCAGTGGCCGCTGCAATGCCGCACCAATACAGCCGCCTGTGCCCGCACCACACCCTCCTCGCCCTACACCTCTCAGCTCTCACTGCGCCTCTTACCGCACCCGGTCTAGCAGCGCTGGACCACTTCCGTGAAGGGGGGGTGCCCCGGCGGGAAGCTGTAGGCTAGCCCCGTCCGAGCACCGTCCTTTATCGCGATGGTGCGGCATCCTTGGCCGGGTCGTCCCAAGCTAGAGCTCCGATTCCCGCTGGCAGCCCTGCGTGTGAAACGGAACCGGAGAAGACGATGGGGCGGAACAGACAAAGCACAGACAAAGCATAGTGAGCCCCGCTCCACACTCCGAACTCCAAGCCCGCGTCCAGCCCCCGCAGACAATAGGAAGCTGGGGCGGGGGGAAGCAGGTAGGTTCGGTGCCTTGCTAGCTCGCAGTCTGTGTCCGGGTCTTGCGTCTCGGTAACGCCTCGGTACCAGCATCAGGCTTGATTCCGGGTTCTCGCCGAAATAAATTAGATTCTTTGTGAGTGAGAAAGTTGAACCTTCAACTAACCAATACCTTGGATTTTTTTTTAAGGGTTTTTAAAAAAGCTAGATTTGGAAGGCTTAAACTTAGGAAAGGAGTGTCTAGCTAATAAAGGATACTTTTAAGATTAAAATCACCATTGACTATCAAGAGATTATTAACCAGTTTAATAATGCCAGAAGTAACATTCTTCCAAAAGGTAGGATCATCAGTTTTGGGGCAATATGGATTAACAAGGGTACTGTAGTTTTGTCAGTCTGGAATTTAACACACACAAGTCTACCAATTGCAGAACAATGTTTTTGCTAATTTTTATATGAATTTTCTTTGGAAAGAGAATAACAATTCCAATTGTTCCATCAGCCATGGAGGGAAAAAATCACCAATCCATCCTTTAACCATAGAATACAGATTTGTATCATTTAAATGAGTTTCTGTACTTACATATTGAATATATTTCTGGAAATATATACACTTTATGTCTAGATGGATATTCACTAATCTTCTGTCTTTACCCGGATGCCTAAGCCCTCTTACATTTAAAGAAATGGTGATATGTAGAATGCATAGGTAGAACTGAGATTGAAATATAGCACTGGAAGGAAAGATAACATTAGAAGTAAAACCAGAAAGCCGTTCAAAGTTGGAAAAACAACAAACAAGTCATTCAAGACATACAAATCAAACATGTGGAGACCAATATTCAAATTTTAATGAGACCCAGGGGAGTTCAAAACAAAAGTAAAAGCAACAGCACTTTCAACTAGCCTGAACAGAATATTACATAACAAAGGACCTCACCAGTCCATATTCTGTATTGTTTAGTTTTCTTATTCTCCTGATCGACCATATTGATAGGATGATGTTGATCTAGAAAGTCAGTTACATCTTTCGGAGCACTTAATGATTCTGAGATGCCATCTTTCCATATTCACATGTTTGAATGGTCAAATAATCCATATTTATAACCATTGTCCTTAATTCTAGGCTGGAGAGATTCGTTTTCATTATGGATGGCCACAGTTTTGTTTGCAAATTCTTGGTGAATATTTATTTTGTTGCCTTCAACCTTTGATTATGGTATTTCTCAGATTGCTTTCCTATCACATGACCAGAGGGTAACAGTGTAATACTTTAAGGGGCATATTCTCAAGGACTCATCGCCGAGTTAACGGCACTTTAGCGCAGCAAAAGTGGCAAAAGAATTATCGCCCCATTCACAAGCTGGTGCAAACTCCCCACATCGCCAGTATACCAGCGATAGCTGCCGCATAAAACATCACCACGGTTGAGAGAGACAACTAACGCTAATGATATGCAGAGTAGGCGTTCCCATGCAAAAACTCACGAAAACTCCACTTCGCGATATTCACAACGACCAGCCAGATCTACGATGCGATCCAAAAACAGGCGATAAGGCGCGTTAGCAGCAGGGATTTAACACCTGCCTTCTACTGGTGTTAAGCAGGACGACAACCTGCAGTATAAAAGGGAGCCCAGCCCAGAGCCACATCTGAAGACCAACACATGTCTTGGAGCTACTGATCATGCAGCTCAGAGCCCCAAGAGGCCCACAACACCCACCGCCACCCCCCCAGGCCCCCGCCCCCTCAGGACCACCCCACCCCCGGACTACCACCGAGGCAGCGCAAAATGAGACAGCGGTCCTTCCGAAAACTCACCAGCCTCGGAGACTTAACGCCAGAGGAAGTCATTGCCCTCTACAGGCTCAAAAGGACAACCATCCTCCGCATCCTGACCCACATTTCCCACAGGCTGACAGTACCAACACAGCGGAGAACCAACATCGCTCCGCAGACAAAGCTGCTGGCTGTGCTGCACCTGTTGGCCTCTGGTACCTTCCAACCAACAACTGCCAGAGTCGGAGGAGTCTCACAGCCAGCCCTATCAAAGTTCCTCACACCTGTCTTGGATGCCATCATCAACTTGGTACCCCAGTACCTTCACTTCCCCCACACTGCGCAGGAACAGATGGAGACCAAGCAAGGCTTCTACACCATAGCTGGCTTCCCGCACGTGTTGGGGGCAATTGACTGCACACATGTCCTACTTGTGCCCCCTGCCGACACTGCACACAATTACCGGAACAGGAAGCAATCGCATTCCATCAATGTGCAGGCAATAGTGGACCACCGGGGACTCTTCACCAACGTCGTCGCCTACTACCCAGGCAGTGTGCATGATTCCTACATCTTCCGACAGTCCATCATCAACCAGCGCTTCGAGGATGGCACCTACGGAAATGCACTGCTCGTTGGTAAGTACCAACGGAACACACCATCCACCTGAACTCCACAATCATGCAACTCGCAACTGCGGGAATGCACACGTTACAACATCACATACGACATGCCAAACAACATGCCCATCTACCAGACACGACAACACATGGAACTGTGGTAACAGGGGCCAGACATGTAGACAAGCCATCCACGTCATGGCACCTCTGCCACACAATAGAAGGATGTGGTGAGAGGCGGGAACCAAGTATGTGCGAGGGAGGCAAGTGACCCATGAATCAGAATGTACACAATGCCAAGTGTGGCAGGGATGGGCTGGACAGACTCAAGTATGCAGAGCACAGACATGTCCATGTGGACATATACTGCTGGTGTTTGTAGTGTTGTAGACAGTGGGCGCAACCATGTTACCTCAGGCAGTGGGGTAGACCCTGGACATGTAGCTATGTCATCCCCCCCTGTAAGTGTAAGCGGAGTGGGCTGGGCCAGCGTAGGAGTGGGAATCAATAGCCCGGGGCTCAGGTCGTGGTTCACTTCCGGGATGGCCACCAAGGCAACTACTGCGTGTGTCTCTGTTTCCGCAATGTCCTGACCATAGGCCTACACACACGTGGCCGACCACCTTCAACGGCCAATATCACCGTGTCGTTGTCAGGCTTGTAGACATGCGCAGACAGTCATGACAATGATGCGTCCTAGGAGTGCAAGTGATGCAACCGCGCAGGGCACACAAGTAAATAGGCTTGGGGGGAGTGAGGAGCAGCTGTGAGGCAATGTACTACACATGGATGCCGCTCATTTGCCACATGCAAGACATGTCAGACATGTATCCCAAAGTCCCACACATCACACAACAATATACTAATGAGCCTGCCAACACAGAATGCCGAACCACCGATTGACACATCTCTCTCCCCTGTCACAGGTGATCAAGGATATGCACTCTGCCTGTGGATGATGACACCCCTCCGAGCCCCGAACACCCAGGCCCAGAGGCAGTACAATACGGCCCACATACGCACCAGGGGCATTGTGGAGCACTCATTTGGCGTGTTGAAGTCACGTTTCAGGTGCCTGGACATCACAGGTGGAAGACTCCTGTACAGCCCGCAAATAGTGTGCAAGATGATCATTGCATGTTGTGTGTTGCACAACATATGTGTACGCACCAATGCCCCATGGATCCAAGTGCCAGATGCACCGGACGATGATGATTAATATGAGGCAGGTGGACCACACCCCAGTGCAGCAGCAGCTGGAATAGCCCGAAGGGACACTATCATTCACAATTTCTTCACATGAGCACGTCACATAGGGACTGTTCTTAGCAATCATGGGACAGGTCAAAATGACCACAGGCACAGCATGTGCAAATATATTCATTCCTAGACACATTCCCTGTGTGCATGTCACTCCTCTGCATTGGCACATCGCTCTGACAAGTATATGTGCAACATTTAGTGCTGTCAATTTCACCAATGGCAATTGGATGGTGGGAGTGTCACCTCCGTTATCGGGATCCTATTTTCCTGCGGACTGAACCGCGTCTTCCTCTTCTTCTTCTCCTTGCCCTTCCCTGGCCCCGAGGTCCCAGGCTGGTCCTCCGTGGGGCTTGTGGGGTCGGGTTGTCCTCTGTACTTGCTCCAGCTCCCTCCATTGCGCTTTGCAGTTGTTATGTTTTTCTTATTTATTTCTGGGTTTTTTGCTGCTTTTATGGTGATTTTTCCCGCCTGACATGGGGATTGCAAGCCTGCCACTGCTTGTCGCCGATTTTTCTATCGCGGTTGGGCCCATCGCAACTTTTTTCACGTTCGGGTTTCCTTTTTTATCGCCGTCGCGGTAGTTGTATCGCGGACATTTGACGCGTTATCGGGAAACTATCGCATATTACCGCAGTGTTGGGAATACGACGTTGATACAGAGTTATTTTCCTGCGATAGACGGCGATGTGAAAAATTGCGTTAACATATTTTGGCGAAGATTATCGCACGTTCTTGAGAATATCCCCTTAAATGTGGCTAGCCTTGGCTCTGGTTGACTTGCTTTCTTCTGTGATGGACTTTGATACACTTTGTCAATCTCAGCTTTCTCCATGAATTTATATTCAAACGTTTAGCTAGAAGATTTTCTAAAATAAGATCAATAATTGTGACATTCTACAAGCAAATTGAATATATGCAGGTTATATTATTTCAATTTTCTAAGTCCAGTAGCTATTTGCTCAAAGTTGGAAAGTTTGAAATAATTAGTGCCATTTGATTAATTTTGATCTGATTATCTCAAATTGTAATCTTATTATTAGAGACTTTCATAGAGAGGCCAGCAAGTTCATCAGTATCACTGTGTATTGCTTGAATTTCCAAAGATATTTTCTTGAGGGAAAGATCTTTTGACTCCACAGCCTAAGATTTAATCGGTGGTGGTGAGGTCATATGCTTTCCTATATTAATATTAACTTGTGAGGGTTTAGTCTCCACAGACATATTTGCGTCAGCCATAGAATAAAAATGTGTCACAAAATAGAAACATAAAGCCTCACAGGACCAATATAGCTATAAATGTATTATACATGAACTTCAAAGCAATATATTTTGAGAGGAAAATAGGACAAAAGGAGAAATACCATCTGGCCAAAACTGGATTCTGCTTCTTTAAATAATAGAGAATGAGGAAAAGGATCTTTTTTGTTTTACAAATATTGTGCAGTCTTTCAAGTGAAGGAAGACGGGCGGGACTGCCTTCAGCTGCACCCTTACTTTGAAATAAGCACTGCCATCCTGACAAGAAGTTTGGATCAGGAAAAGGTGCGCTATCGCTTTAGTACAGATGCAGAAAAAAGGCTCTTTTTTATCAAAATGCCACTAGTGATCAACATAAGACGAAAGGAGAAGGGCAGCCAGCACAACTCTGCAATGTAAAAAAGAGGTCCCATTTCAACTTAGAAGGCTCATCAGAAAGGGGAGAGGATGTAACCTTATGGCTACAGCGGTCAACCTCGAAGCTGGGGAACTGGGTTTGAGTCTCAGCAAGGACGCTCAACATCCTGTGATTCTGGGCAAATCACTTAATCTCTCTGTGCCTATCAAAAATGAATGTGTTCATCTGTAACGAAACTGGTGCTCATGCAAAGCGCTCTGATACCTGATATCTTCGGGTCTAGTTCGCCCTATATTAAACTCTAAGAAAAAGGGGGTTATGATGAGCTCACTGTCCAGCCTCCATTTTTATTCACATGTGCACTTGGAATCAAATACTGTCAGTCCTAAGTTAGAGTGCACTCTTTCTTATAGTTTAAATCTGATGTCACGAAGTTTGAACATATGATGCTGTCTTGTGGGAAGAGCAACATAGTAGGCTTGATGTCTCTGCTATGGAAAAAATCAGATTGTAAATATTGCATTCTTAAGGATACCATTTCCCCATAGCTTTCATGATGAGTCGCACAGTTCAGTGCCCTACCTGTACACGAAAATATCTATGATTTTGCTCTGGCTGTGACATGATGCAGCAGTCTTTTAATATCCCACCAGAATGACCAGATAACTGCTGGATTAAAATTAGCAGAGTGGAAAATGTTGTTCCAGTGTTGGGTTGTGTTGAATATGTTTGCATGGCCTCTGGATGACATCACAGAGACAGTGCAGAGAGTTTTGTAGATAT
This sequence comes from Calotriton arnoldi, assembly GCA_963921515.1. NCBI lineage: Eukaryota > Metazoa > Chordata > Amphibia > Caudata > Salamandridae > Calotriton > Calotriton arnoldi. Next base: position 19,187 of record CAWUFW010014920.1, read on the forward strand.
AAATACAGAAAGAATCCAGATTATCCTTGCTGCAAGTCATCTAGCTCATTCTGGAAATCCCAGGAAGCCCATAGTGTAAAAAGTACGCAAATTCTGCATTTTTGTGGGCTTCTGTTCCCCATGGTTTAACTATGTTAAAAAGCCCATGACCAGGAAATGTGCAGTTTTGCCCTTTCAGAAACCTCCAGGAACTGATTCACAAAGTAAACTTATACTTTCATGTAAGTTTACGATTGTTTGGTGTTCAGCAAGGGATTCAAGGTGGTATCTTTACGAGTGCGGAGCGTCCACACATAAAAAACATAGGTCTTTTTATGTGCGAAGACTCCTCACTCGTAAAGATTCTAATCCAAAATCTCTTTGTGAATAGCAAACAATCATAAACTTGCAAGAAAGTGAATGTGAATCAGACCCATGGTCTATAACGGTATTATTATGTAATATCATTTTTAGCATGAATAATGAGACATAGTATAAAATTCTTAATCAAATCTCGATTTACAAATGTTTATAGGAGATATTTCTGTGTTGTAACCTATACCTATAGGTTTTTCAGAATTAATTGCTGCACTCTGAGTCTGAAGTATATATCGTGGACACGTTTCCTGCTCCAAATTTAACAAGGCTAAAAGGCACTTATAGTGACCAAACTGGGAAGAAAGAAGAATGCTGATCATGCTGGAAAGCTGGTACTGAATTAGTACAGTTTGTAGTAGGTTGTTGTTAGAAGGTGGTTCTGACACTATGGGCCGCCCGGATTTTTCGCTTTTTGAGCACCTAATTGTTTAGCTTTTACTGTGGGGGAACCTCATAAGTTGGGACTCACCCACAGTGAACTCATAATGAAAGAGACTGCATGGGGATTTTACTGGTGTCCCCCTGGCTTGACCAGGCCGCTGCGCCACAGCAGGGGTAAAGGGCACCGGGCTGGTTACATGCAGACACATGTGTACATGCGTGTGCACACGTGTACGGGCTGTGCAGGGGAGAGTCCTGGCGTGCGCAGTCCAGGAGCAGCTACAAAGTGAATGGTGTGGCAGGACTTATGCAGAATTGGGTGGTGACATGGAATACGCTTTATACAGTGGTAAGAAACATGGCAGGGAAAGTCAGTGTGCTTTACAGTATTTATTCCAGTATTCTCTTATGGGGATAGGGAGCACATGGGCTAGTGTTACTTTCCTAGGGGCTACAAATTCCAGACACGCATCAAAGTCCACTGTAACGGGTGTGACAAGAAGTATTCTGCAAAGTCCAAAGTCATATTTGTACTGCTTTTGGGTCATCCAGAAATGTCATATTTCTCTGAGTCAGCTCATAACCAGGACCTGTCTGGGGTCTGGCCCTGGCAGGTTAGATTAATGACCTTTCTTCCCAGAGCGAAGACCTTCCCTCCAAGGAGAGAAGATGGGTGGAGCTGCAGGCTAATCCATCAGCAGCTGTCACTGGGTGCCAGGCACCAAGCTGCACGAAGAGGAAGACAGCTCTGGGGGGGAAGGGGCTTTCAGAGACCATGTGGCAGGAGACCCTGGACGACGCCATCTTGAACCAACCCAGAGGCCTGGGCAGGAAGGAGGGAGCAGGGGCAGTGAAGTGATGTGTCGCTGTTTGATAGGACAAACAGAGACTTCCTGCCACTCCCCTCCCCATGCTCTTAAAAAGTGTTTGCACAGGAAGAGAAGCTCTCTCTGGGGTGTGGTCTGCTGAGGCAGAGGGTGCTGGAGCCTGGCGCAATGGGCAGTTGGAAGGAGGAACCCCCTGACTGCACCAGAATCCTGAACAGCACCAGGAAAGGAGACCAGGACCAGTGCACAGAAGCAGGGGCCTCTGCGCAGGGAGAAGAGAGGCCCAGGAGGAGAGCCAGGCAGAAGGCTGGCGCAGGGAGCCAGTGAAGGTAGCTCCCTGCTGAAGGCACCCTCCTTGAGACCAGGAGGGTGAAGGAAAGTGCTCCCAGTGGCTGGGGAGCGCCACCAGGAGCAAGAAGAGGCCAAAAGCAGGAAGATCGGACCCCTGGGGGCCGAGATATGGCCCCCAGAAGGTAGGCAACCTTTGGCTGACCGACGACGCAGCGCGTGGGGCTCTGCCGCCGGTCCAGAAGATGCCCCCGGGGTGGGTCAGGTCCCGGAGCTGCCCCCAACATGAAGTAAAGCCGGGGAGCGGCGTAGCGCTCCCCGTGAATGTGCCCCTGCGGGGTGCCAGGAGCCCACCCTGGCCCCCGCCAAAAACAAAGCCGGGGAGCACCGTCGCGCTCCCCATGAGGAAGGGGGAGGGGCCTGGGATCCCAACTCCAGGCCCCGTGTGGAGTAGAGGAGGCAGGGAGTGCTGTCGCGCCCCCTGCAAGGAGGTCTTTGGGGGCCTGGGACCCCATCCCCGGGCCCTGAAGCAAAGCCAGAGAGCGCGATGGCAATGCGGGGGTGCCAGGAGCCCACCCTGGCCCCCGCAGTGGAGGGAAGTCGGGGAGCACCGTCACGCTCCCCATGAAGCTGAGCAGGGGGCCCGGGACCCCATCCCCAGGCCCCGAGTGCTGGAAGGAGGGGAGAGTGCCGTCGCACTCCCCCGCAGCCCTGCCCAAACAGCGGGAACCGGCGTGTCTGCCCGCCAGAGCGGGCAGACCAGACGAGAGAGGCCGGCTCCCGTGGCAGCACACAAGAGTGCTGGCCGATCGGGGAGCAGGCGGGGACAGCCGGGGGTGGGCTCCCCGGGCTGCCCTCCAACGATCTTGGCAATGCGGGGGCCCGGGTGGGACCGGGCCACGCAAAACGGAAAGCGGCCGGGGGTGGGCTCCCCGAGCCGGAAGAAACTCACCTGGGGGTCCGGGTGGGACCAGGCCCCCCGCCGAGGCCCAGGAACGCGGCGAATGCGCCAGCACCACCAGCGCGGCTCTCCCCGGCACAGCGGGAGAGCCGCTCATCTAATATTCACTGCACAAGGGGAGAATCGCCCATAATGTCTTGCAGGCCCGGATCGGCCTGCAAGGAAAAACGGATGGTTCTCGGCTTGTGGTGGCCCCAGGAGAACGGGGTCACCACCAAGTGATTGCCAAGGTACAGGGGGAGCTGCAGGAGAACGCAGTCGGCCCTCAGCACGATATTGGAAGTCCCTCCCTAAGTCTCATGGGGTCTAGAAAAGAATAACCCCTCAAGGGCTCAGCCAGCATTTTAACACCTTCTGGGCTGGAACTTTTGTTCTACGGCTGGGGGTCTGTGGAGAAGTGCACCAAAGAATGAAGGGCTGAGTTTGGGATGTCTGGAGAAGGGCATCCCCTGGAGATGAAGAGATGTAATTGCACCAGAACTGCATTTACTAACGTTATTTCTTTTAGGGGGACTGAAAGTCACATGTGTAATGTGAAGTACCGGTGGCAAGGTGATGCTAAGCTAAATGGGGTTAGGTTGCAGGACCTTCCTGCTAGGCGGTCTGGCTGTATTTACGTCATCCTATGATTTTACCTGTGATTCCTTATAAAATGAAGAGGTGCAACTGCAGGAGTAGTGCAGTTGCCAAGGTTAAGTCTTTTAAAGGGACTGTAAGTCACATGTGTAATGTGAAGTACCTGAGTAAGGTGATGTCATAAGCCAAGTGGGGTTATGTTGCCAGACATTCCTGCTAGGGTGTCTGGCTGTATATACTTAATCCTGTAATTTCATCTGTGATGCCTTTTAGGGGCTGTAATTGCAACGCATTCTTATGTCCAACAAATGTGATGAGTACTGTCAATCTAAAGTGCTGCCTAAACATGCATTCTTGCTTCTGCGCTTAAGTGAAGAACAACCCAGACTGTTAGCCCTGAAGATGTAAGGGTGCATACTGTATGGACAATATGAGATGCTCAGTCAGGGTTAGGTGTCACCAGGGCAGGTGTACCTATTTTTAATGCTCGTTGAGATAATGGGGTGGGTCGCCACTGGGATGGTGCCAGTGCGCAGGGCCCTCGCTCTAGGTTATGTTCAACACACAGCATTAGGGCGCAGGATGATGTGCATACATAGGAGTGGTGGTCCTAGACCCCACCCCCCTTTGGGGAGGGGTGGAGATGTAATGCAATGTCACAAAGTAATTCCAACAGCTTATGTATATTTGTAAATTGGTGCATAGTATTGAGTAGTGTGTGTGTTTAATAAATGTACTCTTACTTTTATAAAGCAAAGTACAGACTGGACAATCAATTATTGAGTGTTATTTCTGCGCACCTGTAAGGGCGATTACTAGCCCACACCACCTCCCTTGAGTAAGCCTCAGACTGCTCTGCAACGCTACCCTCTGAGAGTCAGGCGCTACAATTGGGTGTTTGGTTCCCAGTGAAGGACAAATGTAGTCATGTTATTTGTTCAGGCCTCACAGATACTGCCTCGTTTTACAACAGTTGTAAAATCAAGGTTTTATTAACAAAGGACCTAGAAAGCATGATGTGAAGGGCACTAAAAGTCAAAATCATATTTAAAGAGATACATTCATCCAAGCTAGTCAAAAAGTGATGTTTGATATTGAATCTTCAGTTGTTGCTATCATTGTATGCAAACACTTAAGTAATATTCAGTCGCAATCATACACAGAAAATGTTTTTTTCAAATCTCAGTAAAAAGCAAAACCGTTATTGTGAAAACTCTCATTGTGAGGAACGCAAAATTTACCAAACTTATCCCAACTATGCACTACTTTCAAAGTCCTAATGGAATCTTTCGGGAAGAAAAAATGTATGTGCACTACGTATGCAAATCACAACTTCCAAATATATTTTGAGTGTGTTGGTTATTATGTTAACTCAACATACTCGCACTGTCAAATCACGACCATCAATGAATGCAGCAAGATGATTGGACGCCATTCATCAAGATGGTCTAATGGCATCCTTCTGATACATGCCTCTGTGCTTTGGGCATTCTCCTAGGCTAAAAGATTATTCACTCCTAGTACATTTTCTTAAATGGTGCATACTGCAAAATTAATTGTTTCTAGGTGCTCTGAGTAACGTAAGGGAACTGAGACAAAGAGACACAAGGGGCCTGATATCAAATTTGGCGGACAAAGTACAGTTGGTCAGGATGGTGGATAACAATGCATCTGCCACCCTAGCAAACTACAGTCAGCCAAATTTAGAGATTACTGACGGCCCGGCACTGACCTTTGTACCTTGACAGGAACCATCGTCGTGGCGGAACAATAACCTTGGTGAATGCTTACCATCAGATTTGAATATCATTCAACAAATTTTACAAATGTTTTTGTTTTTCAAAAACAACATCTCTCAAAACAGGAGTTTCTTAGAGAAAAACAAATAAACAATGCCCCCTCCGGGGGCGTGACCAACTGCCGGGGAAGATGGCTGCACACTAGCACGGCTCCGGCACAACACACCCGGAAAGAATAAAATCTGCTCATTAATCCGCATTGAAATGAGCCATAATTGCTGCTGTATGTGCTCGTGTGCATAGGGAATGTCCTTGAATGTACGAGCTGAGATTCGGGCATCGCAATCCGGAGTTACGCTCCAGGTCCGGACGGCCATGGAGCAACAAAGGCATCTGAAGATGCGGCAATGGTGAGGGAGCGCCTGTGTGTGTGGTGAAGGGAGAAAGCAGTATTTTGGCCCTCTACCTCGCTGGGCAGACAAGCGGCCCTGTGGGAACCGTCCCTGAGCGGCAGAGAGGGCTGGGAGAGGTGAAGTGTGCCGTCGGTGCCCCCAAGGGCAGAAGACGGTGTGTGGTCGCGGAGAGCAGCCGGGCTGCGCGACAAATTGATTGGTCAGCCGCGCGGTGGAGTCGGCCCTCGCTCGCTGCGCTCTCGGCCTGCGGATGACATAGACACACTCCTGGTCGGCAGGGAGCTGCGCGTGGGGCCTGCCCTGCGGAAGGCTCCCCTGGACATTGGGGGCTCGGCTGCGGGTGCGGTAGGACCACCGACTCATGGCCTGGTTATCGCCCTGCCCCCGCGGCTCGAGAACTGACTGAGGGGCCGCCGGCTGAAGTAAAGACGCATCCGAGCTGGTGGTGGCAGGAACTAAAGTCACGTACTACTGCCTGGATACACTGTGAGGACTGGCCAGTGATAACCGCGCACACACTCTCCCAGGGACACAGGGAGCAGCCCAGCGGACATGTAAAATTGATCGCGGGATAGCGCAGCAACCACTAAGAGGAAGCAGCGCAGCACAAGGACGCTGGGCCCTGGGGAGCACTGACGAGCTGGGGACTACTTTAAGGAGCATTGCGTGGGAGTGGCGATGCAGATTTGTGCACGGAGCTTTGGGGCCATTTCTGGGCCGGGGGGATACCCCTGACATCGAAGCACCACAAGAGTGGGGGCACCCCTCGGTTTATGGATTGGTGAAACAAGGGGTAACGCTGGACACAACGCTGGGTTCGACTAGTGACGCTTCATAGGCCAGACAAGGCGGTGGCCCTAGAGAAGACAGAGGAGAACAGCTGGCTGGGCCCGAGAGCTCTGGCCCACATCCCATGTGCACTTGAATAAGAAATGGCCGGAGGGAAAAGTGGTCGCACAACAATGCAGGCCAAACTCGACAAGTACGCATGGCAGAAAGACACGGATGTGAAGGATAAGGAACCGGCGGGTGCCCACGACATACTATCCCCGACTGGGGAGCAAACCGACTTGACCCTTAATGATATTATGTCAGCCATCACCACAGTTAGAACATCTCTGGAGGCTAGGATGGACAGTGTGTCATCCGAAGTGTCCCTGACCAGGGTGGACATTCACAATATGAACGCTAGAGTCAAGGAGGTGGAAGCCACATCAAAGGTATTAACCACTGACACCACCATGCTTAAAAACCAGGTCAAAGGGCTCCAGGACAGCAACGACAGGATGGAAACCCAGCTGCATGACTACGAGGGGAGGGCTCGACGCAATAATGTGCGAATCCTTGGTGTACCTGAGCGAGCGGAAGGGCAGACGGCGGATCTGTTCATCGAGGACCTCATAATAAAGCGTCTGCAACCCAAAGGTATGTCCTAATTCTTCTCCGTAAAGAGGGCACACAGAGTCCCAGGTGGGAGGCAGAAACCAGGAGCGCCACCCAGACCTATCTTAGCGCGCATATTCAACTTCCGAGACAAAGACTCAATACTACAAACGGCGATCAGTGCACCCCCGGTCCACCTTGAAAACAGCAAGATAACATTTTTTATAGACTTCACAATGAAAGCGCAAAAGCAACGCCACAGTTTTCTGGAAGTCAAGAGAGCACTGCGGGAAAAGGAGATCAAATACGCAATGATGTTCCCTGCCAAATTACGGGTCGAGTCAGAAGGGAAAGGTGTGGTTCTTTAAGAGCCCGGAGGAAACATGGGACTGGCTCGATGGTTGGCGGACGGTCGAGAAGCAGCTGCACTGGGACCAACGTGGGCAACAAAACCAGACCAGGCCAGGAAATGAAACAGCAAATAAGTCAAATGCCGGCACGGATCAGGATTCTCGTGAAGGGGGTAACAGTGACTAACGAACTATCATTGCCAGTGTGTCGGTGAAGGACTTCGGGCGTACTCCCCAGTACAGACGCAATCCATAACTCTCCTGTGTTAAGAAAATGGCATAAGGATGGCAAGGACACTTTCGAACACTCGAGAATATCCGATGACAACTATGCAAGTACAATGAAGGGATTTGTTCACAGTGTTTAATCAGGCTCTATTGCTAACCAATGCCGGGTGTGGTGGGTTGGATCACGCACCACACTTAGGTTAACGGGACATCGTGGGTGACAGGCGCTTGGGATGGTGGGTAGTTGTAAACCTACTGTGCAGGGCAGCAGGGAGGGGGGAGTTCAAAAGGGATTTAGGTTTTAGTTTCTGTATGCTATGCACAATGTTCGATGTTTGTTATGATTCAGCTAGAGACACACATCTGCGGGCAGGCACAGGGGGACAACCCCAAGGGGCCGACGGGCTTGGGTGGGCATCGAATGCACAGGGGTTGTACATAGGTAGACGACCACAACCATGGCCAGTCAACCGGCATCGACATTGAAAATTCTCTCATGGAACGTTAATGGGCTGGGGACAAGATCAAATGGACTGCGGTCCTTCACTATCTATGTAGACATACCCCTGACCTGGTTCTGCTCCAGGAGACGCACCTGCGAGGGCACCACTACCTGGCACTCAATAGGTTTGGCTATATACTCCGGGCACAGGCAGGCTTCACATCAGGTTCAAGGGGGGTGGCGATCCTGGTCGGGAACTCAGTGCCGTTCATCCCTGGCCATGCCTGGCGGGACCCGCTGGGGAGATTTGTGGCCATGACCGGGACGTGGGAAGGTCGTCATCTAAATGTATGCTCTACATACATTCCCCCGAGATTTCACGCAGGCACGTTCCCGGAGTTAAGCGTGACATTATTGGATATGCCACCTGGGGTGTTGATATTAGGCGGGACATGAACGATGTGATGTCACAGGAATTGGACAGGACAACGCAACAGACCAGGACTGACGAGGCATGGCCACTACGGGCCTTTGCCTCTGCAATGGGCTTGTCGGACTTATGGAGACTGTATAATCCCTTGGGCAGGCAGTTCACGCACATATCTGCCGCGCATGGTAGTGGGTCCTGCCTGACTATATCTTTACCCAATGTACACAAGTGGGACACTTCCGAGGAGCCCAACAAATGGCCAGGGGTATATCGGACCACTCTCCGGTGGAGATCTGGCTTCAAGGCCCAACTAGGGTTTTCATGCTTCCCCCTCGAATTGCCCCGTGGCATCTTAAAGACAGGGACTTCCAGGACAAGCTCAGGGAGCGCACACAACAATACTTCGCTGAGAACTCGGGGTCGGTTGACTCTCACTGCACACTTTGGGAGGCATATAAAGTGGTGATTAGGGGCTACATTCAGGCAGAGGTGGGCGCACAGCAGAAGCAAAACTGCTCCAAGTGCGACGATCTGGAGTGTGAGATTGCGGCTCTAGAGCAGGAGGAATCACAGGAGGCACCAGGTTCCCCAGAGCTACTTAGGCGACTTCGCCTTAAACAGAAGGAATTCAGGGACTTGGCGGCGGGTGCAGTGCACCAACATGCGCAGGCCACACAGAGACGTCTGTATGACGTTGGTGAAAAAGCTAACAAGCTCATCTCATGGCTTGAGCAGCGGGATCGTGATTGGGTTGCGGAGATTGCGACAGACTCTGGGGGAACACTTAGCAAGGGAGCAGACATTGTAGAGGCATTTGCGACGTATTATGAGAATGTTTACCAATCGGCATCCTCTAGGTCATTCGCTGACTCCGCGGAACTGCTAGCGGAGCTATCCCTACCTACCTTGTCCAACGAGGACAGGAAGGATATCGACCGAGATCTGACGGTGGAGGAAGTAGATGGGGCTATTAGGGACCTTCAATCCGGGAAGGCGGCAGGCCCAAACGGGCTCCCTGCTGAGCTCTTTAAATGTGTGGCAACCAGCGTGGCGAAGCCCATGCTGGAGATGTTTGTCGCCACCCAACAGGAGGACCATCTGCCCACAGAGCTGCGTAGCCCCACAGCAGTGGTCATCCCCAAAAAGAATAAACCCTCAGAGCTCTGCGGTTCCTATAGGCCTATATCTCTACTTAATTTCGAAACAAAAGTGCTTGCGAAGGTATTGGCAAACCGGCTTGCCCCCGTGATTTCCACTGTGGTTCATCCGGACCAAACCGGGTTTATGCCTCATCCACCAGGCTAAACCTCAGATGCCTGTATGGGGTGATGCAGGCTGTAGTAGCTAATCCCAGTGGATCAACGGCGTTGCTGTCTCTAGACGCCCGCATGTAATTTGACAGCATTGAGTGGCCGTATCTCTGGGTGGTTCTGGCCAGGTTCGGTCTTGGTCCGGGCTTCATTGCATGGGTGCGCCTTCTCTATCGGGATCCCACTGCCCTTGTCCGAGTGAATGGGGTGGTCTCCAGACCTTTCTCGCTTCACAGGGGTACACGTCAGGGCTGCCCCCTGTCCCCCCTGTCCCCCATGCCCTTTGCTCTAGTGCTCGAGCCCCTGGCAGCTTGGATCAGAGGGGACCCATGGTGAGGGGCATTGACATGGGGGGCCTGGGAGGAACGAATATCACTGTATGAAGATGATATCTTACTTTACGCAAGTAGACCCCGACAGACATTCCATAGACTTATTAACATAATCCGCCTCTTTGGTACATACTCTGGTTAATTGGGACAAATTCCTCATTTTTAATCTCACAGGGGCGCTTCCCCCACTCACCTCCGACTGCGTGGCATTGACACAGCATGTTAAATTCAAATATATGGGTCTCTGGGTCACACACTCGCCGGAGGAATTCCTCCGTTTGAACGTCCACATGCAACTGGTGAGGCACCGCGAAGACATTGCTAACTGGTGCCGACTCCCTCTTACCCTAATGGGAAGGGCAGTGTTATTTAAAATGATGGCCCTCCCGCGACTACTTTATGCGGTACAAAATACGCCACATAAACTCCTGCTTTCTTGTGCACCATTGAAAGGGAACAGCGTACCTTGCTATGGGGTAGCGGGGCGCCACGCATCGCACTCCCCAAACTCCAACGGGGGGTATATGAGGGTGGGCTTGCTATCCCAGACATAAGGAACTACTACCTGGCGTCCCAACTTATAAATGTTAACTTCTGGGTCTATGCACCGCAATCTGAGCAGGTGTACCGAGTGGACCATCAGGCTATAGGAGCAGCAGGGTATCCTGCGGCGCTGTATCATGGTGGGGGAAGGTTACTCCCTGCGCACACCCAGGTGGTGATACAGGCATGGCACACTGCTACCAAGACGCTGGGATGGAAGGAAAGGCTGACTCAACAAACCCCACTGTGGCACAGTGACGCGTTGCAAGAGGTGGGGCGACTTAAAGGATTCCGCAGCTGGAGTTGCATAGGCATAGATACCCTCGGGGTCATCTGGCGCAAAGATAGGCTGCTCACCTTCAGTGAACTACAATTAGAGTACCAAATGGTTTATAAGGAGCATTACAGGTACATTCAGCTGCAACATGCACTAAGGTGCCATATTAAGGACGGGGAATCGATACCTAAGTACGCCCCGTTTGAAGACCGACTGCTATTAGATCCAATCCCCGACAAAGCGATTTCCCTTACATATAGGAAACAAATGAACAACCTTCCTGATTTGCTTGGACAGCTCCGGGCGACTTGGGAACTGGACGTGGGCATTTTGGAGGATGACGATTGGCAGGAGGCAATACAGAGCCCAGAGACATAGCTATACAGGCCAGATTCTGACTACCCCAGCACACTCCAACATAAGATCGGGAGGACAACCTCAGAGCACTGTGCTCGAGGCTGCGGATCAGCTGGCACCTTTTTCCACATACTCTGGGACTGCCCAATAATACAACGGTACTGGACGGGGGTAGCAGGGGTGATGACAAGGTTCCTGGGGATCCATATCCAGCCGGAAGCTCACTGGCTCCTTCTGGGCATTACGGGGGAGGACATATGAGCTGCACACACAAAAACATGGCTAATGTTAGCTGCTGGGGTGGCAAAACGTAATATAGCATGGCTGTGGAGGTCCCGGGAACCCCCAAAATTATCTGGCTGGATCACGGATATGGACTGGTGCCGACTAGCAGAGGAAGTATTATATAAAAGTAGAGGGTGCCCCAAGAAATGGGAAAAGATATGGAGCCCTTGGCAGAAATTCAGAAATTAGAGGGGGGGGGTGGCCATGATAACATGATCTGGGAGTTCAAGAAAACCAGATGTGATGTATACACTTGATTGAGACATGTACCACATACTATACGGATGCTACAATACTTCCCGCACGGTGGAAAGCGTACCACATGTGACTGCCTGTTGTTATTGATGTGTACTTGGCTGGAATCAATTTATTGTTTAGTAAAGAGAAATTAAAAAAAAAAACAATGTCCCCCACACCACCACAGTTTTTCCTTAGATATGGGGGACTTTATTTGTTACAGACTTTATTTGGAGGTGGTGAATAGAAAAAAGGTCATCTCATCTTCCATCCAAAATAGGGCAGACAGTATAATGCCCTTCCTCTGATGGTTCCTACTTCATTGCGCCATAGGAAGAAGCTTTCTGTTGACAGAGCCTATGGGAGTTCCATCGGCCAAAAGGTTAGGGTCCACACGTCTATAAATAAAAGTTGGTGAACCCAGGGTTCGGTTGACGGAGTCTTCCACATTTCAATGGGAGTACCCTTTCTGCCAATCTCTAAATTGGCCCAAAGTGTTTTTCTCAAAATTATACAATTTAGTAAGGTGAGTAAACCAAGTTTCAAACAATGGTCTTCTGATTGTAAGAGCTGCAAAACAGTCTCTCAACCACATCACCTCCGTTGACTAGTCTCTTCACATTCCATACTTTCAATTTATTTGACTTGACTGTGCTTATAACACAGAGTACCCAAGTAAAGTTCTCTTTGTGTGATCTTACAACCTGCAGGTAACCTAGAATAATAGCCTTTTCAGAACATTTTTGAAAAGTGAAGTGGACTAACAGTGGTGCAGTTCAATTGGCAAGGAAATTCAAAGGCAAGCACCCTGGGTGGTAAACACTCTACCAGTGCTTAATTAAAGATAAAGGAAGGAGATCATGGTCAATGATTTCAATATTTCTTGATTGGGTTTAAAGGTTGATTCTAATTATTAATGTGATGCTTTTTATGAGGCCTTTTAAGATACTCTAAATGAGCTATACCACTTCCTTTTTTACAATGTACATACTTTGCGTCTGAAATGTCTATAGACCAACATATAAAGCTCCGTGTTCTGGGAAAAGTTGTGGAGTTGTGACAAATGTTCCTTGGTTTAGAGATATAGTTGAAAAAACTTGCTGATGGATAATATTATCTGTGTGTTAAGAGATAAGTAAGCATAATAAAAGAAATCAAAACTTGTTTTACTTTGATAACATGACTGAAAATTGTATTGTGGAATATCCCAGGTTAGGTCTGCTTACCTGCAGCACAAAATATTATAAGGTGCTAGAGGTGTGAGTTGAAGGTTGTTATTGTTTACCAATTTCTCAGTTCTTTTGAGGAGCTGCAACTGTGCTACAATCCTTAGGGAAAGGATTACACACTTGGGTGCTATCAGTGTAAAACTGGACAAGCATAACCTGAACGGCAAAGATATAAAATAGAAGGTGAGACAAATTGTGAACAGGAGGAGAGATATTGGGGAATTTGAGGGGCCCACATATGATGTCAGATTCTTCAGATATACACCAGCTAGGATGAACTTGCTTGGAATCATGTTATGAGAAGTAGCTGGACCATTTTAAGGAGTTTCAGTCAGTGTGGGCCACAATAGATTAGATAGCCTGTTGAGCAGGAGCCATTAATTCATCATGAGAAATCTACCTCTAAACTAAGAAGGAAAGTGAAAACAGCCACAAACTCTTTCAAAAGTCAGAAGGATCCTGGGCCAACTGGCAAATCTGTAGCCATCAGTGTTGTAACTGGCCCATTTTGCAGGGTTATCCGCAAACTTTTTGTCTTTTGCCGCCTAGTTTTCTGACCTGTTTTTGTTGGCTTTAGGACTCTGGGCACTTGGCCACTGCTGATCAGTGCTAAAGTTCATATGCTGTCTGTGTAAATTGTAATTCTGATTGGTTCTCCATTATAGGCACATTTGATTTACTGGTAAGTCCCTAGTAACATGCACTATGTGTTCCTAGGGCCTGTAAATCAAATGCTACTAGTGGGCCTGCAGCATTGGTTGTGCCACCCACACGAGTATCCCTGTAAACTTGTCTCAGGCTTGCCATTGCAGTGTCTGTAAGTGCAGTTTTAAACTGCCATGTCGATCTAGCAAGTGCACCCACTTGCCAGGCCCTCACCTTCCTTTTTACTACATGTAAGGCACCCCTAAGGGAGGCCCAAGGTACCCCCATTGGCAGGGTGCAGTGTATGTGAAAGATAGGACATGTACTGGTGTGTTTGACATGTCCTGATAGTGAAATACTGCCAATTGTGTTGTTTTTCACTATTGCAAGGACTAGCTCTCCCATAGGCTATCATTGGAGCTGTCTTCTAACAGTTTACAAATGTAACTTTTAATTGGGAACAAATTAGAGATTTGGGTTTGGGCTCTCTGAGCTCAGTGTTTAGAAACACATATTTTAGTAAAGGTGGTTTTTAAATTGTGTGTTTGAAAATGCCACTTTAAGAAAGTGTGCATTTTCTTCTTTAACCACCCTGTGCCTCTGCCTGCCTGTGGAATCAATGTCTGGTTTAGACTGACAGGGGCCTGTTTGTGCACTTACTATAGACAGTCACACAAAGTGAGTTGAGGTGTTCCATGCATATCGTGATGGCCCATCACCAGGCTGATGGGCCTTCCTGAGCTAGAGTGGTGGGAGGAGTTGTCTCCTGCACCTGAATAGGGCAGTGCCTGGCCTCTCACAATGCTGTCTCTACCCCCCTGGAGCGTGTCTGGAGCCAAAACCAGGCAGAACAAGAATGTGTGCTCTACAAAGACAATCCTTTGAAGAATGCCTAATTCAAAGGCCAAAAAGGGTATAAGTATTGGAACTAGAACCCCAGACCTTTAGAACACTTCCGGATCAAGAGGAACCTCTTCCAAGGAGATGAGTTGAAGAGCTGTAAGGAGGAGTACTGCCCCTTTGCTGTGTGTTTCTTTGCTGGGTTGCCCTGAAGTTGCTGCTTCTATTTTGGAGTGAAAAAGGTTGGACCTTTGCTGTGTATCCTGCTGGTGAAATTTCTCCAAGGGCTTGTGTGTGCTTGCCTCCTGTTGGAAGTCTCAGGGCCATCAAAGACTTCATCTGCAGCATCCTTGAACTCCACTGCTGGGAGTTCTGACCTGCCTTGCAGTACCAAATCCAGTTCTGGGCCCTTGGAGGTTGCTCCTTCTGCCAAGACCTGCTTGAAACCATCAAAATTAACACATCACCCTTCCAGTGCATGTTTTTCTGATGCAGCACTGCCGTGCAGGAGAGAATTTCCATGCACCACCACCGTGCAGCCAAAGAAACCAATGCAGCGCCTGCCCACAGCTGAAGAAACCACCGCAGCCTGAGTTCAGTGCACCATGTCTCCGAAGTCCAAGAGCCCAACATTGACTCCAATGCAGGCCCTGCTGTGCGACTGAAAGAATTGATACATCGTGGAAACATAGCTGAAGAAATCAATGCAGCACCTTGTTGCTGCTACCCCGCATCGACCTCCACCGCGTCCGGATTTCCACACATTGCATCTGTGCGCCAAGTTTTTCCACCGCTTCATCCTCAGACCAGAACCATCTTGGATTTGGTGCATTGCTTCCCCCTACAGCCCAGATTTGGCACAACAGTTCTTTTGCAGGGCAGCAGAACTGGCGCATTGCCTCCCAGTGGACTCAGGAACCAACGCATTGCTGTGTTTTCCGACGCTTCCCTTCTCTGCAGCTGTTTTGCTTTGTGTATTTTGACGTATCTGAGGTACTTTGTGTACAATCACCACATCCATAGACTTCTAATGACCAAATTGCTTGAAACATTTTAAAAGTCATATTTTGAGTTGTGTATGTTGGATTTTTGTCGTTTTAGTCTTATTTGGTTTAGATAAAGATACTCTATTTTTCTAAACTGTTGTAGTGTCCCTTTGTAATGTTTTCACAGTCTTACTGTGTGTGTTATGTACAAATACTTAACACATTGCCTCTGATATAAGCCTGACTGCTCGTGCCAAGCTACCAAGGGGGTAAGCAGGGGTTATCTGGGTATGTAACTCCCTTATCCTGATTAGAAGGAAGGGTCCCTACTTGGACAGGATGCAAGCTACTGCCAACTAGAGACCCCCATTTTTAACAATCAGAGTGTGTAAAATTGTATTGATCAAAACAGAAGATTATGGCTTAAACAAAAAAGAGATGCAGGGCCTAGGATCAGTTATCATATTGGTGGTAGGCATAGGGGTGTCATGTAATGTTATTAGTCTTTTATCTGTCAGAGCCATACCTTGCTATTTTTTCTGTGTTGTTGTTGGACCTAGCCCTCTCTGCAGGTCACTCACAAACCTTTTGTCTTTTAGCCTCCACTTTTTTACTGAATACATTTTTGTTGGCCTTAGGACTCTGTGCACTTTACCACTGCTAACTAGTGCTAAAGTCCCTGTGCTCTCTCCACTAAAAATGGTTTGATTGGCTTACACCTGATTGGCATATTTAATTTGCTTATATGTCCCATGTAGGGCAGTATACATATACCCAGGGCCTGTAAATGTTACCAGATGGCCTGCAGCACTTATTGTGCCACCCAATTTAGTAGCACTTCAAAACATGTCCCAGGCCTGCCATTACAGCCTGAATGCAGTTATAAACTGCCAATTCAACTTGGCAATATTACACCCTTGACAAGGCTTAAACTCCCCTTTTATTGTATATAAGCCACGCATAAGGTAGTCCCTATGTAAACCCATTGGACAGGGTGCATTGTAACTAAAAGGTTAGCCATGTACCTTTACGTTTTATATGCCCTGGTAGTAAAAAACTCCTACATTTGTTTTTCACTACTGTGAGGCCTACCTGTCCCATAGGATAACATTAGGTTGCCTTATTACATTAAATAAGTGCTAATTTGTGATGTGGACAAGGTACCCAGTTCATGTTTGGTATCTATGAAATTGTAATGGCAAATTATTTTTAATGGTAAAGTCAGATTTTTAATGACAATTTAATAAAAGCTGCTTTTAGAAAGTTGGCATTTTCCTGCCCTTTGCCTTTTTGTGCCTGGAGCTTGTCTTGGGTCACATGACTTTGTGTTACTGACAGTTTGACTTTGTGAATTCAGACAGTCACACAATAGAGGGATCAAGTGTGCCTGAATGGGCAATCTGCTGGCAGAATGGGTGGTAGAGCTGAGCACAGCCCCTCCTGCAACTGATAGGGTGTGCTCTGCCTTCAGACAAAGGATGCATCACCTCCATAATGTCACTGCAGCCAGCTTGGAGCCACAGCAGGGGATCGGGAAATTCCATGCGCTTCAAAGAAACTTTATAGAAGCTTCTCCCACCTTACACAGGAAGGTGCATAAGGTATAAAAATAGGACTCTCAGACCCACTGTTCAGTTCCCTTCTGGAACTGCGGGAGGACTGTCAGAGGACTACCTACTGCTGTGACCTGCTGTACACTCCGCAAGACTGCTTTGCTGTACCTGGAAGGACTGCTTGGCTGCCTGGAGCCTGGTTTGAACCCTCAAAGGCCAGCCCTGCTATTGAGCCCTGCATCTTTAACTGAACCCAAGACTACCATAGTGACTCTAAGGGCTAATTTGCTGGCCTCCTGTTCAGAGCCACTGGGACACAAAAAGCTCCCACCATCTTGAATCCACACCTGGACCCAGTCTGAGTGAGTACTGAACTCCTAAGTTGTGTATCACCAGTTCTGGGCTCTTGGTTGTGGTGCTAAACATACCCAGATGGCCAAAAACCCCAAACTGATGAATTAAATTTGGCACAAAACTGCTCTGAGAACCAGGGTGAGACCAGAATTAACCTGCTCGCCCATCCGCCTTAGGTGCATCACTGGACTGATTGACTTTGCGGCTTTTGCTGCTACGTTTTTCTCGGCAGCAAAAAATCCTGTTCAGCAGTTCTTTGCCAAAGGGATATCGGAGCCCCTGGAATAGTAGTCGGCGAAATACTTCAGCCTTGTCCCACTAGACATTTTTGAATTCCATAAAAGCGACTAAGTCTGAGCGTAGAAATCTGCACCACGGCTTTGAGTCAGGGCTCCCCGATGATGATGCTCCCTCCTCGGACAATCCCTGCAGCCTTGCCCCACTGAAGTTCACCTTCTCAGAACATTTTTCTCAACATATTGTCATAGGGATTCTGCACATATACAGAGCTATGCACAGGATAATAGGACCTCGGAATATAGTGGTGATCCAACCATACACCTTAGCACCTAAAACCCCAACCCGACTAGCTGTAGCGTCTCATTAGCACCAATGTTACCAATGATTAGACAACCCAGAACACGGTATCTCTCTCTCAGGACTCGCAGTAGCAAGAACACTCTTTCATCACTCACTCATACCTGTCCACAACGTGCGTAAGAAGAGACACTGTATAGTTTAAAATGTTTATTTCAACTAACGTGCTCTAAGATACAGTACACGTGTCAGTACTATCAGCATAATGCATAATAATAATATCAGCAGCATAGTTACAACTCCATAGAATACAAACGGGGAAAGCATTTCATAAAGCAGTGGATATAGGGCTAAATGACCTTACCACCCTCCCCGTGCTAGTAGCTAGATTATTATAAAAATAGAAGACCTCTGGGCTTTGACTAGCGAACCCCCATACCTCAGTCTCTAGATGCAAAGACTACATCAGCACACAATCACAGCTCTTCTCCCTGGAAAGGATTTGTTCAAGTGTGTCTAAAGCATGAAAACCGCAATATTAAAAGCACACAAATTTCTCCATGGCAGCTGTACATAGTGTTATGTCTAGGTGCGAGGGACTGGCCAGATCAGCAAGAACAAGGGACGTTGTTTTCCGACCTTGTACATGTTGTGCAGACTGAGCCCAAAGGGAACAGGAGAAAAGGTGAGAGACAGAAAACACAGACAATTCTAAAATAACTTGGCAGGAGCAGAGGTCGGTAGAACAACGGCTCAGAGTAACGTGCGCAAAAAAGGCATCATGGCAGCCAGGCCTAAGTCAACGTAGCAAGGCAGACCAGGAGGCCACAAACCACAAGACACCCTCCCCTGGGCAGTCCAGCGGCCAAGACAAAGGACGAAGACAGAGTTCAAAATGACTGAGCAGAACAGAAACGTCTGTCGTGGAAGCAGTCCCCATGAAGGACAACGAATGGGAAAGGGGGAAAAAAAAGAAAAATACATCCAGCGAGGCAGATGACAGAGAGCGAAGGCCTTGTCAATCCAACAGTGTGTAAGTGCAGAAAAACGCCACACCTTCTAAGAGGACATCATGGGAATCGTCAGAAAATATAGACGCCATCCAGTCCAACAAATCAAAACTGCAGGCATGCTCTTCGCAGGAGGGAGCATCCAAAAGCAATGAGGGACAACTTGCGTGATACTCAATATAACTTTGTTGTAGGAGATTCTGAGCAGCCGCCCAGATATCCCATTGTGCCAAAATCCCCAGTGCAGCCGCACGCGCCATGTAACCTGCAGCGGAACAGTCCCGTTCATGGGCCTCCAAGGGACCCACCAACTGAACAAAATCCGGAACAGACAAAGACGTATTGGAGAGGCAATAGTCCACGGTCCAGGAGAAAGGACAGCGGATGCAAGACATCACAGGTTGCACGCAAGTGAAATACACAAAGCGAAAAGAAAGTGTATAGGACACACTTAGTGTCGCCAACGGCAGGACGCCGAAGCCAGCGAGGATGCGCTCATGGAGCAGCTGGAGCCGACCTGGGTCTAGAAGGGCCCATCGGGGAGCAGCCATTGCGTAGAAAACAGACCAACAGCAGTACACCAGCCGCCAAGGCGAGGATCAATGGGAAGCCACCAAAGACACTGGAAAAAATGGAATGAATAAAAGCTGGTATCACACCAAAAATAGTTTGAAAGGAGGTCACAAGGCCGGAGCCCACAACCTTAAAAAAGTGTACCAGTCCTTCAGTGCGAGATGCATTAAAAACACGGTGAATCAATTCACCGAAATGTTGTGGCAGGTTAGTGTTCAAAAGGGCCTGAATTTCACTGTGGGTACTTGCCACCTGGAGAATGAATGTCTCCTGGGCGGATGTGAGCATAACCTCTTGGTTCAATAATAGCGCCTTTATTCTGCTCAATTTATTGAAATCCGCCATCAGGGTAGGAATGGAAGGCCAAATAGAACTATCTACGATGTCGTGAGGGGGAGGAAAAAGCACATTCTTGCAGCAGACAACCCTGTGCGAAACTGTAACAATATAGGGTATGCCTGCCTGCATGCCACAGCAGTCCTCGTTATTTAAAAGCAAATAGCTACCATTAGTAAGCAAAGTAAAAGTAGGAGAAATAGCAGGAGCAGGAATACCCTTCAACACACAAGCAAGATTCGGAGCGGAAACGTTACAAGCTCCGTGCAATTTAATGTGTTTACAAATAAGGGAATGACCCACAGCTGAATCGCATGATTCCCCCGTGAGAAAAACTTCCTTTCCGTCTCTAAGGCATTTATACATGAAAGGCAGGGACCAAAGTTCATGCAGGAAGGCACCACCCAAAGGCTGGAAACGGCCCACAGGATAATGTTTCATACACAAACTAAATTCAAACAAAGAAAAAGGCAAGGCGATAACCCCATGAACTAGCCACAAAGCGGAATCTAATTCCGCCACAGAGAACGGTAAGGGCTCTACTTTCTCGATATGTAACAGAGTGTATGCTGCATCTTTCATGGACATGAACTGCTGTTTGTCAGTTAAATTAAAAGGCAGAAATAAGGCAGTGGTGTTCAAAAAATGCCAAGGAACTTTACCCAACTTAAGAGTTTGCAAAGTCCACGCAAACTGCATAACTGAACGCAATTGATTCTGACCATGGTACAACACAGAAACATCATCTTGTACAATATCAACAACAGAGGACACAATATTCTCTAACGTGTAAATGCGGGAAGACAGGGTATTAATACTATTGTCAACGACAGCAAGCACCTTTTCCAAATTTGCTTGGTCTATTTCCCGTAGACGGGAAGCAGCTGCCATTTGCGACAGCTTCCAGAGTTCATTATAAGCTTCATAAATGAACCTCTTAGGTCGTGGACCACGAGGTCCCAAAACAAAGTCGGACAGATCAATGTTGCCTGATAGGAGGGACAAATGTTGGTTAACAGATTCTAGGGAAGAGTGCTGCAACCACTGTTTACACAATTTACCCACAGAATATGTTGTAACAGTATGGGAGGCAGAAAACCTTGGATCTGGCTTATCCTGTCTGTAGCCAGGAACTGAGTCGTGAAAACGCAGTTGGCATGCATTAGATGATATGGGCCAAGCCAACCAGGGTGACTGAACAAGCGTAGAAACATTAAACAAATTGTTCTGAAACAAAGCCTGCAGAGACGCAAGGGACATATTGAAGTGCAAGTTGATGTTGGGAGCGGAAAACAGGGATGGAATTGAAGGTGCATTAAATTGTTTGGAAGAAGCTAAACCCCAACACGTAGTCTGGTAAATGGAAGTATTCAGAAATACAATTTGGGCCGGGATAAGACAAGCACGGTTTAAGGCTTTGGTGCCCTGCACCTGCCATGGTTTTGAGCCCCAGATGGATTTCAAATCCACAGTGTCCTTCCAGTATTCATAACCACCCACAGCTAAGGCGCTCAAAAAGGAACCCGAATATAGTAATTTGGTGTGGGTCAACATGATTTTTTGAGTGGAAGGTGCGTTCAATTTAAAATAATAGGACCCAGGGTTCGATCTATTAAAATCTGTAAAATAAGTAAACTTATTTCTAAGAGTCTGGGAGCTACCAGGTAATGGTGTTGGACAATGCTCCCA
Source organism: Calotriton arnoldi (assembly GCA_963921515.1). NCBI lineage: Eukaryota > Metazoa > Chordata > Amphibia > Caudata > Salamandridae > Calotriton > Calotriton arnoldi. The sequence goes on from CAWUFW010014920.1 coordinate 40,655, forward strand.
CTGGGTGTAATTAAAAGGACCACGCAGCGCACTTGGTTTATGGACAAAGTGGTTGCCCCAATGCTGATAGCAATATAAATCAGCATAATTTGCAGAATTCATGTACAAATCTTCAGCATTAAAGGCAGCATAATATTTCAAATCAGTAAATAATGCTTCAACTGCATGCACATCCCAATCGTCAGAATGAATATTACTTTTTACGACATCACCCATTGAAACTCGAAGGACATTTTGTTAAAGATTGCAGGAATCGCTGTTAGCATGAGCTGAAAGCCATTTTGTACTTGGCAGCCATTTTAGTTAGCCATGTGCTCGCCATGTGCTTTCTCCCTCTTCCAGAGTCTTGCACATGCTCAGAGGGGCCTAGCTGGTAGAATGCACCTGCTCCTAGTATAGAACTGTCAGGCTATTCTTACTGATGTAAGCAGTTTAGTCTCCCTCCCACTTTGTGGAGCAAGCAAATGTTGTATACCCATATTAGTCAATAAGCATGCTTGTATGTGCTAGGACCTCCCTTGATTTTATGCTGACTATATAACAAATGCATATATAAGGACCCTGTTCTCTGCACTCATTAGAATGCCTCCTACAGTGGCCTGCGGGTACCGTAAGACGCAATCTCCCTCATCTGAGGTTATTAAAACATGTTTTTTGATATTACAGCTTCCGTGCCAATCTTTTCTTTGTTGGTCTTAAGGACCAGATGTATCAGTGAACCCCTAAGAAGGTTTTTATTTCTACAAATGGCGCCCGAAAGTGGACCTCATCGGTGCAGCGGCTATCCAAGGGAGTGGTCTTGAAGGGAGACAGTAATCTACTGAGGAGTACAGGACAGGAATCTACTGAGGAGGTACCCTGCGCACGGAGATTGTTTGTCTTCCAGCCCAGTATATTTCTGGTCTTCCTGATCTGATCCTCCAAGTGTTTGCCGCTCCCGACTGAGAACTTCTTTGGCGTGAGTATTTTAAAACGACCGTTAGGTCACTCAGAACTTGGCAGTTGGAAGCTGGAGACTTTGGTAAGGTTGCTGAAGCAACACTTTTGTTTGGAATGACTTGGCCAAGATTTTGGTTTGTTTGTTTGTTTTGCTGCAGCAAATGAAGGCAGGTAATGAGGAGATTTTTCTCTAACTTTGAAAACTTGAATGGCACACATTGTGTTAAGTGTCACTTGGAGTATAATATTATATATGTTATAATATTCTTGACATGCCTGCTTCTAGCACACTTCGTAGAAAGTGTTGCTGTCTTGGAGGTACCGATATGGATTTAGGAAGTACTCAGCTGACTCCCCTCAGAGGGGATACCTAAATAGGTTTAGGTATAGTAAAAAGATATTTCTTCCTTGGTGACTAAGTACCCCATGGAACTAAATATGTACATAAAACGGATCCGGATCTGCGCACTTAGTAACATTCATAAGTGGTGATATGCAGAGCGCTTTTTGAGTGTTCTACCAGCCAAAACTGGCGAATTTGGTGTATTTTGGCTTCTTGACCATGGAACAGTCTTTTGGGCTACTTTTGAGAGCTCTTCTTGTAAATATGACTTACAATTAGTATTTACAAATAGTTTGGTCTTGCGTACAATTTGTAAGCTGTCTTAAAGTCCTAAGTGTTGATTTGTGGGTTAAATGTGTGTTTCAATGTCTATGTTGTTTGACATTGGTGATACTTGTGTGAGTAAATAGCGATTGCGCTCTTTGTGTAAGAATGGCTAGCTTTAAGCGCGCTGTGTTGTGTGTTCTGAGTGTATGACCCCCTTCTGTAAAATGTCTGGAATGAGCTCAATGAGTTTGTTTATATTTTTTTTTGCTGTCATCATTCTGTTATGCAAACTGTCATTTAGTTACTTACATATTAAATAAAAATCCAGAAATGAATTATATAACATATGCTAAATAGCTGCATGTTACTATTAAATTGACAGAGTAAGACACTATACATGTGTGCAAATTGCCACAATGCTAAAGATAAAATTAGAATTCGTATTCAATAGGATTAAAATAGGCCTCATACAGAGGAAGAAAAACGAAATTGTGTGTTTTGTAATCAATAGACTAAAATACAACGTTACAGCATTTTCCTTAGATACATTGTATTAGACATTAAAAGGCATGCACATCATCTGAGTGAATTTGGTCGTTGCTGAACTAAATACACATTATAGAAAGATAGATTTGACTGCATTGAAATGCCTCAGTTTTTAAATAGACTGTGACATGCTTTTCTTTCAGCACCCGAGAAAAAAGCTTTCCAACAGCTGTGTTTAAACTGACTAACTGAAAAGAAGCTGTTTGACACAGCAAATGGGGATTTAACTCTGTCAGGGTATTTCAAATAATAAAGGGGTTTTTTCATGAGAAAGGCGTGAAAATTCGACGCCTGCTGACAAACAACAGCTGCATAAATAGCATATGGCTATTCCTGATCACGGCCACAGACAGGAATGCTGAGTCAGCGAAATTTTAAGTCAGTGTAAAACTGGTATAAAGGCCTGCATTATTTTGGATAACAGAGAACAAAATTGAAAGTAGGGATTTCCTTTCTTAATGCCTTTTTTCATAAGTACCTCTGTGGTTCTGATGTTAAATAATAACTGTCCTTTAAAAAGTGGCGCAGACTTTTCATGTTTCAAGTAAGGCTTCTGTGCTTAGGGTTATACATGAATGCGTTTAAATATGATAGGCTACGAATGAAGCTTGCTTTTCAAATGTGGAATCATCAAAATGGTTGGTTTGATAAAAAAAAAAAAAATTAATTATATGAAAAAAAATATATTATTAAAAATAAATGCTTTAAATTCGTTTTTTCATCTTTATAAAGCCTAATCATCATACTGTGAATTCCTAGTATCAAAGTTGGATTTAAGCAGTGCTGTACCGTAATAGCAGGAACCTTAAATGTGACATGTCACTTTACCCAGCCGTACAAACCTCATTTTTATAAGGGTATACCTTATACATTTCTGATTTCCCATTCCTGGGCTATCTAGAGAACACTCTGGGGGTTCCTATTATGCAAAAATATTGTAGGATATTCATTTTTAAGTGCCCCTACCACCAAAGTCGAAATTGAGCAAAATTCACAATTTTACAAGCAGTTCTACCACTCAGGGCAGTTTTTAACCTGCTCTCAGGCTTCAATAAAGTATACATATGCCACTATAGAACAAACAGCTGACCTCTGTATTACTAGACTGCACACCACACACTGTACACAAATGAAAATAAGTATACAGAAACCAGCAGACGTTATTATCCTACCTTTAAATTACTGGCAAACAGATCGGACAGGACTGCCTTTCAGCCGTGATTCTCCAGAGTTGCTTTGCATTACAAAAACCGCATGGCAAGCCTTGCACAAAAAAAATGACCAGCTGCTGAACGGGTCAAAGGTCGGAGTTCTGCATTTAGCAACTTAGCAGGGTGAAGGGTAAGGTTTGCTTGGCCACTTCGACCTCTGAAAAGTTTTTGAAAGACGAGATGACAGCGCAGAGAGAGGAATGAGAAGCTTTGCTTCCTATTTTTGGCAAACACACGTTTTGCGCAGTCATATGAAACGAAGGAAAAGCAGCCCTGAGTTGAGCATTGATCTGTCATGTATATAAAAATAATGGTTTTAGTTTAAAGAATACTGTGTAGGGGCTACGATAAGGAGGAAATGGATTTTAGTTTGCATTCATGCGCCCTCATGTTAATCTAGTACAATTGCTGAAGGAATTGGTACATTGGTTACTAACGCTTTCCACAGTACTCAATGTGCTTGTGTTAGGCTGAATCAGAGAATAGCCACTTTCTAAGATATCTCCTACAAGTTTGTTTGTGCCCAGTTGCTACAAATAGGGGTTGAAAGTGTTGACAGAAGTGAAACCTGTTTCAGGTTTTCCTACTGTCAAAATGGGGGAAGGAGGCTAGCTCCTCTACAAATTAAGGGTAGGCAAAATTATGTTTTCTCTCTTCTTTTTCTCACTCTTTCTTGAGTCTGTCTAAGCTGTCTAGGAAATGGCCATATGACAGTTATTGGCTATTCTGTAATACTGTTTTAGAATTGTTAGAATTAATAAAATGAATTAATAAAATGATGAAACATATAAGCTATGTTACTGCCCATCCTGTATGAATGAATGAGTAGAACAGAACAGATTGATGTTCCCTTATTTGATCTTTAAGGGGAACTGTATAGTGGGGGTTTCTGTTAAAAAATCTCAGGTGGCAACACTGTTATTGTTTATGTTATTCTCATGTTCTATACAGTTTTGCAAGGGCATTGCTAGTCTTTTATTAGCTAGTCTGTGTAAATAAGCTGACAGCCCTTATTAGAGCTGGAGATAGGGTTATTTCCTTTTGAAAATGATGTTGCATAGTCCAGATCGTGAAAAGTAGAATGCAGGAAAGACGCTCATGTGATCCTTAGCAAACATTTTGAAGGAAAATATTGTTTTATAGGAGTTTGTTTGTCATAACATGTTCTGCTGGAGAAAATGTACCCACTATGTTGAAGTTTAGTTCTTTTTGCAATAAGAATCCCTGTTAAATTAGCAGTTTTAGATTTTCCTGCTGCGCCTATAACATGAGAGCATGGTCCTAAGCATAACATGTAAGAGAAATTATTTTACAAGTGTCTGCAGTCCTGTACAAGTAATGTAAAATCTATGAGTAAAAGTGTAGAACATTTCCTTTTTCTTGAGGGTTCTTCAGATTAGTAATATAGGAATACACCAATGTAAGTATTTGGAGTATGTCTGTATTGTTTTTCTCTTTTCCTCAGAATTTAGTAAATGAACACAGACTTCCTTGGCTGTTTGGGATTGGGTGATGTATTACTCTTGTCAGTTCACCAAAACGTTCCTTTTATACTTGCCAATAGGTCCAGGGTTTTCTACTCTCAGATAGATGAAGTGGTTCTTGGGTGCCTTGCTAATGTATGGGGCGCCCCAAGACTAAGGAGTATTCTGAGACTATCCTCTCTGTTGTTAGATTATTTCTGTGCCTTGTCTAAAGACCTCTTGTTCTGTCCACCAATAGATATTTGCTGCCTTACAACCATTGCCAGAGGGGCCCGGACATCAGATCCAGCCTGGGAGTCAGCGCCAGTCCAGCTTGCAGTCAAAACAAAAGGAACCAGCACAGGTGTTGCTGGCAACTAGGACCTCAGTGAAGGCAGAAGCACTGGGACGTGAAGTGTGTACCCCTGCCACTGTCTTGGGCGAAAGACGGGGTTACAAATCAGGATGGAGAAATCTTTGTGTGGATCCAGTTTTTGATGCCCAGCTGAGAGAGTCACAGAACGACAAGGACGGCAAGGAGGCTTTTGCTTGAGGTGACCCCCTTTGAAACAAGGGTTGCTTCAGGCCTTTGAGTCCTGGTCCCAAGTGAATGCAAGTCTACGCCTTTGTTTGTTGATCAAGGGATGCCTGAGCATATTGGCTACAATTTGTGGCCCCAACAAAAGAGCAGTGCGCCAGAGGTGCAATACAGGAGTTAGGGAAGGACTTGAGTTTAGGGTACAGGTGCTGTGCCCTTGGTGCCTGTTAGATTAAAGTGAAGAAAACTGGTGCACTGCCTGAGACACTGGACAGGATCATTGAGGGTATTTGCCCTGGGGGGTGATTGCCCTATCCTGAAAGAAAGACTTTTCCTTCTCCGTGATTCTTGAGTTGCGAGTTGTGCAGCTCCACCGTGGGAACAACAAGAGCCTGCCTGTGAGGCTCAAACGGACACAGGGAGAAGACTCCCCTCTAGTTGGTTGTACTACAATTTCCCAAGGACTCTTTTTTTGTTAGTAATGTACCCCTTTGGTCGTCCCATTTTTGAGGAGGAGCAGCCCTTTGCGGCTCCTTGTCCTAATTCCAATGGCCTTGTGTGGTCCTCCTGGTCCCCCGGAGCCAGGATTGTTTTTGTAATAATATGTCTGACTGCATTAATATTTTTTTTAAGAGTAATGTTTATTCTGCACGAGAAAAGTTCATCTAAGCATGTTACTTTACTCTTTCCTTAAGTATATTAATTGATACTTTAGCCATCATAAAAAATACTGAGAAAGTCTATTGAAAATGTTTTTATTAGGTATGTGCTGTTGGCTATTCTGAAAGTGAAATAGATAGTCACTGAAATACATCAGAGCCCTGAAACTTAGAATTAGACTAGATGGTTTTGGTATTTGCTTTCTGCTTAGGGTTGGAAAAATATTGAGATTTCTGTTTGAGATAATAGTCATTATTCTCTCTTGCTACCTGTATGACCCAATGCTCTGTTCCCTTTGTACTCCTGCTTATACCTTATATATACCTGCTTAATGAAATGTTTAGAATGTAAATGCCCACCTAGCATAGGATATTGATGAATTTATGAGAAGAAAATGTGCAAAATATTTTCTATGTCTCTACTAGATCATGGGAATGTCTTTAGCTCATGCTAAAAGGATCATCTGTTAAAGATTGCAGGAATCGCTGTTAGCATGAGCTGAAAGCCATTTTGTACTTGGCAGCCATTTTAGTTAGCCATGTGCTCGCCATGTGCTTTCTCCCTCTTCCAGAGTCTTGCACATGCTCAGAGGGGCCTAGCTGGTAGAATGCACCTGCTCCTAGTATAGAACTGTCAGGCTATTCTTACTGATGTAAGCAATTTAGTCTCCCCTCCCACTTTGTGGAGCAAGCAAATTTTGTATACCCATATTAGTCAATAAGCATGCTTGTATGTGCTAGGACCTCCCTTGATTTTATGCTGACTATATAACAAATGCATATATAAGGACCCTGTTCTCTGCACTCATTAGAATGCCTCCTACAGTGGCCTGCGGGTACCGTAAGACGCAATCTCCCTCATCTGAGGTTATTAAAACATGTTTTTTGATATTACAGCTTCCGTGCCAATCTTTTCTTTGTTGGTCTTAAGGACCAGATGTATCAGTGAACCCCTAAGAAGGTTTTTATTTCTACAATTTGGCACATTAATAATTTCTGTAGGTCCATGAATCTGAAAATTTACCGCATCCCATACGATGCCATCAGCAACTGGAAAGGCTGAAATGTTCACAAATGTGTGGTCACGCTTCATGATGTGAGACGAAGAATGTGGAGCCAAAGTTCCAGCGACACTGTTCACAGCAGAGCGTTCTGGTAAATAGTGCCCATTGATGAGTAGAAAAAACACGGTGACAAAGCCAATGGACATGAACAAAAAGATCAGGAATAGTACCAACCAGATGTATGTCCAAGGGGGAATCAAAAAATTGTCTCTGAACCAGGATACAAAAATACTGAACTTGGACGGGACAATTGATGAGGTGGAATCCGAATCAAAAGAATAACGTGTTGGGCTCAGTGGCGATGTTGGTAAGTGTGCCACCGACTCGTTATCGGGAGAGGTATACTCATTCTCGTCGTTGCCTGGGGAGACCGGGTGTACGAGTGAGCTTGCAGGCAAATCAACCATCTCAATGGCAACATCAGTGACCGTTCGTGCAGGAGGGCCACGAACACTTGTCCGGTAAATGGCAGGGCAAGAGACCGCTGGTGTAACGCTATTCAGGATCGGCCAGATGTTGTAGCTTGACATTTTCCACTGAGATGTATCTGTTCTCTTTGCGACCAGGAAGCGGTGGTAAGATGACTGTACGAGTTCCCTTCAAGCCCAGGACTGGAACCGGTGCACGATAAGAGGGGCCAAATTCTTTTTTGTTCTCCACCTTCTCTCGAACCAGATCTCCAATCTTTGGAAGCCAGCCGGCAACCGGAATCTGCAGTGCAGGGTCTGTGGCTGAAGGTAAATGTGCAATTGCAAGTTTGTCTCGGGCTTCTTGTAAGTCCTGTAACATAGTAGAATGGTTATCTACATCAAAGATGGCGGATTGCGCCGCCATGTCTAGACCATCAAGGTCAGGCACAAAAATTCTTATGCCAAAGAGCATTTCGTATGGGGTCCGCCCACCCAGAGGTCTTCTAGGGAGATTATTAACTGCACGTTGTACAGTATACAAGTGGGCCAGCCAGTTCCTGCCAGTACCTAAGACTCTAGCTGTCAAGGATTGCTTTAAGTCACGGTTCATTCGTTCAACGATCGAGTTGCCCTCAGGCCGATACGGAGACGAAAATTTCACCCGCACCCCCAGTGAACCCATTGCGTCCTTGTAAGCCTTAGAGGCAAACGCTGGACCTTGGTCACAATGGAAGGTGCCACAGGCGAAAATTCCCACAAATACACACAAATCCCTGATGACATTTCGAGCGTCAGCACTCCGTTGTGGCCAGACCCAGATGAAACGTGTGCACGAATCCACCGCCACTAAGATATATTTATAGGCAGTGTCTGAAGAAAATGGACCACAGTGATCCAGGTAAACACACCCAAAGGGTCGGTTAGAGATGCAGAGCGGGGTCTGTGGTGGTCGTGTAACCGTGGAAGGCTTAATCTGCTGACAAACGTCACAAGAAAGCACATAAATATGGGTGTCTTTGTATAAACCACGCCACCAGTAACGCTGCTGCAAAATGGAAACAGTAGCAGACACTCCAGCATGAGCAGAAGCCATGCCTTCGTGTGCAGCCGTTATCAAGGAAAATCTGCGGTCCGCGTTGGGGATCAGCCGATCGCCAACGTCGGGTATTGTTACATAAGGAGCCTGTTCGGGACCTAACTGATAAGAATATTTGGAAGGAAAACCCCTAGGGTAATTAGCACCTTCTTTTGTTGCAGCAATAGCTGCTAAGATATCAGTATCAATTTTAGACATGGATCTGGTAACTGCTGCGACTGAACACGTGACTACTGCTGATTTGGCAGCTTCGTCTGCCAAACCGTTACCAACAGCGTGTGCGCCCACCCGCTGATGGCCAATGGTGTGTACCACCTGTGTGAGGGGCAGACGTTGTTGCAAATCTGCCACCCGAACCCAAAGCATTTTATGCTTAATTGTGCTACCTTTGGCGTCTCTATAGTCGTTTTGCGACCAAAAGAACAGATTGTCATTGTAGGACTGAACACAGTAATAAGAATCGCATACAATCAGAGTAGTCACATCCGGAGTAGCAAACTCAAGCGCAAGCACCAATGCGCGCAGCTCGGCCAATTGTGCAGTACTGTCCCCGAGTGCCTGAGTGTGCACTACAGTAGACTTGAACTTTCCGTTCACAAAAGTACCTGCAACAATAGCACATGCGGCTGAATAAGCATGCTTGGACCCCGTGGCCGGTTGTGCCGAACCATCGGTATAGATCACACATTCGTAATCCTCAAGCGGTAGCAACGACAGAGGAGGAGGATGAACGAATTCATACGGTAAAAACTCCTGAGTCTGTAGAGAAGAATCAAAGATGAAAGTGACATCCGGAGACGTCAAAGAGGTTGCCCATTGAATCCAACGGGGGTGCAAGGCTTTAGAATTCGGAACACTTGCCTTCGTCACTGCCTCTAGGGCAGGATATGGTGTTACCACCAGAATGCGTTTTCCCTGTGCCAGTGTGAGTTCCTTTAGAATCGCCATTTGCACTGCAGTTAGAACTTTCTCCACAGAGGAAAACCGCATTTCCGCGGAAGTGTAAAGATGTGACTTGTATGCGATCGGAACTGTGTCACCTTCGTTAAAGGTTAAGTACGTGAAACCCACTGCCCCTGGAATTATTCTAATCACCAGGTTTGTGTGGTTATCACGGGTCAACAAGTATTTAGACTCAAGAAGGTCTGTCTGCAAAGACTGCAGAATGGAGGTATGCTCCGGAAGCCAGCATGACTTCGAAAAGTTAGGTTGTATCAAAGCATACAGTGGCTTGATACGCTGGGCATATTCGGGAATGTAAGTACGCCCGAAGTTAAAAAAACCCAGCAAAGACTGAAGTTTCTTCAGAGTAGTAGGAGGGCACAAAAGTGCACATTTCTCTAGGAAATGGGGGGCTAAGCCCTTACCTTCATTGTTGAGCTCATAGCCCAAGAACAAAACGGTAAATTCAGCAATGTGAGATTTGGCAAAGTTAAACTTGTAACCTAAAACCGCAAATTCGAGAATAATGCGGTCCACTCGGGAAAGATGCAGGAATAGTTTGTCGTCTGTCAGATAAATGTCATCGACGTACGAACATGCATCTGGGTCTATGCCGTCTAACAAAGAGACAGCACGGGCAGCGAATACGCCTGGACTATTCTTGTAGCCCATAGGTAAATGCCGGAATTTGAATAATTTACCACCGGATGTAAAAGCGCTCCATTGGCTACTCTCCGGGGCTAAATTGTGCGTGTAGAATCCGTTGGAGAGGTCAAGTGTTGTTTTATATTTTTTACGAACAAGACTGTCTACAAGCGCAGAACTGTGGGTATTTTGCACCGCAAAGGTCCGACAATGAGAGTTCAAATGTCGGCAATCCAAAACCAACCGGTACGATCCATCGGGTTTAGAAACCGCGAAAAGGGGATTGTTCATAGGTGACACGCATGTTTCAATCACTCCCTGATATTCTAACTGAGTCAGAATTTCGGAAACGGGGCCTTTGGCTTCCCGTTTAATGGGATATTGGGGTTGTGGCTGTGGTAGGGACCGCAAAGGTATTTCATGGGGGGGAGAGTCTTCATCCCAGCCCACGTGGTTGCGGTATAACGCTGGAGCCAGGGACACAGCCCACTCAGCTGCAAGAGCCTCCGCTTTTTCCTTTGGGACATGTCGATAAAAGCTCGGAAGGATTACCTCCTCCCCTTTACGCGCAGCAAGTACGAATGGGGGCGGCCAATCCGCCTCTGCTAACAGAATGTCGTAAGAAGAGGTCAGATTCTCCCCAAAAATCCCTTTAATTACACGCTGAATGTCACCTTCAATTTGAAGAACAATATTATATAGTCTGTCAGGGGGAGCCACTCTGGTGTCTGCTGTCTCGACAGTAATGAATGTTTCAGTTGCTGTCGCCTCCACATGAGGACGTAGCGCCTTCCGCACTATGGTAACTTCTGCGGCGCTGTCTAGGAGGGTCACTGCCCACGTCCAATTCAGGAGTCTCGTTCTCACAGTCTGTGGCATATCTCGCTGTTACAGCGGCAACTTTCTTCTTCTGAAATTGTGGGCGAGAACGTTGAAATTCTTCTGCTTTCCCTCTGACCTGTTGTCGAGGTTGGTCTCGTCCCTGGGGAGTCTCTCGACCCCTTCCTCTATCCTGGCGATCTCCTCCACCGACCTGCGAAGTTGTCTGTGCCTGCGAAGAACGAGGAGAACGCGTATCAGGGACCTGAAACCTATCCGGAGATTTAATTCTCGCCCTATCGCGCAAATCATAAGTGCGTTCAGAAGAAACCGAAACCGGGGATGCGCCTCGCGACCCCGGCCTCTTTTGTTGCTTACCCTGTTTTTTCAACCTCCGGCTCTTTTTAGTAAAGACTGGCTTCTCATCCTTCTCGGATTGAGTTTTTGGTTGTTGTTGTTGTTGCGATTGTGCTTGCGCTTTGGCAAAAGGCTTAACTCCCAGGCTATTTCTTCCAATAGTTTTGTAAGCCTGGGCAATAATTTTCGGTAATTCGCGTGGCTTGTCCGGTTCTGGGACCAAAGCCAAAGCATTAGCTACTTGAAAGTTCACTGCATCGCCCTTGACATTCGCAAGGATCAAATCAGCTACTACGTCGAACACTTCAGGGCCGTGCTCATCCTGCACGCATTTAATTACAGAGGGGAGAACAGTCATGGAAGGAGTGCCGAAACACTTCGCATAGACTGCTGCGAATACCCTACCCCAGTTGTTGCAGTCTGACAACTCGGGGACTAAGTCTTTTGGCAAACTAATCGTAAGGATTCTGTGTTTTTCCACCGGAGATGTGTTTGGAAAAACTGCCTCCAGCTGGTCAAATTTCTCTGCAAGCCAATAAGGAAAATCATCCTTATTTTGTGGGCGCTTGCCCATCACCGAATTCACCATGACCGGACTTATGGTCACGCCGCCTGTACCAGCTGGATGGGCTGCAACTCCAGGTGGGGCACCCTGGATGTTGCCTGTAACATACTGCACTAAGGCTCGATGCACTCGCACTAAAGCCGAATACATGTTGCGCAGTTCCGCGACTGTTACCGTCATATATTGCGGATGTGGGGTGTACCCAGCCAAGACAGGCCAAGTGGCCACTTCAATTGAAAAGGGGCCTAAACGAACCGTGGTAACCGGTTGGGGGAGGGCGCCATCAAACCAAACACGGTGTTGCCACGCCGTGAGCGGTACTTCAATATTCCTATAAGGTCTATAGTGAACAGGAACTACGGTGGCTTCATATTCATGGAACAAATTATCATTCCCATCCACCGCTGGAAAGGTGACCCAAGAGTAGAACACCTCAAAGTGGTAAGCTGGATCGGCTTGAACCACAAAGATCAGTTCAACACCCGCGTCAGGCACTCCATACACTGTCAAGTGAGCCCGGAGCGCTGCACGGCTATGTGCCGCAATTTGAACAGCCATTGTAGGCTAGAAGTAGTCGACAATCTAAAAGGAGGCAGCACAAATAGGGTTTTACTTAAGAAACCTTTTAATAACTTCAAGCTTGAAAGAACCTATAAACACGTCAATATAGGAGGTATCACCGTCACACACGCTTCCGGAAGCGTCCGTGAGGGGAGTTGTGGACAAGCACAAGCACTACTCAAGCGTCTCGCAGATCAGCTGCCCCACTCGTTGGTCGCGCCATGTTATAGGGATTCTGCACATATACAGAGCTATGCACAGGATAATAGGACCTCGGAATATAGTGGTGATCCAACCATACACCTTAGCACCTAAAACCCCAACCCGACTAGCTGTAGCGTCTCATTAGCACCAATGTTACCAATGATTAGACAACCCAGAACACGGTATCTCTCTCTCAGGACTCGCAGTAGCAAGAACACTCTTTCATCACTCACTCATACCTGTCCACAACGTGCGTAAGAAGAGACACTGTATAGTTTAAAATGTTTATTTCAACTAACGTGCTCTAAGATACAGTACACGTGTCAGTACTATCAGCATAATGCATAATAATAATATCAGCAGCATAGTTACAACTCCATAGAATACAAACGGGGAAAGCATTTCATAAAGCAGTGGATATAGGGCTAAATGACCTTACCACCCTCCCCATGCTAGTAGCTAGATTATTATAAAAATAGAAGACCTCTGGGCTTTGACTAGCGAACCCCCATACCTCAGTCTCTAGATGCAAAGACTACATCAGCAGACAATCACAGCTCTTCTCCCTGGAAAGGATTTGTTCAAGTGTGCCTAAAGCATGAAAACCGCAATATTAAAAGCACACAAATTTCTCCATGGCAGCTGTACATAGTGTTATGTCTAGGTGCGAGGGACTGGCCAGATCAGCAAGAACAAGGGACGTTGTTTTCTGACCTTGTACATGTTGTGCAGACTGAGCCCAAAGGAAACAGGAGAAAAGGTGAGAGACAGAAAACACAGACAATTCTAAAATAACTTGGCAGGAGCAGAGGTCGGTAGAACAACGGCTCAGAGTAACGTGCGCAAAAAAGGCATCATGGCAGCCAGGCCTAAGTCAACGTAGCAAGGCAGGCCAGGAGGCCACAAACCACAAGACAATATCTTCTAAGTCCAATGGTAAACTCTAACCAGACCCAATCTATTTCTTGTATCCGAACAGCACTCGTATTTTTTTACTTTGACTCATTCTCGCGTGGCTAGGTGTCCATGGTTGGCGCTTTGATCTTTTAGGTGCTCGTTTTCACTATAAACTTTAAAAATTATTAACTCCGGCTCTACTGATTGGATTTTTGTCCTTTTGATGTCAAATAATTTATTAAATTATACTCTATTGTTCTAAATTGGTGTGGAATTTTTCTTGCATTGTGTTTTCCCTTTATTACTGTTTGTGTGCTGCATAAATACTTTACATATTGCTTCTAAGTTAAGCTTGGCTGCTTCTTATCAAGCTACCAAGGGTAGGCTAATTTGGTGGCATTTTGTGGTTCACCCTGCATGGGAATGTGGCTGTTGCTTGACCAGGGCTTTGCTAATAATGGTGACAGTGTTGACCTTACCCTGGTTAGAGGCAACAGCTTGAAGGTGTACTTTTAAAAAAAAACTTTATTTGTCATTTTATTAAACAGTGTGCAGAACATAAGGATACATTTATATGCAGTTACATCATCTCGTCATATCACCATCAATACTTGTGTGGCACAATTAACAATCTTCTGTTCGCTGTCATGATTTTACACAGACCTTAATCCCTCAAGATTATCCCAGCATTACTGTACAACTGACCACCATCCCCGACTCCCCCTCAAGATATTGCCCTCTCCTACGCGTCGTTTCCTGAAGTTGACTCTTGTTATCTATGAACCTTGTCCTGTGATCTGACGGTCCTGGCTAGACTGTGCACTGCTTTCCTTCTGCTGTCAGAGGTAATCTCTTAGAGGCTGCCATATATCTTTCGGGCATGATGTGGGTGGCTGCAGCTCTGCATACAACTTGCTCGTGGTATCGCAGTATGTCATGCTTCTAATCCAACTTTTAACTGTGGGCTTCTCCCTAGTGCCCCAGCAAATGACTATTTCACGTTTTGCTAGAAGCATTGCCACTGCTACAAATCTACGATTACTTTTAAGCAACATGTCCACATATCCCAGCAACACCAGAAGTGGAGAGGGACCCATCTGCAGCCCCGTCATCTGTTGGACTGCGTCAAATATGTCCTGTCAATATGTAGCTAATATGTTGCATGTCCATGTCATATGCATAAAAGATGCCGCCAGCATTTTGCATTTAGGACATCTTGTGAATTTTGCACTATTTATCCGAACCATCTGTTGTGGTATAGTATAAGCTCGCTGCAGTATCTTAAAGTGGAGCAGCCTATGCCTGTGATTACACAAGACGAGTTTGGTCTGAGCACATCATCCCTTCCACATCTTATCGGTGAACGGTTGCCCTATATCTGTTGACCAGGCGTCCCTAACTCTGGTGTCATGTGGTGGCATCAGTGCAAGGCATGCCTTGTATAAACGAGATGTAACATGCTCTCTGTCTCTATCTGTGATTATTAAAGTGAGAGGTGCGAACTCCGCAGGTTCAATAGGGTAAGATGAGAGTATCTCTCTTAATGTGTTCTGTATAAGGGCTAATACAAACTGATCCATAAAAGTGGCTGATGAGAAATGGGGATCTTCGGATGGAACGAATATATGACCACTTGGAAATAAATCACCTATAGTGCTTACCCCCAGGCGGGTCTGGATGCGCCTAGTAAGAGCTTCCAATGTCGGAGGCAACCAAGGATTGGTGAATATAATGTTGCCCCCCCCCTGTCTTTCTGAGGAGTTTCTGCATGCCCAACAGGTAGTGGACAGTGTTTGGATGACACGTGGGTCGAGCGGGATTCCCTTTGGCAAGAGTGCGTTCAGTGGAGTAGGGTGAGCTAGATCTCTTTCTGGTTTAGCGTAAGGTATACACGCGTCTGGGTGGTACCAGTGGCGAGCATATCTGCACTGCGCCACAAGGAAATACAGCTGCATATCTGGTACCACAAAGCCCCCTCTATCGTAAGGTAGAGTGAGTGTGTCCCAGTTCACCCTGGGTTGCTTTCCCCCATATCAATTTTGTTAAATGCGTGCAGAGCTGTTTAATGAAGGCATTCGTAAGTGGGATGGGTATGTTTGTGAACAGGTAAAGCAGACGGGGTAGCACCACCATTTTAATAATAGCTATTCACCCATCCATTGATAGCGGTAGCTTGATCCAGCGCTCCACTTGTACCTGTAAGCGGTCCATCGCTGGGCCATAATTGAGGCGCAACACTTGTTCCATATCTCCATGCAAATGGATTCCTAAATATTTTGTTTCAGCCTTGCATCAATGCAATGGGAATTCTCGTCACGATCGGTCTCATACGTCCGTCAGGGAGAATATTTCTGACTTGCCCCAATTAATGTGGAGGCCGGATAGGGCTCCGAATCGCGTTATCTCCATTAGTAGCGGCTGGAGATTGACCTCTGGTGTTCTGACTTATAATACCACATCGTCCGCATATAATGTCACTAATAGTGGACCATGCTTGAATTGGAGGCCTCTATGCAAATGGTCCTTCTGGAAGTACAGTATAAGCAGGTCCATTGCTATTATAAGCAGCAACCTTGACAGTGGGCATCCCTGTCTAGTGCCCCTAGTTATGAAGAAAGGCCTCGTAATTGTACCATTGAATCTGATACGAGCGGAGGGTGTGGTATATAATAACTTAATCAGGTCCGCGAAGCCCTTCGGGATACCCATCTTAGCAAGCACTGGGTGTAGGAAAGGCCATTCTACTGAATCAAACGCCTTTTCGGCGTCTAGAAACGCTGCTACTGCAGGAATGGTCGGATTTATTCTATTGACTACAGAGAAGAAAGTTCTTAGGTTTAATGCTGTAGACCTATGTCTTATGAATCCGGTTTGCGCTGGCGCTATGAACTGCTCCATAAGTAAGGACAGTCTAGTCGCCAACATCTTTGCTTAGATTTTGTAATTGAAGTTGAGTAATGAAAGTGGCAGATAGGAGCTGCACTTTTCGGGGTCTTTGCCAGGCTTTGGTAATAGAACCAGGACTGCTTCTCTAAATGAGGGAGGAAGTATTCCCTCTTCCAGAGCTTCTGCATATACCTCTAAGAGGTGGGGGGCCAATAGACTCTTGTACATTTTGTAAAAGACCCCGGTAAAGCCGTCAAGGTCCGGGGCCTTGGAGCCATCCATAGCCTCAATAGCCTGTTCTACCTCATCTGCCGAGAGCGACTTGCTTAAAAACTGTCTATGCGCATCCGGCAGCAAACCATGGCTATCTCCCTTAGGTACCTCTGGATCTCGTCCGAGCTGGCAGTTTCTCTTGCCGTATATAGGTCGGTGTAGTATTGCAGTAATGCCTGCTCTATGGCAGCCATGCCCACCGACACTGCGCTGTCTTGCAATTTAATAATATAACTCTGGTTATAATATGGTCGAAGTAGTCATGCGAGCGTGCTGCCCGGCCTTTCCCCCTCACCATACCTCTGGGCCTTCCCATATTTCCCCAGATAATGTGCCTCTCGTTCTGCTTCTTCAGTGTATTCCGCTAACAAGACTGCCCAACGATGTATGTATGATGCCTTATCTCGGGATGTCTCTGCCATGTGGCCTCTGTCTAGTTTAGCAAATTCTTCCTCCAGTCTAGCAAGACTACGCCTCAGGTCTCTAAGCACCCCCGTGTGTTTAGAGATGCAAACACCCCTAATGCATGCTTTAAAGGCCTCCCATAGAGTACTCTGTGTAGAGACCGTCCCTGTGTAAAGGGCAAAATAATCCACTATGGCTGTGCGCAATTCCTCCTTAAAGACTGTGTCTCTCAGAGCCATAGAGGGGAATCTCCATTGCCTCTCAAACCCTTCCTTACCCGGTACTTGAAGTGAAAGGAGTATTGGGGAGTGATCTGATAGTGTACGGGGAAAGTGAGTCACTGCTTGCACCGATGGGATAGTTGAACGGGCTAGTAACAAATAGTCTAATCTTGTCCACGTGTTATATTGTTGTGCATAGTGTGTGTATTCAGTACTCTGAGGGTGAAGGTGCCACCATGCGTCTTTTAGTTCGCATTTGTGGCAAAGTTTTGATAGTGCTATATGTGAGCGGGGTTTGTTGACTGGCGAGGCAGCAGTGCTGTCTAATCTGGGGTCTAACAGGATATTCAAATCTCCTCCCAGAAGAATATGATCGGCCTCCAGGGTGTCTCGTTGCGAATGTAGTTTTTCATAAAAAGTCGGGTCATCTGTATTTGGGGAGTACACGTTAGCCAATATAACCCTGTGTTCAGCAAGAGTACCCACCAGAAGGATGAAGCGCCCTTCCGGATCCGTGAGAGTAGTTGTGAGCACAAAAGGCAACCTTTTATTAATCAGTATTGCTACCCCACGCGCGTATGTACTGTAGTTCGATAAGTACCTGTGGGGGCCCCAAGCAGAGGCAAACTTGGGCCGTGCAGTAGGTGATAAGTGTGTTTCTTGTAAATAGACAATGTCAGTGTTATGCTGCCGTGCATATTGGAGCACTAATCTGCATTTCTTTTGGTTGTTAAGGCCTCGTACATTCCATGTCATCAGGGCGATTCGTGTGTTACTGCGTATTTCTACCTTATGTGCCATCGCAATTGTTTTAACTTGCTATACCTGCTCTGTACTTCGTTAATGGTGCATATACCTGTCATTTGAACTAACAAAACTGCATCTTTGAACATTTTAAACATTTCTATACCCATCCCCCCCCCCCCACCGGCCCTGTGTTCCCTAGGATGAACTGCTGATTCATGCAACGCCAACTTGGCGAACTTCCCCCTTCCAGTACCAATGTGAACCCACAGGGGTAGTGGCAACGCCACATGGGCGCCCCGTGCACTGACATAAGTCTGATACATTAGTCCCACTTTGAATCCCATCTGCTTACTCAGCCACGTTCGTCACCTCCTCAGTTCTTGCCTTTTACCTTTACCTCAAATCAATGTCCACTTACGCCTCTCGCAGCACCCCCATCAATTCTGCCACTCATACTCTTCAACTGGCTGTGAACAAGTCCACACTTCTGCCCGAATGGGGCTCCTTGAGACCCTCCGACCGGGGAGTTGCCACCGGATGATTTAATTGTCCCTGCATGTTGTTTACAAAAACGTAGGACATCTTCAGGATTGTCAAATATTTTCGTTTTCCCATTCACATCGACTTTAAGTCTCGCAGGGTATAGCATCCCGTAGCGTAGGCCAAGTTTCCTCATTGCAGCCTTTACTCCAGCAAATTTGCGCCTGGCATCTTGCACCAATGAAGTAAAATCTGGGTATATTGAGAATGTTGATCCCTGCCAGGTCAGGTTCCCTGCCTCTCTGGCAAACCGGAGTGTTGTGTCCCTGTCCTTGAAGTTTAGGAGTCTTGCCATTTGGGGTCTCGGGGGCATCCAGGATTGGGTTGCAGCCCCAATGTTCTATGTGCTTGCTCCACTACAAACATGTTTGTGAATTGTTCAGCCCTGAACAGCTCAGTCAGTAAGCGCTCAACAAACTGGTCTAATCTCCCAGTGTTGGTGGATTCAGGAATGCCCATTATGCGCACATTATTACGGCCACTCCTAGCTTCTAAGTCTTCATTCTTTTGACTGTTTTCATGATTCGTTCAAGGCGCTCCACACGCTTAGTAGTCTGGGCAGCACCATCTTCCAAGTCTGATATACGCCCTTCCACTGTGTCCAGGCGGGCTTCATGACGGTCTATGCGTTCACCCAACCCGTCCAATCGTCTATCTAGGGCATCGAATCTAGTGTCTAACGCCTTAAATCCTGTGCGCAGTTCCAGCAGGAGTGCAGCGGTATCCGGGGGTGTGCCTCCTCCTGTTGCGCCAGTGGACGCTTCTCCTGCCATTCCGGTAGCTTGCCTATTCTCCTGGACCTTAGGCACCTCAAACTGCAGTTGCTTCTGTTTTGGATCCTTGTGCATCATTCTTGAATGTACAGCAGTCTCCCCCCGGGCAATTGTTGGTGCTCAGGTTCTGTGTGCGTCCCCTACGCTGTAGTATGCTATTTGCCCAGCTGTTGGTCTAAGCGCAAATCTTCCTTACGACGGCTGCCGCTGGTGCATTCGCCGAGAGAGGGGCATGCACAGTGCCCAGTTCTGACAGTGGCAATTTAGTGTGTGAGACTACGAACTCACCGCTTATGCCTCCCGGCCGAGGCGTGTTACCACTCTAGGGTAAATCGTGGCCTTCACGGTTCCCTCCGCCTTGTTCTCAGTCAGGGGGAGGCTCTCACTGTTTGTACCCTGAGAGGTTGGTAATGTCTTTTTGCCTTGTGTCACAAGTTGCTTATAACCCAGCAGATCCCCTCACTCAGGTCACATCCAGCGGCCTTCTCAGTTCACACGCTGCATCCCACAGGCCCCGGCGACGTACTTCTTTTATATGGTGCTGTTCTATCCTGCTCCGCTCTGCAGCCTGAGTTGCGCTCTCCTCCTCGGTTAAATTTCTGCTCCCCACAGTCTGTATGTCATCTGGCCCACCAGCAGGGAGAAAGTTTTGGCAGGGGAGTTCCGGCGCAGATGTCACGCCCGCAAGGGGCCTCCTGGGCGCAGGCCTTGTTATTTTTCCATAAGCCCCCGCGGGCCCCGCCCTATCCTGCTTTCCAGTGCCCACCGTTCTGCGTGGAAGCGCCTCCACAGGCTTAGCCCCACAGGTCATTCTCAATGAGGGCTCGCGCTGAATAAGGTTGCTGTCCTCGTTGGGCCTGTTTCTCCTAGCGAGGCACTCCTACTGCATGCCCGCCTCACAATTCCTGGGCCACGGAGGCGCCCCGCAACGTGCCGGCGAGCCGCGGGTGTAAGGAGTGGAGGGGGGACGCTGCTTACTTGTAGATGCGACCACCGTCCCGGGGGGGTCACTTTCATCACTGCGGTGCACTCACTGAGACTTTTGGAGAGCAGCGGCGTGGCATCCCCGCCGCCATTTTGTCCTCCGATCGCCGAGATGCTTATAAACGAATTACTCGATCAGGCGGCCATGTAGACGATCAGCGGGAGGCTCAGGGGATGCACCAAGTGTTCCGATGTCTGGATCGCTGCATTTTGTGGGTGGTGAAGAGGTTAGTGCCGCTTTATGCTTGATGTGCGTGGGGCTTCCACGGAGCTTCAGCTCCGAGAGGCCATTGTAGTCACTGGTCCAGCCACGCCCCCGCTTGAAGGCGTACTTCAACTGAGAGTAAATGAGAGGCCAGCCTGAAAATCACAAATTGATGAAAAAAGGCTGCATGGCCAAGGCAAGAGTTCCACTATCTAAGGGAATCCATTGACTTGACAGTGCTTCCGCTCTCATGATTTTGGAGCTCACGCGCCCACCATCCCCCACTAACATTACTAGCCAGTTGGATCAACAGCGATTCATCACTGTGTTACTATTATTAATCATGGCTATACTTGTTTTTGACAAAATTGAGAATTCTTGGGCCTAAGATATGCGCCCTGTGTACTTTAAACAACAGATTGTGTGATTTGCACTTGTCTTTTATCCTCACCAAACACCTCCTACACTTTCACAACTCCCTTCTCCCTCCTCCCTTCTCTAGGGGCACTTTGTACAGATTTAATGAGATTACAAACCAATGTGCGCTCAGTGTGATTAAACAACACTGTATGCCAATTATTACGTGTCTTTGAATAATTGTTTGGAATTGATGTATTTTGTTTGTTGATCTATTGTTTACTGGGACCACTGTTCCAAGGTCATAACTCTTTCTAGCACACCAACGGAATCACCGCCAGCAGTGAATTCATAACTTGATTTAATTAGGAATCAGATACAACAGCAGAGGTTAAAGTTAAATTAATTTCATCATATCCGGAAGACTGGGAAATGTAGACGTATTTACTGCCTGCCACAATGATGCATTTCAGCCTGTTTCTCTCTAAGACTTCAGCATTATTATGAGTTTGGCGATGCGGGAGCGGGACCGCCCCGCTCACGCCTCGCCAAACCCGTGTGAGCGCCGCCCGCCAGATTTTAATATTTTTCGTCACTAGCGGTTCTTTGGTGGTCACAAGTCAGTTCCTATATAAAAGGCACCGCAATGGGAATGCCAAAGCAAGTTCCTGAAGGACATGGACTGTCAAGTCAATGCCCTGCAGGAATTGGGGGTGCAAGCACACAGGTGGGCACACAATGTGCCAACCTGCATGCATCCCCATGGCACAGAGGCACAAGGGGGCCCTGTAGGCTTCCCTCTGTTTCCTCACTGCCACACTTAAAATGAGGCAGGGATGAAACTCGTAATATGCGTATTGTGGCTGAAGCAGCCCACCAAGCATATTGTGGCTTCAAGACCGCTGCAAGACCTCCAGGGATCATGGATCCATAGTGGCAGCAGTGGTCCCATGGCGGTCCGAACGCCCAACTTGTAATAGGACGGTTGGACCATCGGACCACCAAACTCATAATAAGGCCCTGGGTGTGATCAACTGCATATACCTGTGTAGGAGAGTAGGATCTGCCTCTTATGTTGCCCCCACTTTTTTTCTGATGCTTACACTGGTTTCTGGCTATAGTCTGGCTGGGTCCCTGCTAATCAGGGCCCCAGCCTCTCTGTTCTCTCTAAACGACTTGGAGTGCACTCTAGGTGCACTAGTGATTGGATACTGTGGTACATTATGAGTCCCTAGTATATGGTACCTTAGGTACTAAGGGCATAGGTACTTCACAGGCCTACCAGGGGCTGCAGCATGTATTATGCCACCCCTGGGACGCAGACTAAATCTGACACCACAGGCCTGCTACTGCAGCCTGGGTGAGGTGGTGCTAGCACTCCTCACTGAGATATAGGTTCCCTATATCTCTCCTACACACACATATAAACCTATCAGTCACCCCTAAGGCAGGCCCTATCAATCCTGAGTGCAGGGTGCTTGGCTTCTATGTGAGGGGGTGCCTGAGCAGGGCCCTCTGCAGCTCTCAGAGTCCATTCTCTGGTGCTGTTTGTGGCTGCGGTTAAACCATATACTTTTAAGTGCATTATATCCTCGCGGTAGAATGCTAACTTTGGAATGGCTGCATCGAAACATGTCGTGTTTGGTGTCAAACATCTTGGAATACTACCCCCCCGCCAGTCCTGGCGGCAGGGGTAGCATTCCACCCTTCTAGAGGGATAGACATGTACCTACTGTGGAAACGCGGTAGAATCCTGCAGAGCCCTGCCTCCTGCTGATGACCAACACTCGCAGTGGAGGAAGCCCAACAATAGATATCCTGTCCCAAGGGGGTGTGACCACCTCCCAGACAGGGTTTAGTGTATTGGGGCTGGGTGGGTGCACTCTTAGAGTGCCTTGAAGTCCTGCACTGGGGGAGCAGAAGGCTCCTCTGTGCATACCCCAGTTCAAACCGGCTCAGGGGCTACCTGCCCCTGCTCTGGCACGAAACTGGACAAAGGGAAGTGGGTGTAGCCGCCCACTCCCCTGACCCTCCCATAGGTAGGGTCATAGAGCTAGTCCCTCCCTTTCTTTTAGTATAAGAGGGGGAACCTGTGCATTGCAGCCTAGATACCCATGGACGACGCTCTACAAGAAGAATCCCGGACCTTCGACATTCTACTACCTTTGGAAGACTGAAGAATCTCCCTTGGAGTCAAGGAGTGACTCCCCTGCTTGGCAGGCACCAAAAACTACAAATGACGGTCGCAAACTACGCCGCTCCCGCGGGAGTCCGAAGTCCCTGCAGCCCAAAAAGTGGATTTCCTGACTTTTGAAAGGCCATCGTGAGTCCCCAGTGAAGATTAGGCCAGTGGACCCCAAGAGTAACGAGGAACCGCGACCCCTGGGTACCGTGCACTATTGTCGAGTGCAACCCCTTCACAACGTTTCACGGACTTGTGCTTTGGACCACGTGTGGTCCTAGCCTCCAGCAGAAATCTCTCCGAAGATCAGAGGCCTACCATGTCCCGAGTGACCGTGGGCTCCTGTTGAGCGAATCCTCCTGAGGTGTCTTTGCGATCCCTTGCCAGCCGGCTTGTGGGTCTCCAGAAGACTTTCTAAAGAAACCAAAGGGCTCCCCTGGTTGCTCCAGGCCTGCCCTGACTTACCCTTGCTGGGTGAGTCCCAAAGACCTTGCTGGTCTGCGCCATTGCATCTTCACACTTTCCCCGAGACTTGCTGTTACCAAGGCTTGTTGGCTCCAATCAAGTCGCTGACACTGCAGTAAGCTGCAGACATCGTGGCACACGCTGAATCCAGCTCCTGGTCGTCGTCAATGCCTCCTGGACCTCGTGGCTGAAGAGTCAAGGCACCCACGAATGACCTGAATCTTGCGACGACGGTGGGCATCCATCTTCCTTGCCCCGAGTCACTGCCAAGTGACTTTGAACACTGTCCCCTCTGCTTTCAGGTCTTCCATCTTCTGAATCCAGGCGTGGATTCCTCCGGACACTTCTCCTGTCACCACAAGCAGCAAGTCTTCACTGGCTTCCATTGAAAACGACGCCGCGACCCGACACCAAAGAACACCTATGCACCCGGCTCCCCTGGGTGAGGTAACTTCAGCACTACGGTGCTCCTGTGTGTGTGGGCCCTAGAACTACTTACCCTGTAAGTGACTTGCTTGTAGCTACCCTAGAAGTGCCCTAAAACTCTTACTTTCCAAGTGCGACTATCGCGCTGACTCGTACATGGTTCGCGTCTGTGTTAGACACACCGCGTCCAACTCCCTTGCAATTCTATCTGTAACCGCGTCCTTCGACTCGTACAAGGACCGATCGGTGTGTTCGCCTCGAACACGCAAGGGACCTTTAACATTGAAATCTCAATCGCGTCTGTTCGCATAGACTCGTACAGGACTCGCACCGGTGCCAGGACACCGCGTCCGTCCCCTGTGGATCTCCTACAACTACCTGGGGTGGTTCTTGGGGTTCCCTCGATTCTAGATGCCCTAGACCTAGGTCTAGCCAAACTAAGATTGTGATATTCGATTGTGCTAAACTTATTTTGATAACATTTGACTTGTACATATGTTCCTGACTTCTAATCTCATAAAGAGACTAGTAGAGAGTGTTTATTAATAAATACATATATATTTGATATATATACCTGTGTGGTGTCTTTTCATTTGGTGATTCAAGAGATTGTGTGGTAAAACAAGCTGCTTTACATTCCTTCAAGACTTAGCCTGAAGGCTGCTCTCCACAGCTACCACTAGGATAGCTTTCTATAAAGGTTGTCTTAAACCTATCTACCATAAGAGTCGAATTGTTCTGGTGCAAGGTGTCCACTTTAATTAGTGAACAGCATATACCAGGCCAACTTCTCACAACCTGTCTTTCACTTTATTTGTCTATCACATTTCTCCCAGTCTTTCTAGCATGTATTCTCCCTTTTCTGTCAGTGTTCATTTCTCTTTTCTCTACCTCCCTCGGTTTCACTTCCTCCTCTCCATATTCTTCGTCTTCTCTTCTCTCATGTTTCTTGTTCTGCAAAAGTCTCTCTCTCTACTGCAATCATTTTTTACTCTTGTTTTTGTAGCTGCATTTCCTTTCCATCCCTCTTGTTCTCTCTATTTTTCTCACTCAATCCCCTTTCCTCATCTGTTTCTCCTTTGCCTCTCTTATACTTAAATTTTCTCCCCTTCCCTCTTCTTCCCCAAGTGTCTCTCCTTTTGTGTGTGCCTAGTTGTTTCATATATTCTACCTCCCTCTATGCACTTCACCCTCCCGGGCTACCCCACCCTCCACCAGTATCTGTAGGTCCAGATGCTTGCCCTCTTCCCCAATTGTGCTTGTGTGTCTGGTTCTGCAGTACTCATGATTTTCGAGCTGTAACCCCTTATTGTGTCCCCAACATTCAACAAATAAATAAGTCCTTTCCTCAGAAATATTTTATTGGTTATTAAAAATCTTGCTTCTATTTTGTAGTTCTTGGATGGTGCACTTGTGGATCTTAAGCTTCAAGGAGCTTCATGTGGAGTCTAGGCCTCACATTCAGTAAAGATTTGAAACAACATGAAATGCACCAGTGTCCTATTTGGGCATCTTCTGCTTATCTCGAACATTTTATCAGGCCTGCATAGAAACATAGGGGCATATTCTCAAGGACTTATCGCCGATTTGTCTGCACTTTAGCGCCGCAAAAAGTGGCGATAGATTTATCGCCCTATTCTCAAGCTGGTGCAAACTGCCGATATCGCCAGTTTTCCAGCAATAGCTGCCGCAAAAAACATCGCCACGGATGAGGGCGACAACTAACGCTAATGATATGCAGAGTAGGCTTTCCCGTGCAAAAACACACGAAAACACCACTTCGCGATATTCTCAACGACCAGCCAGATCTGCGATGCGAACCAAGAACAGGCGATAAGGCACGTTAGCTGCAGGGATTTAACACCTGCCTTCTGCTGGTGCTAAGCAGGACGACTACCTGCAGTATGAAAGGGAGCCCAGCCCAGAGCCACATCTGAAGACCCACAGATGCCATGGAGCCAATGAACATGCAGCTCAGAGACCCAAGAGGGCCACAACACCCATCGCCACCACCCCCAGGACCCCCCCCTCTAGACCCCCCCCGGACTACCACCGAGGCAGTGTAGGACAAGACAGTGGACCTTCCGAAAACTGCATGGCCCCACAGCCACACAAGTGCAGAATGTGGGGAGAGGTGTGAACCAAGTATGTGTGAAGGAGGCAACTCACCCATGAAGAAGAATGTACACAATGCCAAGTGTGGCGGTGATGTGCTGGACAGACCACAGAATGCAGGGCACAGACATGTCCATGTGGACATATACTGCTGCGGTTTGTAGTGTTGTGGACAGTGGACGCAAACATGTTACCTCAGGCAGTGGGGAAGGCCTTGGACATGTAGCTGTGCCGTCCCACCCTGTAAGCGTAAGCGCAGTGGGCTGGGCTGGCGTATGCCACTCAAGCGTAGGAGTGCGGATAAAAAGGCCGGGGCTCTGGGTGTGGTTCTCTTCCATGATGGGCAACGCGTCTGCCAGGGCGGCGCACTTCACCCTGCCATGAGTCCACCGCCGTGACCTCCAGACTCGGCGACACAGGCCCCCAGCACATCCAGCGGCACAGCAACACGGAGTCATGTGTGTGCAGGATACTGCCTCAGTCCTACACTGCAGTCAGCAGGTCCCACAATTCAAATCGTGCCACATCTCTGTTAATGGAGGAAACCACTAGTCAACAGACATTGCCCCCAGTGCGGCCTGCCCGGAAGACGCATCATCGTTGGCTGTGCACCTGCTGAGCGCTCCAGGTGCCACTAACCCTGTGCAACACAAGTTGACGCCACATGGCTGTGTGCCCTTTCCGACCGCTGCCTCCGGCCTACACTGCGGTCAGCAGGGCTCACAATTCAAATTGAGTCTTGATTCATTTATGGCAGAGTCCAGTAGGCGATGATTAACAAAACGGGGGACGAGGAGGGGCTAGTTTAACGAGGTCCAACGTACATGCCCCAGAAGACTGAATACAAAGAAGGTATGAAGTTCCTCAGAAGCAAGCGACAAGGAGAGGAGATACTATGAGGTGTGGGTGGTAAAAAGTAGCTACATGCCTAGTCAAGGATAAAGGCAAAAAAAAAAAAAGGGGGGGGGGAAACCCCTTTATGGAACTAGGGCTCTCACACACCCAGCAAGCTAGGTGTCCTGCTTCATCATATGAGCCTGCCCCTCGTCCGGTCGGCGCTGCAATACCGGACGGGCTCCCGAACCGGGGCTCTTTAGCGGGGATCTTCTGTTCCTGCCGGTGGGTGCAGTGGGGGTGAGTGGCCTAGTGTGTGTAGATGTAAAAGAAAAGTGGATTAAAACAGGTCAGTTAGTCCTAACCATTATTTAATTCATAAGGTAAACCGCCTGATTAAAAATATATAGAGAGGGGCAGTGCACTAGATGCAATGTGTCTAGTCATATAGCCCTACTCTCAATTGATCAACATGTTTCGTGCCTCTAATGTCAGGGGGATCTGGGCACTTCCTCAGGATCAGAGTGAAATACTATCTACACTACGTGGTCAAGTGACATCTACGTACCACGTGTTCAGGTCAGTGACCTGTAATACAAACAAAAGGTAAAACTAAGTTAACCACAGAGTCTAATATGGCACTTGTATTATATCGTATCTCATCAGCCTTAAAACAGAAAAACAAAGAAAAACAAAGAAAAAGAAAAACCATTCTATAGGTACCACTGTAATCATGTTTATCTTAGCGGGCCTTTATGAATAATGAACCGATAAAAAATGCACTAATCTCACCATATTGTGCTCATAAAACTATTATAGAACATTGTGTGGTCAAATAGTACATACTAATAAAGTCTATACATATAAACACTCATGGTCGCGCCTGGTGAACTATTAGGCGGTGGAGAAGGTTCAACGACTCACCTATTCTGTTATCTAGAGTTGCTAGCAACAGTACCGGCGGTCATAAAATGGACACTGATGTGGGTCCTGGAAATGCAAGCCAGAAAAGGACGTTATGGCTGACAGTGAGTAAACAGAAAGCCAAATACAGGAAGACAGAGGGCCAACAGGGGTAGAACCAGCCTTCAGATGCTGCAAGGAAATCAGGCTAACCCCGTGTGGTCAACCGTAATACTAGATGGACGGTGGCACCCAGGGCAAAACGTATCTAAGTGATAACGTGGGGCACACAAGAGATGGCAATACTCAACCGACTGTCCCATAGAGGTAGTAGTGCCGTATTGGCGCTTGACCCAGGGCAAAACATATCTAAGTGACAGCGAGAGGCACACAAGAAATGTATATGCTCAACCGTAAATCCCATAGAAGTAGTAGTGCCGTTGTGGAGCATGTGAGTCGTTGAACCTTCTCCACCGCCTAATAGTTCACCAGGCGCGACCATGAGTGTTTATATGTATAACTTTATTAGTATGTACTATTTGACCACACAATGTTCTATAATAGTTTTATGAGCACAATATGGTGAGATTAGTGCATTTTTTATCAGTTCATTATTCATAAAGGCCCGCTAAGATAAACATGATTACAGTGGTACCTATAGAATGGTTTTTCTTTTTCTTTGTTTTTCTTTGTTTTTCTGTTTTAAGGCTGATGAGATACGATATAATACAAGCGCCATATTAGACTCTGTGGTTAACTTAGTTTTACCTTTTGTTTGTATTACAGGTCACTGACCTGAACACGTGGTATGTAGATGTCACTTGACCACGTAGTGTAGATAGTATTTCACTCTGATCCTGAGGAAGTACCCAGATCCCCCTGACATTAGAGGCACGAAACATGTCGATCAATTGAGAGTAGGGCTATATGACTAGACACATTGCATCTAGTGCACTGCCCCACTCTATATATTTTTAATCAGGCGGTTTACCTTATGAATTAAATAATGGTTAGGACTAACTGACCTGTTTTAATCCACTTTTCTTTTACATCTTCACACACTAGGCCACTCACCCCCGCTGCACCCACCGGCAGGAACAGAAGATCCCCGCTAAAGAGCCCCGGTTCGGGAGCCCGGCCGGTATTGCAGCGCCGACCGGATGAGGGGCAGGCTCATATGATGAAGCATGACACCTAGCTTGCTGGGTGTGTGAGAGTCCAAGTTCCGTAAAGGGGTTTCCCCCCCCCTTTTTTTTTTTTTTGCCTTTATCCTTGACTAGGCATGTAGCTACTTTTTACCACCCACACCTCATAGTATCTACTCTCCTTGTCGCTTGCTTCTGAGGAACTTCATGCCTTCTTGTATACAGAGTCCAGTAGGCAACAGACATTGCTTCCAGTGCGGCCTGCCCGGACGACGCATCAGCGCAGGCCGGGCACCCGCCGAGCGCTTCAGGTGCCACTAACTCTGTGCAGCTCAAGTCATCATCACGTGGCTGTGTGCCCTTTCTGACCGCTGCCTCCGGCCCACACTGCTGTCAGCAGGGCTCGCAAATTAAACCCAATCCTGACCTGCAAGGACACGCCATCATCGCTGGCTGAACACCCGCCACCACTGCCAGGACCACCTCCAACCAACAACTGCCAGAGTCGGAGGAGTCTCACAGCCAGCCTATCTAAGTTGCTCACACCTGTCTTGGATGCCATCATCAGCTTGATACCCTGCTCAGCTCTTCAGGTGCCACTAACTCAGTGCACCACAACTCATGGACCCTTTATGATTGAATCTTTGTGTGTGATCCGATGATCACTGTTCTAGTTGTTGCCAGCACCAACCACTCCCTGAGGGCTGGCTTACACTCACCCCACACACATCCAGCACAGGCGTCACTGGACATGTGACCCTGGTAATAAAAGGGGGCCGGGCGCACGTGCCCATAGCCAGTTCCACTATCTATCTAAGTGTGTCCGTGTGGTCATTATGTATGCATGATGGGCCAGGGCCCTACCACAATACATTGTGCTGTGGACAGCGGATGCAACCATGTCACCTCAGGCAGGGGGTAAGACCTTGGACACGTAGCTTTTTCGTCCCCCCCTGTATGCGTAAGCTGAGTGGGCTGGGCCGGCGAACGCCAAGCCAGCGTAGGGGTGTGAAGGATTTGCCCGGGGCTCTGGGCGTGGTTCAGCTCTGGCCTGGACAAGGAAGTATCTAATGAGTGTGTCACTGTTGTAGTGTCGGCGCCACCCAGTCCGCAATCAACAATGTTGCAATGTAGCATGCACCCGGAGGGCAGGCTCGCACGAACGGGGAAATGAAGGAGCGCAAGACCGCTCGGGGTCTTGGCTCATACATGCCAAGTGTTGTGTGTATCTGTATTGCCGCAGCATGAGCCAAATGCCTAGCCTTAATCGCAGCGTGAGTTCAGCCAGTCATGAACTCTACATCTGTTTCCGCCCTATCCTTCCCACAGGCCTACACTCACGTGGCCGCCGACATCCAAAGGCCAACATCACAGTGTCGTTGTCAGGCTTGTGGAAATGCGCAGACAGGCATGACAATGGTGTGCCGTAGGAGTGCAAGTGATGCAACCGTGCAGCGCACACAAGTAAATAGGCTCGGGGGGAGGGAGGAGCAGCTGTGAGGCAACGTAACACACAGTGATGCCGCTCATTTGCCACATGCAAGACATGTCAAACATGAATCCCAAAGTCGCACACATCCCACCCCACCCCCAACAAGCCACTTCACATTTCCTGAATGCCAGCAGATGAGAAACTAACGTTAGTGATGAGAGCTCCTTTGTCTGAACTATCAGGCGGAAGCACATCTGCACCTCCGACCTCGGAATTGCATGTGCCCAGCACCCCCTGACAGATACTATAGCAGCTGATGATGACTCCCACACTACGCACAGCCCGACGAAAGACCAATGTATACACACCCCACAGACAGAAGTCCTTGCTCGAAGTTATCTTGCATGGAATGGCCTTCACATTTACTCCCACACCATCCCAGGCATACAACCGTTGCACACTTCAACAACTCATTGTTCCGAGCTGTGGCATTTCATCCACAGAACTGGCGCAGGTCAGAACAGTGCTGCTTCAACCAGGGCCACTAACGCAATGGCAGAACATCCCGGACACATGCACAACCCC
Organism: Calotriton arnoldi; assembly: GCA_963921515.1. NCBI lineage: Eukaryota > Metazoa > Chordata > Amphibia > Caudata > Salamandridae > Calotriton > Calotriton arnoldi. The sequence goes on from CAWUFW010014920.1 coordinate 71,659, forward strand.
TGTCATGTGGAACTGTACCGTGCACGTATGCTGCATTTACCGGGGGCACTGCCATTGGTAGTGCTGCGGATCAGTTACCGGCTAAGCTTCTGCCTTGCCAACGTCACCTGCGTGCAGCCTGTGTTGCATTGTCGCTCATGCATATTCGAGTGGTCCATGGATGTCTGCCTATCCAACAGGACGGTAGCAGAACTGGATTTCGACATGTGTGTGCGCCCCCTGTTGGCCCACGACCATGAGTGTCACCGTGACACCCGTCTATGGGATGCCTGGATGCTTGGTATACATGCTGGCAGCTGGACCTGGGAGATTGCAGAACTCCTTGTGTGCAGTGACCAAATTGAGCCGCTCCCCTATTGGGCTGTAGTGCTAATTGGTGAAAGGGGGTGGATGCAGCACATCTGTCCGGACCTGCTAATGGTTAGCCTTGCGGTCCTGTTCGATGAAGTCGACAACAACCTCATGTTGGAAATGATTGCCTACGAAGCTGCACTAGCTTTCATGGACGTGTAACTACGTACCTGCAGACACAACAGTTTGGAACACATTGCACATGTCCCGACACCTTGTTGGAACTTGGGGTTCTGGTCACATCTCCCACGACGACAGTGGACATGGCTGCATTCGCCTGGACTCCGAATACATGAGCGGACAACAACGCGGGTAAACACACACCTGTGAATGGTACGGCACTCTCCCGGAGTGGACAGCGGCGCTTGGCAACGTTCCACGTTCTGACATATTGCTGCATTGGTCTGCATGTTGTGGCACTTCTCTTGGCCGTACTGACACGCATATGCTAATAAAGTCTACGCACCTTCACTTGTATTCAACTGTGATGAGTGTTGATTTGTATGACAATGTGTGTCTCACTGCCTATCTGGGTCACGGCCATACATGCATTACAACACCATCAGGGACGTGGGATTGTACTAGTACATTATCATCTCACAGTTTCCTGCTATGCCACATGAGAATGGCCATTTTCCACACACAAGCGGCAGCAGTTGTGTCCTCTGTTCTGTTGTGCTGGTGTTGCTGTTTGTTCAACATTGTTGTACATGTTGCGGTGCTCTGGATCTTATGTGTGTGTGCTGCATTGTAGGTGAGTTGCCCCTTCAGCTCTGATTTGGCTGGCCTTATCCCTTTCAGGCGGTGTGGCTTTCACTTCTGTGCTTATGCAGTGCTGTGATGTTGCAGACTTGGGTAAATTGGGCTCTTGGCTGGTGTTGTGACTCTTGAGCATGGTTTGTCCGCAGATGTGCTCTACTTAATTGTGCATGTGTGCCATTGTGCCCATCTCCCCCATCCCCCCAGTCCCTGGTGGTTACTCACCCTGTTGCTGTTGTGTCGGGTCATGTTGAGCAGTGTCCGGTTCCCCAACTCCTGCCACCATCTCCACACTGATGACTGTGGTCACCATTTCCTCCATCTCATCCAGCTCCTCCTGTGGCGCTGGACTCCCACCTCCAGTCTGCATTGCTGCCTTCTGGTTGTCTGCGAGTTTCTGCTTGGTCTTGCGCTTCACATCATTCCAGCACCTCTTGACCTCGTCCATTGTCCTCCTCAGCACTCCGACTGCATTCGCCTTGTCCAGGATGGACTGCATTATTCCATTTTTTGTTGCCAATGACACAGTGGAGGTGATGAACAGTTGTTGATGGTGTTCTATCACCTCCGTGATCAGGATCCTGTTTTCCTGCGGACTGAACCGCGTCTTCCTCTTCTTCTTCTCCTTGCCCTTCCCTGACCCTGAGGTCCCAGGCTGGTCCTCCGTGGGGCTTGTGGGGTTCTGGTTGTCCTCTGTGCTTGCTCCGGCTACCTCCATGGTGCTTCGCAGTTGTTTGTGTTTTGTGTTGCCACTTTTATTGTGCTTTTTGCAGCCTGACTTGTGGGACTTGCAGGCCTGGCGCTGCTTATCGCTGGATTTTTTATCGCGGTTGGGCACAACGCAACTTTTTTCACGTTCGGGTTGAGATTTTTATCGCCGTCCCGGTAGTGTTATCGCGGACATTTGCAGAGTTATCGGGGTATTATCGCATTTTACCGCCGTGTTGAGAATGCCACGTTAACACAGAGTTATTTTCCCGCGATAGACGGCGATATGAAAACTTGCGTTAACCTACTTTGGCGATGATTATCGCACGTTCTTGAGAATATCCCTCATAAACTTACTGCTAAAGATGCAGAAGATACGGTGTGTAAACAACTAGCAGTTCTGAAATTAGTTTTTCCATTTGTGGTGTATAAAACACAAGCTTTCAAGAAATTTAGGCTAACCTTAGTCTGCCGTACATCTTGGATGCAACATCGTAGTATACCACATCACCTTTCTGTCGTTTTTTGTTGCAATAAAAGATTTTAGGCTTGCTATGAAAGACTAATACTTTCCCAGCCGAACAGAATGAAACGTACTTTCCCAAGGGCAAGCTCATTGTCTCAGACTGAATAAGTTCTGTGTAATGTCCATGTTGCATGTACAAACTTTGGGAACACCTGAGTCTAATGTAGAGGAATGGTGAGAAAATTACTGAATGTATTCTGTAGTAAATGTTTCTTTTAGCTTGCCTCTTGTTGGTAAAAAGCCTGTGAACAATGTACCCATGTAGTGAATGTATGAAATGCTTTCTTTAAAGACATTAAAAAGGATGTGATCCCTCCATGAAAATATCACGCCCTTTTTCCCATTCTTAGATTGGGAATGTATGCTGGATTTATTTGAACTATGCTGAGTTCTTTGCTGACTCTCTTATGATTTGCATGTATTGAATTAACTATTGATGGCTCAGCTTTCGCATTCCTATATCATTGTTCTCTGTAAGTAAACCTTTAAACCATAGTCCTTGTCTGTTGTTTTTTAGCAGCAATGCTTTGAACATTCTAAGCGTAATATTTAACTAATGGAGAGACTGGTCCAGCAGGAGCGCCAAAGTCTGACAGGGGCTACCTGCTCCCGGTCCAAGTCCTTGGCGCGCGTAAGAGGGTAAATGACATGGGGGTTTGCGCACTGACACTGTGGGCCATATTATCAAGACCGGCGATAACATTAGCGCCGCTTTAGCGGCAGGAAACTGCTGCTAAAGCGGCGATAAGGGGCTTGATAATATGCCCTATAGAATTCCAATAGAAGCCCAGGTTCTGGTGTGAAGGACATCAAACCTGGGCTTCTATTGGAATTCTATAGGGCATATTATCAAGCCCCTTATCGCCGCTTTAGCGGCAGTTTCCTCCCGCTAAAGCGGCGATAATGTTATCGCCAGTCTTGATAATATGGCCCTAGATGTTCCTTTTTTAACGTCACATTCCTCAAATTCTAGCCACTTTATTTACTTATGATTTTTTCTAAATTATATCATGCTTTTATGTTTATGATTTGCTGATAACGTACAATTGGTGAACTTGCTTTCAGACGTCAATTGTCAGGGACATCCAACAGGAAATATTAAACAAAACCTGTTTGTCCTGGGCAGCGCTGTTATCGTACTTTATACGTTTATCTCCTCTCCTATTCTCCTCAGGACCCAGGCGTCTTTATCTCTCATGCACACAACTCAACATTATGGCGAAGACACACCAAGGAGAATGAAAATACATCGGGGCATATTATCAAGGGCCTTATCTCCGCTTTTTTGGCTTTAAAAGCCAAAAAAGCGGAGATAATATTTTCGCCCTATTTACAAGGCGGTGCTAACATGCATTAGCGCATGTTAGCAGCCGTTTTCCCAACGCCTCGCTCTGCATTTCTAATGAGATGCAAAGTGGGCATCACTGGGCGTACCCCTCACGGAATACCATGTAAATTATCGCTATGTGCACATCGCGATATTTACAAGGCGGCCCACAACACGGTTAGCGATTTTAAAATCCGCGCTAACCGCGGTTTACGCAAAAAATTAACGTCTGCTGAAAACCTGACTTAATTGCATTATCCAATGGCAGGTGGATCGTCAGGCTGAGTGCACCTTGGCCTATCAACAACGTTTTCGCCATTCCTGTGGACTTTTTGCTGGATTTCCGGCGATATCCCCTCCTACAACGCCGCTATCGCTGGAATTTTATCGCCCTGGAGAAACGCGTTGTTAATAACGCGCTGACCTGGCGATACATTCCAGCGATAGCCGGCGATAAATAATAAAGCGCTAAGCGCCCTTTGCGATATTTATCGCCGTCTGTTGCTGATAAGCCCCATCCACTATAATGGATTTACAGCTCTTGTTCCTTATTCTCCACAATGAGCAAGTATGACGTTTGACCCTTTCCTCACCGTCTACTGCTTTTGCTCACTTTCAGCTTTTTACTTTTGTGCCCTTCACCCAATCATACACTCACCGAGTAATGTATCCATCCATAAAGGCACTGTGAAATATTCATTTATGCACACAATCATTCACACATTCACCATCTCATCCCCTCCACTTCTCCCACACCACTCCCCTCAGTGTCCCCCTTTCACTGTACCACTCTCAACACTCTTCCCTAGCCCCCACACTTTCTTTGCTCCTTCACCTCTTCAGGTCTTAACTTCGAACCATCCATTTCTAGTCACCTTTCCATGTATGCACTCAATCACAGGCAAATTCATCAGTCCATTCATTCAGCTGTTATATCATTCTCAGTCATACGCTCAGCTATTCAAACAACTACACACAATCAACGAAGAAGCACTTTCGCATAAAAGCCAGACCTTATTGGCTTTGCCAGTGCTTGTTTAATTAAATTCATTCCTTCTACAAATTGATATTGCAGGAGATTTTATTGTACACTCTGTTTGCAGTTTTGAGTGTGAAATTTTGTCGTTTGCTTTTGCTATGTGGTGGACTACAAAATAGGGGGAGGGGACTAAGGCTAGAGCCACATTCCATGAGATGCGACCTCAATATTTTCAAGTTTTGAACCATTGTCTAAAAGGCGCTGCATTTGCTGGCCAAACGAGCCGTTACCACAACTGAGTGCGAATAATTAGAAAACATGACTGACTCCTCGTGTCACCTTCCTTTTACAGATACACATGATGACATCTAATGCTAGTACCGAAAGGTACTGTTGATTTGTACTTTTTTGAAAATTTGCATTTACTATCAACGGTATGCTAACCAAATTGCAGAACACAAAGTGAGATGAATCCATGTGTCTCATGCTCTTGCTACTTTATTTTGAAGAAACAGTAAGGACAGAGCATCACAAGGGATTGCTGCAGAATAATATGATTCGTTCTTGTTAAGGAATGCAAGGCGATCCTCTGTATAGCGCAGAAAGGGGAGGCACAAGCAGGCACCAGTCAGTCCACTTAGGAATCCTTCAGTCCCCAGGGTTGATGCTCCCTGAAAAAAACAAAAAAAGAAATATAAATCAGATGAACTCACGGCTGAGAAGGGAAGTGAACGTGCAACCACCCCCCCTTGCGCTTCCGCTAAGACATCTTTCTGCTGCAGTAGAGTGAACGATCAGTGGTAATACTTTCTCCCTTTAATAGGTGCACCATACAAATTTGATGTGATCTAGATGGATTAAAATACCAGGCACTAAAATATGGATTGTCATATATCAGCACTACAGTGACTGCCAGTGTACATTCATTGAGGATGGATTTACCTTGGGGGAAAATGTTAGATTTCTTGGTGGTCAGGTTTAGGGAAAAAGAGCTTGGATCAATGTTGGCCACTTGCAGACTCCATATGAAAATTCAGTAACTGGTATAAAATCGGAGCTGGTAAAAAAACAAGCATTTGCAATGCAATAGGTCTCGCATTTACGTGAGTTTAAGCTATTGGTATTGTAAATGACAATGCCTTATATTTATGTTTCAAAAACGAAAACAAAAGTAAGAGGTATTGTCATTTGCAATCTCAATAGCTCAAACTTGTGTAAATGAGAGACCTATTGCATTGCAAATGTTTGTTTGGGTAAACACTTCATGCAGGGTAATAGTGCAAGTGCGACATAAAACACTTGTGTTTATTGTGAAGATAATTAATTTTGGGAACTGTTCAAGGTTTTGTTTCTAATAGAAAAATATACATATACATTGGGCGTGGCCTACCATTGACAAAATGACACAAAGTAAGCATTAGATTAGAACAAAGCTTATGTTTTTACGAAGCATGTGGCTCACAGAGCAGCTGCTGAGATTTCCTAGAAGGATCACTTTAAAGGCTCCATCAGGGCTCTCAGCACCTCCTGATATTGTTTACTGGAGAGTCTCGCCAGGCTGCCCTCCTACAGCGCGTCTCGTGCACCCAAATCACAAATCTGCGCGCTCAGGGACCGACAAGGCCTCTGTTTTATAAGTTGTTGCTGAGTTTAGCGGAGAAGCCAAGGTGCCCGGGGCCCTAATGCAAGTACGAAAAATAGACCATCAAACCCCCAATTCAGTTTGGAATTAAGACACAGCTAGAATTTGGGAAGCTGCGGGCTCTTGACACTGCCCCGGTACCATTCATTGCAGCTACTGCACTATTTATTGCAATGCAGCCCGTCTTCTCTTGGAGGACGGATCATGGACTTGTTTCCTCCTGCTAAATAGTTTCAAGCATTACATAATTGCCATAAGAGCGGGTTTGATATTACAGAAAGGCCCTTCAAACAGATTCTGTGAACAGTGTCTGCTTCTGTCTTACAGATGGCGTGCGTTGAAAGCGCATTCCTAAAATAAATATGAAACAACTTCAATGGAAGTTTATCACATGCCTGGAGCCCACTCGGCTCTTACACTGCAAAGTGAGAGAACATAGGTCGGGCTAAAACGGAGCGCTGCTACCAACTCCTGGCGACAAGGATGAGCATAAGCCAAATGAGGAAACAACGGCACAAGCACCTACATTGCGTTGGGGGAAGGTGTGGGCTATTTATCCTATCCTGGAGAAGCTCGCGGCACTCATAAATGACCGAGTTGCTAAGTTTGATACAACATGGCGCCCATTCACCACCTACATAAAAAGGCAACAAAGAACTGGAGGACTGCTTTTAACAAGTCAAAGACACTGGGGGCTTCGGAGCTGTGGGTGATGTCCTCTTCGGATGGGGAGGGTGACCCTAACTCTGGTGCAGGCTCTTAACAGTTTCCGTCTGCCTGGGGCCCGGAGGGCGAGGGCGGAGGGGGTTTGTAGGGGGGGGCTGCTTTTAGGGCTGGGGTGGGAGGTACAGTTCTTGCACCCCTGAAATATGCCTTTCTTTGTGGCCCAGTTCATCTGCAGAAACAAACATTCTGTCACATAGGGGTGGTGATCGCGAGCTCCTGCTTAGGAGATGTGAATCCAAATGGATCTGTAAGCTCCGAAGTATTGTTTTTGGTTTCAATACTGATCATGAAATGCATTATTTCTTGGAAGATGGCTAATATGTATGTCCTGCCATCTCATCCCTTTCCTTTTGAGAGGATATGGCTATTGGTCAAATTTATTATTAATGCTCACTATATGGGTTGTTTGTTATGGTTGAATCGACCTAGATATACAAGGTTTGTGGTACTCATGATTGGCCTATTATATCTGGCTTCTCAAAATTTGTGCAGTTGACAACAGTGAGGAATGAGATTTTTTAACAATATTGATGTACAAATTTGATCTGTCTTGTAGTTTAGCACCATTATGGCTGCTCATGCACTAATACTTTGCCACAGTAGATATAATGATTACATATCTCATTGCAACGAGTTAGAAGTATTAGTCTATGTATATTTTAAGATATTTTGTATATCGCTTGTTTGGGGTTCTTTTACCATCCACACCGAATATAGTTTTTGCACACTATCGAGCCTTGCTGGCCATACATGCTTGCCTTTTAGATAGGTTCTCGTTCCATTTATCTTATAGAATACTATACCGATATGATTTTTATCATATCGGATTCTGCTTGCTGTTCTCTGGTTGTCCCTCTATGATGAATTACCAATCAACATAATATTCCTTCAGGCATAGTGATACTTTGTTTATGAGTATCCTGTAATTTGTTCAATTATATGTTGTTTTTTCTGTTTCTTTTTTATATATTTCTTTCATTTCTCCTTTTCAATTCTCTTATATATTTCTCATTTATCTTATCTTTTTCTTTTTACCACTTTGGGGCCGTGAATTGTGGATAGATATAGTCATGGTCGTTGTTTTTGGTTTGAGCATTCCATCCCACTCTTTTACACAAATAATTAGGAGTGGTGATGGTTGACTACCACTTCAATTAGGAGGCAATCGTGTTGGCTTGCCCTGTCCATCCTTTGTTTACGAAAACAATTATGAGTGGTTAGGTGAGACTTCCACCTTAACAAGGAGGCGATCGCGCTGGCTCGCCTTCTTTAATAACTGCTCACTAAAATTTGTTGTTTGTATACATTGAGGTTCAGGTTCTACTTTACCAACTATTTTGCATACTGGCTATGATATCGCTATTTGCTGTCTTGGGCAGTTGAACAATTTATAGGTATGGCTCTTCAATGTGCTGTGATTGTTATGTACTCCGTTCAAATATGGGGGCCGGGTTTGTATTAATTGGAGAAGGGATCTGCTTAGTTATATTTTCTCCATTTCAGTGTACGGGTTATAACGGCCGATTTTACATCAATTTGAGATTAGATTTAGATTTCAGTGCACGGGTTGCAATGATTGGCTGTTTCTGTCTAGCGAGGTGAGGAATTTTTGTAAGAATACAGATGGTGGGCTTACTCGACTGCCTTTTCTTATAATTGCCTTTTATTATTGTCGTTTGCCTAAATTAAGGTTTGGGTTTCAATGATGTAACTTCTTTGCATATTTGCTGTGATGTGGCTATATATAATTTTGGCCAGTTGATAGAACTATAGGTCCGGCTATCCGATGCGCTTAAATTTACCCCGTTTACAAATGGCCGCCGAGTTTACAGCAATTCGAGACGAGATCTGTCTAGTTACGTTTGTTCCTCTGCAGTGCACGGGCTGCATGGATTGGTTACCTCCGATCAGCAAGGGGAGGAGTCTCGTGTATGAATACAGATGGCGGGCTTACCTGATTGCAAATGCGAGTAAAGAGGAAGTTCTGTCCGATGCTGCGGTAAGTTATCTCTGGTGGGAATATTATCACGGAAGACACACATTACCTTTTTGGGTGTGGTCTAGTCTGTCTTGGACGCTGAGTTGGCTTGGGCCACCTTGTATATGTAACTACTCTGTTTGGAAGCAATATATTTAACATCTCTATCCCCCCTTTTTTTTTTAAAAAAAAGGGTGCTTGGGACTTCCTCTCGGATGTCCGTACGGGTCTGAGCTCATGTTGCCCAATTGACCGGTTACGAATTTTTTTGATTAGCGGTACGGTCCCGTGGATGTGTTTCACATTCCTATCCCAACTAGGGGAATGTTTCTTTCATAATTTTTCCTATATATTGCTTCAATTTACAGTTAAAGCTTGGGCTGGTGACGACTGATATTTATAGTCCGGGTAGCACAGGGGTTGCAACCGTATAAGCTCATCTGTTTTTGTGATGACTCTCTCCGTGAATGTGGTTTTTGAATGAAAATTCTGAATTCAGGGGTTACCATATTATTGTAGTTGTTATGTGTTGACATTTTGATTATGAGTTTTCTATTCCTTATGGCTTTATGAACTCTAGGGAATTAGCTACATTTATGCTCTCTTCTTTTCGTGTTTATGACAGATACAAGCAGTTCTATTTTGCAACTGTTGCACAACGGTCCCAGTGAATTACACGGTACCTCCACAATTCATTCATCTGTTCAGGTGAATTTATGTCAATCTGAGGTAGGATAAATTTGGATATTTTTCTCTGCTATTTTTTATTTTAACTAGCAATGAAACAGTGCATTGAATATGGTGTGGCAACTTGTGATCGCCCTGTTATTTTCGAGTTTGCTTTTAGCTTGCTATTCTTGGCTTTTGATTCCTGTTTCGGATACTCCTTATTCTTTATATTCACATAGTTGATTTTGAACAGTTGGCCTGTTACTCTACCTCCCACTGTACTTTATCGTGTTTGTTATTAGCTTTTGTTGGTTGATGGATATATGTGGTTAACATAGGACTTCTGTTCACTTTTGTGTTTTTTCTGTTTCTTTATTCTTCTATTCTCTTTTTCTAATTTTTTATGGATCTTCTCTTTATTTTTGTCCTTTTCTGTTGTTAATCAATTCTCCCCTTTATTCGTAGATCTGAATAGGAAATCTTTATTGTTATTGGAAATTTTCCGGACAGTCTATGCTGACTGTGTTTTTTAAGACCCTATTTTGGTAAGGTACCACACTTTTTTCCCCCTTTTTTGGTTTCTGCCCCCCTCTGTTATATTTGTAGTGGCTTTTAAGAAAGATTGAGCAGAGATTGCTGTTATTAATCTAGCATATCTGAATTCTATTCATATTGAGACACCCTAAGGGTCTAATGTCAAGTAAATGACAGGTGCTCGGACATTTTTATGCTTGCCAGTACTACTGTCATCGTGTTGTTTATGACTCTTTATTTTAATGAGTCTCAATTAGAGATTACATTTTGTAAATATTGTAATTTGTTTGGTTTGGTGCACTATGACAATTTTATAATGCTTTTAGATTATGTGTGATTACTGATTTTCTCTAATATGATCGTTTTGTGCTTTATGTGTTTTGGTTTTGTGCTCATATGTGTATATTTATATTTGTTAGTTCATGTGATTAATTGGTGTTTTGTCTTTAGTCCTGTGTCTTGCTATTTGAGTGTAATATATATGTTTTTATCATGATTTTTTCAGCCCTGATGAAGTTCCTAGTATGGGAATGAAACGCGTTGGCTGGAGTTGTTTTGTCAGATAATTTATATCTGAAATTGAATAAAGAATATAAAATTGGAACTGCTGAATTGGACTTCTTTTGAGTTGTGCACCCCCATTTGAAAAAATAGTACTATTCTGTCACAGATAGTAACCCTGGCCTGTGCTCCTTCAAGCAAGTCTGGCAACATGAGGCATTTATTTACTTTTGAAATGAAAAATGTACTAATGAAACAATTCATTAGTAAAATTAGGCAGGGGTTACTGCTCAAGTAAAGAAAATGTCAGCAGCACGTATCCTGATTTTATCGTCTGCAGGCAGGGGGTGCCTCGGGAAGGACAGAGCAAGCCAAGGGGATTGTGCCCCATCCTAGCACCCGTATTAGCTCTGTCTGCCATTGGTAATGATAGAAGGCATGCCAGGAGTTAGCTCTACTTACTGCTGGGAGGCTGGGGTGATATTTTACTAACCACAGACGTAAAAAATACAGAGACATTCACAGATATAAAGACACCACACATAATTGCTCCTGCACACAACACACATGCACGAGCACACACACACTGCACAAGTACTTACTGACTCACAAGCACACACATATACCCACAGACTCCAAACATGTACACGGGCACGCCGCACACATCCGTGTGCTCCATGTACACAGAGTACAAATACTCGTAAACTACACAGGCACACAATGACTTTCATACCCACAGATCCGAAACACATTCACAGACACGTCGCACACATACAGATACACAGAAATACACATACACACACACACACTCCCCAGGCAGATAAACACAACCCCACACGGCGCAGCATAAAATTCACCGTAAAGAATAAATATTTGCAACTTTAGAAAACTGGTCATCAACAAGCATTTGCAATGCAATAGGACTCGCATTTACGCGAGACCTATTGCATTGCATCACGCACAACAGGGGGAGCACGGACAACGGGAGTGCAGAAAGTAGTGTTCACAGTCTAAATAACACATAGGTACTGTGTAACACTCAAAGTAAAGGGGCCAGTAGCCTTGGGAGGGTACGGATGACAACATGGCCATAATAAGGCAGAACTAACAAGCCTCATAATCAATCAGACGGCAGCACTTACAAAACACAATGACACCAGCCAATTAAAAACATGGGCGGAGAGTGGGCGGAGCTTCCATGGAGCTTCCAGTCCATACTAGATACCTGCATGCCTCACAAAGCGAGCAGCGCATGCGCGCTGCCGCTATAGGCTCGACCTAAAAAAATGACTTTCGTTTTGCTTTGTTGTAAAACAAAATTGCAATATATTCAGAGGATGATAAAAGCCTTCGTGACACGAATGCCCTTCTTGGCACATAATTCAGCCCCAAGTAAAATGAGCACCAGGCAAGAATGAAGTGAGACTGGCCTGATTCAGTATTGAGTCAGATTAGAATTGTGGTGGCAATTACAACAGTTTATATTGGAAGGGAACTAGTGAGAAAATTCTGCAAAACAATTGTACCTAAGAACCAAAATATCCAAGGCCACTGGAAATATGCAATTCTGTGGCCGCAGCATGTTTCATATAAATATGGATTTACTGCATTCGCTACATAATCTACCATGTCCTGCATAATTTGAAAACTTTAAAAAATGCGTTTCCAGCTCAAATGGCTTGAAAGTAAAAAAGAAAGGCATAGGTTGTGGAGACTCACTCTGCCAGACCCGTTGCAGATGTTAACAGATCACCTTTTAGGAGATAATTGCTTTATTAAGGTGTTAAACCTACACTAAAGAGTTGACATTTTTCACCATATTGTATAATGTTGTTAGCTCCGGTATGTCTCTTACATGTTGTAGAGTTTTGTATTCTTGCCCTAAGTGCCCATCTGTGAATATCTGGTATTCAGGTTGTTGTTTTTTGCCTTAGTTTCACATTATTTTAGTTGGATGCAGGGGCCTAGGCTTGTCCATGGACATAAGAAAAGTTCTGGAAATGCCCTGTGACCTGGCAGGTGCACCAAGTTTGTCCTCATTTTCTGACAATGGATTACTGTCCCCATCATTGGTTTAGCATGTTGAGCGCTGAATGTAGAGTAACTTGTTGGTAAATACATAGCTGTGGCCACACATTTTTATCTTTGTCGCTGGGCTGGAGGCCTCCTAACCAACTGTTGTAATTTTCTGCTTCTATGCTAACATCCTGAGGCCATGCTGGGCTTATGTGTATGTGGCCGATGTGGTTCATGCATTGCGTGCATGAGTGAGCCAGAGGAAGAGTGGCCTGCATCTTCCATTTTGGAAACCCTAAGCCTGTTCCTGTGCAGAAAAGGATGTGACGTTGTTTTCCCCGACAGTGGAAGTGTATTACTGACATTCCTGAAGCTGGAGAGAGGCAATCTAGACTCTAAAGTGGGGAAAGGGGAGGAGGGTCTCCTCTGGATTTTCCATTTGGTTCTTTTGTTGAGAAGGGATACAGATTAGTCTTCATGAGCAATAACATTTGGAAGATGCTGGCAGTGAAGGGTGCCTGTAGTCTCTTTGGTTCAGAGCAGGAGTGGCTCCTTCGCTAAGGCACAGGAGTGTCGCCAAACTACTCTAAGAGCAGAGCAAAGTAAAAATGAAATGATAACAGAACGTTATTATAATTTTATTTTTTGTCTGCCTTTAAGCTCCATGTTTGGGTGGGGAGGGGCTGGGCTTGCATGACGCCAGCAAAGGGAGGAGTGGTGGCTGCACCATAAGTGCATATGACTGTTTGCCCGGCCATCTTGGGCCGGCCAAACTGTCATGCACACTGTGCATGTTCTCCACCAGCTGCATTATACAGCCTGGGTGGAGAACATGCACAGGATCCCAGTCCATCCATGAGTACCAAACCACGGCAGTCAGACTAATCACAATGCTGCTGTAAGGCAGTGTCGTGATTGGCTACGGAAGTCTGGGAGCCTGGGTGCATCCAGGAGGCAGGATACAGCATGGACCGAGGAGAGGCAGTGGCTGGCCACCCACAGCTAAGTCTTTTTCATTTTTTTTCTACCCCCTCTGCCCCCCCCTCAACCCCTCGCCACAGTCCCCTATGAGCCGCCATTGGTTGCGAGTGAGAAGAGTGCTTTTGGTGAAGCCATCCTTTTGTGTGTTTCCTGATCACTGTTCACAGAGGTTGTTATTAGTGAAATTTATAACACTCACACCTTTCTGTGCCTCTTTTGTAAGTACTCTAGGCTGCAGACTACACTGCTGTGAGGAGTATGACTCAAAGCAAAGGCTGTTTCTGGAGAACAGCCTTGAGAGGATAGATGAAAAGAGTGCTAACCCAAACTGGATTTGAAAGTGCCAACAGAAAATCCACATCCTCTGCCTGCTTTGACTGTATAAAAGTTGGAGCCACTGATCCAGATGTTGTTCCAGTTCCACGTTTTCATTGACCAGTAAGGGAGTACTCAGAGGACTTGTAAACAAGCAGAGCTGATGTTTAGCTGACAGCCAGCTTCCCAGAGTTGAGGAGACATTAGTTGGAGTCTTACCTTGATGAAAGGAGCTGATCCTTGTACCTTTAGGGCCTTGAACCCAACCTGTTCCTGATAGAGGGGAGGACCCTGCCAACCCTACAGATGTGTCAGGCATCTACAGCACCAGAGCATATTGATTCCCTGAGGTGTGGGACTGCTGGCCAAAGGAAAACTGAAGACCATGGAGCTCAGTCTCTCCACCTGAAAGTTTCCATGTAGGAACTGAGGGAAGAGTCATTCCTGAAATGACTGTGCTGCTCCACCACAGAAGCATTCCTGAGTAGACTTAGCTGCTTCACCAGAGAAGTGTACTCATGCAACCTGTGCTGCAATGGCAAGAGAAGTATGCCTGAGCGGACCATGCCGCTCTATTCCACAAACTGTTCCCCAGGTGAGATTACACATCTGCAAAGACTTTGCTGAGGTTGACCTCGAGCTCTGAACTGTGTGCCCCACCCATGACTCACAGAAACCCTGAAGGCAGTTTGTCCCCACTGGAGGGTTGGGTCATCACCAGAACCACAAATGCCTAGTGGACTCTGAGTAAGGGATCTTCAAAGTGCCTTCCAAATTCCTCCTGAATGTGAAGGTAACCTTCAGCTTGGAAGAGTAAGTCAGAAGGACGCATGCTGTGGGTCCCCGTTGGCCACTTGAAAAATACTGTAGTACAAGTGCTGTGGTGAGAACTAAGAAATAAGGGCTATTTTACAAATAGCTGAGGACACAAACTATAACAAGGGGTAATCAGCACATAAGTATTCATTCCTGCTCTAGAGCTCAAATGAAAAGAAGAGGACCTGCTTAGTACAAATAAAAGGTACTTGCAGGAGTAAGGGGGTGAGAGGGACCAGAACCCAAAGCACAGCAATCAAAGTGCCAGTAAAATAATTATGCTGTAAAGTAACCTGTTTTGTCTTGCATTCAGATTTAGTATTAAGTTTTACATGTGTAATAAAGTGCTTTTCTTTATCAAAGTAATGCACTGAATTGTGCTGCTGGGCAATTGTTGATTTCTGACTTTGCACACCCCCATACTATCTACTTGAAAAGCCTGAAACTTCTCGCTATCACTACCACTGAAAGATGGGATTGTACTTGGCCCAGTTTTGGAGAGCCATTGTAGGATGGACCCTTTTTACATCAGAGTCAAATGACCCAGGTCCTCGCGACTGAGGCCCAGGAGCCTCTGCTTGGCCCGTTGCCTCTAAAACAGGGTCTGACAAATGTGTATTAAAATTACTTCTATATTCTTAATTTCTGTATTATTCTTTTGACATTGAATATATATTCAAATGATTGACTGATAACAAGCACATTTCTACAAACATGTCAAATCTATTCTGTTTTAAGACTAAAAACACAGCACATTATGTGTTGTCAAATTATGTGAGAATTGCTGACTTAAATGTAGATGGGATGTGACGTATAGTTATCTGTTGTTTTAGAAGCTAAATCTACAAAATGGTGTAGGTAAAGGTAGCATGCAATTGTTATAACCTTAATGTATTTTTCATTTTTAAGGTAACGCCTTTGGATCATATATATTAATTTATCTAGGTGTATATTTTTAAATGCAAGTGTATCAATGCCAATGTATTTAAAATGAAGTTTCATTTCAACCTGATAATTCAGCTTGCTCTAAAGTAGTCACATTTGATTTTAGGATACTTTGAATTGTTTTCCTTGTTATTGTTTTTAAATAATGAAAAAAGTTTTGTAGAAAGTGAAATCTTCATTTCTCTTAAATAAAAGCAATGTTTCCCGGAATAAAAGTAGGGTAAACGTTAGAGGGGCTTCAGTATTAATTGCTTATTCTGGAGATATTCACTAATATGCAGACAAAGTATATAAACTAGAAAAACACATTTTAGATAGAAAGGAACATTGCTCCATGGATTTGAGGCTGAGGGTCATCAGTTAGCTCTAAATACAGATTCTTGCTTAAGACTACACTGAAGGCACATTGAGTTTTCCATGTGGCTTGGCTTAGCTGCTGACTCGAGGACATAGCCACTGGAATGCAGATACAGGAGCAGCAGCAGTTGTTTCTTTTGGGCACTGCTTCTATTACTCCGAAAATTTATTTAAGTGTGAACCATCTATGAAACTTGAATGGGCCCCCTTTTGTTGCTAAGTTTTGCTTAGTCAACTAAAGGAAGAGAAGGGGTCAGGGATGGAGATAAACCCAACAATACAGTCATAATGTTACAATATATTCTGTTGTTCTGCATGCCGGCAAATATTGTTCCCACTATCATGTTTATTTTAATAATAGTTATTATACATATTGTGTGCATTAGGATAGGATTTTTATTTTAATGAATTATTTCTAGCTTTCTTGTGTTCTTGAGTGTGTCTACTCATGATGAAAATGAAAGAGGGTTGGTGTTCTACAAACTAATTCTGTGAAGTCATGTAATGCTCAGTGGGTTGAACGGGGTTGCAGTTTATCGGGTTTGCTGTCTCATGTTAGTGCATTGACTAAATCCTTGTTGTCGGTGGGTCTAGAGAACCCTCTTTTGGGCCATGTCCTGGAGAGAAATCCAAAAACAGGAAATCACAATACTGTATGTGCCTTTGAGTAAGAGGTGTTAATTTCAATCCAGTTAGTTATGTAGGTCACCTTCTGGCCATAAGGTATGAGTCAAGCTAAAGCTGAGTGGAATGAAAATATTTTACGTTTGGTTTGAAATTTAGTTTACTCCACATGGGCATTAATTAGGTAAGGGCTTGCAAAGCAATGAAGAACATTTCACAGAATGTGTCTGTGGGCCTAATTACGAGTTTGGGAGTCTGAGGACTTCAAGAGTTGAGGTGGCGCAATGGTTTCGATCCAGCCACCGCCGCACCGGTGGTCCAACCGCCCCATTACGAGTTGGGTGGTTAGACCACCCTGGGACTACTGACGCTGCCAGGGAACCACCGTTCCCTGATGATGGCGCAGCAGTCCTGAGGCTGCAATATGCTTGACGGGACTGCCACACTCCCACCAAGCATATTGTAAGTTTCCTCTCCACCACGGTTTTCATGGCTTTCCCTGTCATGAAAACCAGGGCACAGTGGAAACAAAGGGGACCCTATAGGGTCCCCTGGTGCCTCACGCCATGTGCATAGAGACAGTGGTCATAACATGTGCCCCCCTGTGCACATGCACACCAGTTCCTGCACTTCATGGACTTTACAGTCCATGCCGTGCAGGAACATTGTTGGCGTTCCCATTGCAGGACCTTTTTCAAGGTACCGCCGTCTTTGAAGGAGGCACCGCTCCCTGTCTGCCCGCCCACCAGACCTCTTATAAGTCCTAATCTGGTGGGCAGCGGTGAGTCTCGGTGGAGCAGGAGCATTGCGGTGGCGGCCCGCCCGCTCTCCCACCGCAGAAACGTGTAATTAGGCCCTTAGTTAGATGCCTTTTATTTGGCTGTTTCAGTGCTGGGGAATGGTTCCCTGGAAAAAAGATGAATTCCTTAGTTTAGGTAAAATTAGTAGATGTGAAAAACATTCAATTTCAGTTATTAATAAATATGTTCTTCTAATAAGAAACGACAAAAGAAAATTAAATTGTAAACTGTTCTCTTACCAATTTTAGCCCCCAAGTAAGCCTGGGTTATTTCCTCCAAGGACAGGAAGAGCTCCAAGTGGGCCTGTGTTGCCTCCCGTAAGGCCAGAAACAGCTCCAAGTGGGCCACTGTTACTGCCTGTAAGACCCGAAACAACTCCAAGTGGGCCGCTGTTACTGCCCGAAAGCCCAGACACAGCACCAAGTGGGTCACTACTCCCTCCAAGTAGTCCACCAAGTAGTCCATTTTTTCCAAGTACTCCACCAAGAACTCCATCAGGTCCTAGAAGTGATGAAAGTGTTCCTGCCTACGATGTATAATGAGATTGTAAATAATAGAAAACAACAGTATACAAAACATATTGGACAAGGACATTCTTGCAGTATACTGTAAAAGTAGAATATAGAGGATACATTAAAAGTAGTAAATGTGGTTAATTATTCTTCAGTGTATTTTGCTCTTTGTTGGAATGACAGCCTCATAAGATGCCCTCAAATAGAATGGCTTGTCTTCCTTAGTCATGGCTGTATCTATGTTATTTTTTTATTTCAGCACATGGCAGGGCATGATGGGTGATTTGCATCTAAAGCCTAAAAGACAATTACATACAATAAGCATGATATAAATAGGAGCGGTCATTGTTAAACATTTTCTAGGTAACTTATTCCATTTCTGGTTTCACGTCACACTATTTTTTTTTTTTTAACTATCTTATTTTGGTCTTGACTGCCATCAAGCAACATATTTTGCTGAAAGCTTTCTTTGCTTGGTGTCTAAATGTAATTCTATCCAATCTTTGTTTCCAACTTGAGCCTCTGCCATACCCCGATCACTTACTGACACTCTTTCTGCTTATATACGAGTCTTTACACTTTCTTTTTCACATCCGGTCTCATTCCAATTCTTTCCAAATCTCTTTACATTTGAGAGCCTTTTTACTTCCCATCGTAGCTCTTGAAAGCACAAGAGTCCACTTGCATGATTTACATTTCTCTCTTTACCCAGAGGCCCAGGACCCTATATATTTAAATTGAATTTCCTTCTATCTTAGCACTTAACTTTTACAGAACAAAATTGAAGCTTTTAGCTCTTTGCTCTTGTGCAACAAAACTCACAACAGCCAGTTTAATTCAGAAGACTGGTACATATGCCTTTACAAGAGAGTTCCCGGATCAACGTTTTTAAAGAATCTTCCTACAGATCATCTATTAACTTCTTTCTCTTTCTCACAGCTTCCAGATGTTTCATAAACATTTTCGTTATGGTCCATTATTTCCACTCTCTTATTACTTAAACCTGTGCTATTATCAGTTCAGAGGATCCTCATCTATTGGTTGCATAGATCAGCTGCTGAATGTACTTCTGTTTCTCATGGCCACTTTATCTACCTTCCCTTATGTCTCATGCATCCTACTGGATTCACAACCATCATTATCAATCTCCTAATATTTCTCATCACTTCTTTAATTTTTAATACAATGTGGTGTAACTAATTTCGTGTGTGCAAATTAATATAAAGACTCTCCCTCACACTTAATCTATTCATTTTATCTATGTATGTGTTCCCAGTTGTACAGAACATGTTGCATGTCTACCCCTGATTAATTTAAAAAAGCCATTCACCTCCTAGATGCAGCATTTTCACCATCAGTGGTTTCAGACTTCCAAAGACACAATTACAAGTTGGATGGTTTGGGATGAAATACTTACCACACATGGTAACTACAATTCCGACAAGGCAAGATATCTTTTAGGTGCAGTAAATGGTTGTGTATCGGAATATTGATTACAAAAATATTGTGATAAAAATATTCTTCAACCACTACATTACTTTAAGCACTGCCATACTGTGTTGCTGCTACTTTGTTTCTTGTAGAGAAAATACCATTTTCTGCTGGTATCATCCTTATTGAGATTGAATAGCTAAAGGAAAATCCTTAGTCGAGCAGCCTAAGGTGCATTTGAGGGTCAGAGGTTTAGCTTTCGCTATGCCAACTGCCATAGGTAGAATGTCTCTGTCAAGAACTCAATATGTTTGCATTTCAAAAATCTTTAAAAACCATTTTTCGCATTTGGCGATGCAGTGCTCACAACGAAATTCGTTTTATGTATTTAAATGTTTACTTACCTGTATTTGGCCGTAATCCGTGGTTTACTACCCCCCACCCTGCCCCTCCCCCACCCCACGTCACCGCCCGGCCGGCACTCCTATCAGGGACCGCTACTGCTCTTATGTCACGGACCTCCTTGTCAGACACTACCCTGCTCAGAAACAAGTCTTTGATGTTTCTGGTATCCCCATTTAGAATAGCGTGTGTTTTGGAAAATAGCCACGGTCTTCCAATGGCTTCTGGTCTTTCCTGTATATATTTTTCCAGGGGATTCTTAAGCCATAATCACAGGACAAGCAATCCTCAACTATCTCACGATTGAAGGAGGCCTCTGGGTTATTCCAGATGGAAGCCAAAAAAGAAGTGGGGCAAGCCCCACTAGATCAGCCACATAAGACAATCCCAGCTCTTCATGTATGACATACTATGAGCTGCCTGGTCCAAGTCCAAGCAGCCGCATCCAAAGTGATTTTTCTTTCTCTGGAAGATGCTGCTATCCCTATACCCCCATACGCCAGCACTATAAGTAAGGATGGGAAGGCACTTAAATTTATACTTTTCCAGGTGTACCACCCACTTCAGTAGACACATTAAACAAAGCACCAACTATTTGATTAAAGCATGTACAGCAATCAGAAATACAGGGTAAAAAGCTTTTACTATTGGGAAAGTTCACTCCCAGATATGAGAATTATCTGACCCTGGTGATGTTGCTATCTTTGTTGGAAATCGGTCTGACCTTACAGCGCTGTGATCCACACACCATAAAATGCAACTTAGCAATGTTGGTGCCTAGATCCAGTGCTTACATTGGGAGGGGATCAAATTAAATATCCTAACTTCAATCCTGCAAACCATTGTTAAAAGGACATATACTGGAGGTGTCACATGAAGTATTAACTCAAATCCTATGAACACTTGGGAGGTGCATATGTTGAAGTGGGTCAGATTTACTATTCTACCTCCAATCCCACAAACATTTGTGAAAGAGCACTTTTTGGGAGTGGGATAGATTTACTATTCTAACTCCAATCAAGTAAACATAGGGCAGTTGCATACATTTAAGATGTTCTGATTTACTATTCTGACATCAATCCCACAAAGGTTCGAGAAGGTTGGAGAAGGTGCATGTATCGGGTGTTAGGTAATTTACTATTCTAATTCTAACTCTAATCAAACAAACATTGGTTAAAGTGTATATAATGGGGCAATCAGATGTATTAGGTTAACCCAGTCTAACAAAACGAAAAGAATATTATTAAATAATTGAATCACAAATATTTTGAAAATAATCTCCTCATTTTTTTCGCAAATATTTTATTACCAAAACATAACTTAAATCAAAACCCAATCATTTTTTATCAAAACTAAAACATATTTAAAATTAGAAAACATGCATTATAAACATGGAACTTTAATATTAAATTTTAAAATTGAAAGATTCTTGATTAAATTCTAAAAATGTTTTCTTTCTATATTAATTTAAATAAATCTTTAAATAAAATACTACCCACCCTATCATCTAGGAAACTGAACAAGCCCATAAACCTGAAGCTCATAAAATGAATTGCTCTATTCTAAATACCTCAAATTAAATAGAATTAATAAGAGAACATTTACAAACTATACACCTTATAAAATATATAAATACAAAACACTACCAACACAAAAACCCCATAAAACACACACAAAATCAGAGCAAAAAATCTAAATATTGAGGGAAAATAAGAAAAACACATTTATATCTAAAATAATAACACAAATGAAAGTAATATTAGTGTAAACTCTTAAAAATACCATGGAATTTTAGTATACTCAATTTTTAACAATTTTTACAATTAAAAAACATGTAATTACCTCCGACATTATGCCTCACAATATTTTTGCAGTCATAATTTTTTACCACAATAATATGTGCAAATAATATGTTGGACTCGCTTTTCAGTTACCCTGACACAATAAATGCCTCCTAGTCGACGTTTTACACTTGGAAATGGAACATAGCACATCAAATGTTGTTGGGTTTTTTCAGGAACTCCCTCCACCCCCAATATATTTCAGCAGTAGTGGCTTGCTGAAATCTATCGAGGAAAACAGTGAGGTTGTTATAATTATCTCAAAACTAGGAATACCAATCACTGCATGAACCGCCTTTTGCAGTCATCAGGTTTTAACCCATAGTACGCAAACAGAGCCTAGGAAACTGCTGCTTTAAAAGAAAGATATTAACCTTAAGGTCTGATTTTAATTGTGGCCTAGTGCTGCATGTGGAGGGACGGAATGAAGTGATATGGCTCCATTTTCACTCATTGTTTAACAATAACATATTTTATTGCTGAAATTACAGGTCTCTCAGTGGATTACTGTATGGAGGGAGTGGAGAGAGCAAAACATGTAATATAACAGAGAACCTAGCCTGTTTTCTTTTTTGAGGGCCCAAATTCTTTTGCAGCTCCTTCCTGAACACCAAGAGAAGTCATGTTTGATGCCAGAGCTGCTGCTGCACCACCCATCACCCTGAATGTGGCACTGGACAATAAGAGTACACCGGGAAAGTATTTTGCTCCCCATATCTGCTTGAGACTTATATATGGTTCCACTTAACAGTGTGACCTCATGTTAACAAAACAGTGCACTAGCATGGGGCCATGCATCACTTTCCTGGGGTCCCATTAGAGGGTGACTTTAGTGCTAGGGATATGCACTATATCTGTCATTGCATCATTTGCACAGAAAAATTACAGTACAGTGAGCACAGTAATGACATATTTGAACGATAGTCTAGAAGTGCTTTCCTGTGTTTTTTACTGCAATAACATCATCATTAGTTCTATTTTGAACTCTAACCAAGGTGTTGCTAGGAAGGCCTACTGCGTGTACAGGTGTGCTGGTGTATCATGTCTGGCTGTCCCATTTCATGAACCTTTTATTGTCATATTTAAAATATGTAATATTTAAAATACTCGTTGAAACACAAAAGACATCAATTGAACATGTGCGATAAAATTGTAGCGCACCAAACTAAGGGGCATATTAACAAGGGCCTTATCTCCATTTTTTTGGCTTTAAAAGCCAAAAAAGCGGAGATAATATTTTCGCCCTATCTACAAGGGGATGCTAACATGCATTAGCGCATGTTAGCACCCGTTTTCCCGACGCCTCGCTTTGCATCTCTAATGAGATGCAAAGTGGGCGTCACTGGGCAGTACTCCCTGTAAATTATCGCTGATGTGCACATTGCGATATTTACAAGGAGGCCCACGTATTTTAGCAGACGTTAGTTTTTGGCGAAAACCGCGGTTTTTGCCAAAAAATAACGTCTGCTAAAATGCTGACTTAGCCATACTTACCATTGGGGGTGGATTATGCTGATATGACCACAGGGTCGTATCAGCAAGGTTATCGCCGTTTTCAATGGAACATCGCTGAAAAACCAGCGATGTTCCATGGAAAACATCGCTATCGCTGGGATAATTATCGCCATTGCGCTATGCGTTGTTAATACAGCGCTAGCATGGCGATAATTATCTGCGATAGCCGGCGATAAACATTTTCACGCTGATGGCGGCCAGCGATAATTATCGCTGCCGCTTGATAATATGCCCCCAACTAGTGTGCTCTCACGTTTTCCATGATTGTGTGTGAGCAACTTGACAAGTCCGAGTTTTGCTCTATATAAAATAGAACTTGTAATCCAGATTTTATTGTAGGGTAAACAGGACTGCAAGTCCTTCATTTCAAAACAAAATAAGTGGTTTGAATGAGCTACTCATGCAAGGAGCTGGTAAACCTGAGAGGGCTCTTATAGGACATAATATCCGCAGACCCTCTGCTATTTTGGGCCATATTTAATGTTCCACAAGCTGCTCACAAAATCGAAGCCTCACAATGTTTCAAAACACGTCTGTGAAATATAGTTGATCTTTCTAATTCATATCACATCTTGTTAAATCATTAGTTCTGCTTTAACACTTCTAGCTGGTTTTCTTTTACCGAAATTTCCCTTTACATATGTCCCGTTTTGATAGCCCCAGAACAAGCAAGAAATAAGCAGGGATGTCCGTCATCAACTTGAGTATCTTTGTTGCAGAGCTCTTACACGATTTTTAGGGCTTTAGGTGAAGTATATTTTTGTGCCCTCCCTCCCCATGTAGCACTGATGCATCTACTACACTTTTCATGAACGAAGGGGGCGATATAGGTCATCATCTGTTTGGCCTAAGTATACAAACAACTTTCCTTACAGTCTTTGAAGAGGCTGGCTATAACAATTAATAAAGAGACAACATTTTAAAAACTGTGAATTTACCAGAAGTCCAGACACAGAAGAGATAATATCGCCTAGAATGAGGCCAACGCTTCCCAGCAGAACATCCTAAATGAAAATAATTACAACATAAAGATGAGCTCACACAGTTCCATCTCTGTGATTCTTCAAATATCAAGCATGCCTCCCACTGGTCTGCATAAGATAATTAGGACCAGGCAAACGAAAATTTGATATGAAATGATGGGCATTTTAAAAGAAAGAAAAAAATATATATATAAATATATATTCCAACTTTCTCTGGACTCACTGAAAAAACAAAAGGTTATAGTTAGGCTCAGATTTCACTCGTACAAAGCCATAGAAATTGAGTAGTTATAGTTACCTGAGCTAACTGTAACTTACGCCCCTCAATGTACTGCTTATGACCTCACATATTACATCACTCGACATGGTCAGTGACATCACTGATGACAACATTAATGACATATCAAATTACATCAATGATGACATCATCTAGTGAGTGTAAGTATTTTCTAAGAGTTTATGATTGTTAAACATATATACTAAGCTACTACAAAAGTTAAATTAGTATACTAGGTGTACTAAGAAAGAGTGATACTACTTCTAACATATATCATGTGAGTGGCTGTGTGACTGCCTGTATCTGTGTGTGAGTGGGTATGTGAGTGGCTGTATGGGTGTGTGTGTGGCTGTATGGGTGTATAAGTGGGTGTGTGAGTAGCTATGTGGGTGAGTGACTGACTGTGTGAGTGGCTGTAGGGGTGAGTGAGGGGCTGTTTGAGTGGCTGTATGGGTGGGTAAGTGGATGTGTGAGTAACAGTATTGGTGAGTGAGTGGGTGTCTGAATGGCTGTACGCGTGAGTGGGTGTGTAAGTGGCTGTATCGGTGAGTGTGTGAGTATGTGCTTGTAAGGATATGTGAATGGGTATGTAAGTGGTTGTGTGGATGTGTGAGGGCTTGTATGGGTGAGTGAGTGGCTGTGTTGAGAGGCTGTATGGGTGAGTGAGTGGGTGTGTTAGTGGCTGTATAGGTGGATTAGTGGCTGTGTAAGTGGTTGAATGGGTGAGTGGTTGTATGAGTAGCTGTATGGATGAGTGTTTGTGTGAGTGGTTGTATAAGGGAGTGAGTGGGCGTGTGAGTGGCTCTTTGGATGAGTAAGTGGTTGTGTGAGCACTTGTATGGATCTGTGAATAGGTATGTGAGTGGCTGTGTGGGTGTGTGACTGGGTGTATGAGAGATTGTATGGGGTGTGAGTGGTTCCGTGGATGATGTCATCAGTTAAGTTATCAGTGATGTCATTTAAACCGTCATGAGTGATGTCACTGGCCATGTCATGAGTGATGTAATATGTGAGGTCAGAACAGTGCATTGTGGGGGCGAAAGTTATAGTTAGCTCAGGTAAGTATAACTGTTGAATTTTGTATGGTTTTGTACAAGTGAAATATGAGCCTAATTATAACATACCTGGAACCTTTGGTGTTTTCAATGAATATATATATACATATTGCTACTTGTCTATTGTTTTGTGGTGCAGATTTACAAACATTTAAAGCTTTTACCCATTCTATACAAAAACGCGCATGCCTGACTTGGTTTGTTTCAGATACACAAAGCAGAATAGAGCTTTACAGATAGAAGACGTTTTACCAAAAGAGAGGTGACGCTTCTCAGCAACTCTCTGAGAGTGTCCTCGAGGTTTAAATTAAGAAGTCCACCAACACCATCATCCTAAAGCAAGGAGGAAAATGAATAAATGATATCTCTTCATGACAATGCATTATTACTGAAAATCTTTCATACTCTTTCCGAAGGCGAGACATTGAGCAAATGTTGTAAGCTTTTTCCTGGGTGAATTCAAGCTCTTTTTCACAGACATAAGTAACTTATGAGTGTACAAAATGTACCTGATTCACAACTCTGTGGCCAAGGTCTACCAATATTCTCACAAGGTAACACGTTCAGCAAAACCACAGGATTGTGTTTCACACACAGAAAAAGATTTTGCAGCGTGTTCTTTAATATGTGTCATACATCAATCATGTCATCAGTCATGACTGCACTAAATTGCTTTTTTTGCACAACACTAAACAAAATGTAGTGTTGCACCACAACTCAAGCAGACCACTTTTGCATGTGTTTTATACTCAATGTGCACCCTCCAGTAAAAATCTCTATGGGCAGAGGACCAACCAATGGTTAATTGTGTAATATGCCTACTCCTTGTGAAAGCTGTGCTTTGGGTTGCAGTTTAATATAAAGCCAGCTGGGCTTTTTTGCATGAATTTAGTTGATCTGGCTTTGCACTGTTCCATCTCAGGTATGCACATGTTATATATATCTTTTCAGTGGCATTGCACAGTATGAAACAATGTTTTTCAGTGCTGTGCCCACCACCACTTTGAGTTCAGAAATATTTTGTGTGCAAAAGTTTATCAACACTGTTGTTTATGCCATTTTGCAATATATAGCACCCCTATTCGTCACACAAGTGGTAGTTTAGAAAATCTGTGAGTGTTTAATGGGAGTGACCTACATTTAGTGGGATGAGAAAGGATTGAAATTGAGTGACTAAACAGAGATGATGCAACGGAGGTCAAAAGACAGAAAGGAGAAAATCCTGTGAATACATTTTCTGATTTATAAAACTCCCATAATAAAGTATATAAAGGTCATTCTTCCTGTCATCCAGGCCACACAAATATTTAACCAGTTTATAAGAAGCTATGAATATTAAATTCTCCCCATCACCAAAACTATATCAATTTTTAAGCATTTAAGAGCTTTGCATTTTCTTTTTCACTCTCCCAGTGTTGATATAGCTCCTTGCATTGAATGTGTTTGGATTTTAGTCAGGGCAATCTTCACTGTCCTTCAAGCAAGCTCATAATGCATAGCAGCAGTGCCAGACCTTTGCAAGTAGTGTCCAGGGACGTGCAGTAAAGGTTTATGTAACTTAATGCAATAAAATCACTGACATTCAAAAAACACCAAAATTACTCCAACAACCTTGTTCTTTAGCTCAGTACTGATGGGTGACCATCCTTGAAGAACCTGTTACTGCTTTTTTCCAAATGTTCATTGTGGATAGGTTCACTTTATAATGTCTATTGGAATGGCTGGCCTGGAAATACTGGGAGAATGGAGGGAATATGTTTACATTTATCATAGTGTTACATTAAAGAGGGTGATAGTAAAAGGAATGCCCCAATTACTAGTCATCTTTGTTATGCCTAGTCTGAGGCTTTCTCATCACAATAATGATGACTTATGAATTCCTGTATGTGAGATAGTCATTATGCCAAGCTCGCCAAGCTTCTTTAATGTTAACAGTTTTCATTTATAATACAAATAAACCTCTGTTAGTTCCTTTTCTACTGTCAAGAACTAGGATCTAGGAATACCCATAATACTTACATCCACTACTGTGTCTTTCTGAGATAACAAACATTTAAATTACATTTGTTTCATGGTTAGGGCAAGCAGCGATATTTAGACTGTGACAAGGAAGACTAAGACGAGGCAAAGGAGATTCCTGGTAAGTAATTGGGTCATTACCTCCACGGCACATCTTTGTCATCACAGTCACTACTACTTGAGGATTTAACAAGGAATCTAAATGACTCCTTAGAGTTTGAATTGTTTTTATTTACCTAAATTCATGAAGTAAATCATGTATATGTATAAATATTAATCTTCATATCTTTGTCTTTTCAGCACATGAAAGCAAATGCTCTGCTAAGTACCTTTCCCTCTGTTCTGTTATTTGTAAACAGTTGTGATTTACAAAAGTATTAGGTAAGATCCATGTTGCAATTCTGCAGATTTCTGATATTGAAATACCTTTTGCTTTGGCCCAAGATGTTGCAAAGACTCTGGCTGACAATGTGTGAACAACAAAGGGAGGCCGCTGATTTACAGTTTAATATGCATTAAAAACAGCAAATGTCACTCATCTACTAGCAGTAATAGATTTGTTTCCCATATTGTTCTTCCCATAAATAACTTAAAGGATTGGTTCTTGGTGACTAATTCAAAGTTGCTGTTTTGAGATGCTGGGGCTGCAGTTTTCTTCTACTAGAGATGGTGGATTTGTCACGAATACTGAAAGAATTATTTCCCTGCTGTAAATGAAATTTAGAATTATTTATTGAAACTAACTGAGAGCCAGGTTTAATATTATTTTAATAGGAAACATTCTCCAATATTTTGCAGGGTTATCCCCAATCATTTTGCTTCTTCCACCTATGTTTTTCTGACCTGTTGTTGTTGGCTTTAGGACTCTGAGAACTCTACCACTGCTGATCAGTGCTAAAGTGCATATGCTCTCTGTGTAAATTGTTATCATGATTGGTTATCCAAGATTGGCATATTTGATTTACTGGTAAGCCCCTAGTAAAGTGCACTGAGTGTGCCAGGGCCTGTAAATCAAATGCTACTAGTGGGCTTGCAGCACGGATTGTGCCACCCACATGAGTAGCACTGAAAAGGTATCTAAGACCTGCCACTGCAGTGTCTGTGTCCAGTTTTAAACTGCTATGTTGACCTGGCAAGTGCACCCACTTGACAGGCCCTAACCTTCCCTTTTCTTACAGGTAAGGCACCCCTATGGTAGGCCCAAGGTACTCCCATGGGCAAGGTGCAGTGTATGTAAAAGGCTGGACATCAATCAATCAGAGGGTTTATAAAGCGAGCTACTCACCCGTGAGGGTCTTAAGGCGCTGGGGGAGGGGGGTGGCGGCTCCGGGTCAGTCGAAGAGCCAGGTCTTGAGGTTCTTCCTGAAAACTTGCAGAGTTGGGGAGCGTCTGATGTTCACAGGGAGCTCGTTCCAGGCCTTCGCTGCGATGTAGGAGAAAGCCCTCCCACCGGTTCTGCTTCTGCGGGGGACCTCTACCAGGAAGAGGTCAGCTGAGCGGAGGTTCCTCGTGGGTACGTGGAAGGATAGTCTCTCATTGAGGTATTTGGGTCCGATGTTGTTGAGGGATTTGTAGGCGTGTGTGAGGAGTTTGAAGGTGACCCTCTTTTCGACGAGGAGCCAGTGGAGGCCTCGTAGGTGCTGGGTCATGTGCTCGTGGCGCGGTGTCCCAAAGACGAGTCTGACTGCGGTGTTCTGGATGGTTTGGAGTTTGTGTAGAAGAGTTTTGTTTATTCCGGCGTAGAGGGCGTTGCCGTAGTCCAGTCTGCTGGTGATGAGTGCGTGGGTGAGGGTCTTTCTGCAGTCGGGGGGGATCCATTTGAAGGTCTTGCGGAGGATGCGGAGGCAGTTGAAACTGGTGGAGGCGACGGCATTGATCTGGCGGTTCATGGAGAGGGAGGAGTCCAGGATGATGCCGAGGTTCCGAGCGTGGTCTGTAGGGTTGGGTGGGCTCCCGAGGGTGTTGTCCCAGGCGGTGGTGCAGGGTCCGAGGATGAGGACATGTACTGTGTGTGTGACATGTCCTGATAGTGAAATACTGCCAATTTCGTTTTTCATTATTGAAAGGCTATCTGTCCCATAGGATAGAATGGGAGATACTTTGTAACAACTTACATGTATAACTTCCTATTGGGACAAAATAGAGAAATAAAGTTAAGGCTCTCTGAACTCAGAATTTAATAACACATCATTTAGTAAAGATGGTTTTTAAATTATGTGTTGGAAAATGCCACTTTTAGAGGCTGGGGATGTGCATTAACTGTAGACAGCCACTGGCGGGTTGAGGTGTGCCTGGCCCTTCCTGGATGACTCAGGGCGGGGCTGAATGGGGCTTGGCTGCAGTTAGGGTAGTGGGAGGAGTTTTTCTTGCACCTGAATAGGGCCTGTCTCCCTTGCACAATGCTGTCTCCACTCCCTGTGGTCATACTGCACCAGTGAGGACAGAAATGATTTGGAATGGGCTCAGAGACCCTTGCAGAGAACAAAGACAAAATAGGGTATAAGTAGTAGACCTTAAACCCCAGAACTTTAGATCGCTTCTGGACTCAAGAGGAACGTTTGCCAGGGAGAAGAGCTGAAGAGCTGTGAGGAGGAGTACTGCCACTTTGCTGTGTGCTGTGTCTGCAGTTGCTGTTTCTGCCAAGGAAAGGGCACAGACTGTAGCTTTGCTGTGAACCTGCTTAAATAAGACTCTCCAAGGGCCTGTGTGTGCTGGCCTCTTGTTCTGAAGTCTCAGGGACACAACGGCTTCATACCCAGCTCCCCTGAACTTTGCTGCTGAGACTTCTGAACTGCCAGGAGGTGCCTGTTCCAGTTCTGGGCCTCTGGAGGTTGTTTCTGTTGTTGGGAGCTGGAGGAAACCTAAAGAACTGAGAAAATCAATGCATCTCCTTTCTTGCGGCTGTTTTTGCCAACGCAGCACCGCCGTGTGAGAAGAATCTCCACGCACTGCTGTACAGCAGCAGAGACAACGCAGCGCCTGTCACGGCTGCAAGAACCGATGCATCGTGGGATAGCGGCTGAAGAAAGCGACGCAGCGCAGCTTTCCGCGGCTGCATCGATCACCAATGCAACCCGGATTACCACACATCGCACATGTGCAGCACTCTTTCCTGACGCATCACCGGCAGACCAGAACTGTCTTGGAGTCGACGCATCACTTCCCCCTACATTCCGGATTCGCCTAATCATATCTCCTGCCTGCAGCAGAACTGTTGCATCGCCTCCACAAGGACTCAGGAACTGACATATCTCTTTGTTTCTCGACGCTTCCCTTCTCTGCGGCTGTTTGGCCATGTGAATTTTGACCCAGGTCACTTTGTGTAGAATCACGCATCCATAGTTTTCTATGCACCCAGTTGCTTGAAACCTTTGAAAAGTCATATTCTTATTACATATATGTTGGATTTTTGTCGTTTTAGTCTTGTTAGGTTTAGATAAAGATATGTTATTTTTTTAAACTGGTGTGGTGCCCATCTGGAGTGTTATCACATTGCCTTTGGGATGTCTGTCTGCTCGTGCCAAGCTACCCAGGGGGTGAGCAGGGGTTATCTAGGGGTTACCCTGACTAGAAGCAAGGGTCCCTATTTCTAACACATCCCAACATGTTATACTGAAATCTCTGGTAAATATAAGTGAAATTCAAGACTCTATTGGAACTCCTGAGAATAGATACCTTCAAAACATCCTCCAGCTCATGGTGTGTTTGAGTAAGATGAATACTGGTAAATGTGCATCCATAAGTTGTATGTCTGGAGTTCAATATTTTAGCAGGCGTTAAATGTAAAAAAGTTGCATTCTAATTGTGGCCCACAAAAGTAATAAAGTAATTAATCTGTTAGGTCCAGGAAAAGGCTTTAGTAATTTAAATCTGAGTTTAATCCCTGGTAACTGTGGCACAGAGCAGATAGGCTAAATTAAATCTAGGCCTAACAGCCATTCGATGAGGCTTCACTGAAGCCATTTATTTGGGAAGTGAAAAGCTATGAGAGAAAAAATTCAAATTTTGACCTCTTGTTGGCTGTATATTTTTGCGCCTTCACCTGGTCACGATTTCTACATTCAAAATCAGGGCTTGATTCAGAGTTTGGCAGGCAGGAATTTAATCCATCATGACGATGGTGTAAAGTACTCCATCGTCCTGAATGAATACTCACCAGCCAAATTATGAGATGTCCTCTGGCCCAAAGGACATATCTTGCATTTACAGGCACTGCCATCATGGCCATTCCTGTAAATGCTTGGAATGTTTGACGGACAACTCTGTCATTATGACTGGAGCTGTATGTCAAACTTTCTACCTCTTTTTAATTTTTGAAAAGAAAATCCCTATTTTCTTTTGAGATAAAAAAAAACAATGACCACTCTGTTACCATAGGATATTTCTCCCATAGCATAGGGGTCATTTTGCAGTTTTCACTGCCAGTTAATGCCAGGTTTGCCCACTCTAAATAGGGTGGACAAAACACATGGCCAAATCTCCGATGGACCTTACTACATTGGGCCATCAGACGTGTATGTAGGCAGTGGAGACAGAGTAGCCTCCACTGTCTACATACTCAAGTTCTGCATGACTCTAAATGAGGTGAACGGAATTCCGCTTAGGTGGAGAGGGTACTCCATCACTGTTTTGATGGAGCTCACTCACCACCAAAGTATAAATTGGGCCCTTTGTCTATTTTCAGAGCTCAGAATCCTTCAACAGGACAAGGCTTGCAGGTTTTATCCGATGATGAGTTTCAAGAGGCTAGATACCCTTCTCACAAAAGGTCAGGCTGCCAGTTTAAGCTTCAGCGGTCAGGCCACACTGGTAGGCCTTCAGCCATGTTTTCCCTGTCACACCAGTAGATGGCACAATAAGAGTTGCAGTGGACAGGTGACATTTAACTTTCCACACCATACACTAAGGCCTTATCGGAAAGCTAAATATGTCAATCAGGAGATAGACAGTTTCTATATGTTTTAGGGGTCTTAGCACATACATGCAGGGGTCACTGGGCAACCTGCAATAAGATTCAGCAAAAAATGGGGGTGAACATTCAAAAAGGGGCATTTTCTCACAATGAGAAAAGGTTTCAGATATAACCTCTACAATTCACAAGTGGCTGACAAGTGTTCCTGTGCTGCTAGGAACTCTCCTACTAATTTTTGGTCTTTGTTAATTGATTTTGTGGATACTGCTAAAGATTTTTTATTTTTTCCTTTGGAAGGTATGCCCACTCTACATCTGTTTGGAAGAAAACTCATATAAACAGTCTCTGCTACAGAGGTGTTAAATTTGACTGTTCAGGGTGAATCTGAAGCTGTATAGAGTCTTCCTTACCACTGTTGTGTGTTTCTCTATCTTTAAAAAGAGGGAGCAGAAATCAGCAAATCATCTCAATAAGGAAAAAGGAAACACATATGTGGGCCTGATTCACAAATTTAAAATTACACGCTTGTGTAAGTTTACTCTTCTTCAGCATTCACAAAATTGCATGAGTGAGAAGACTCCTCAGTCAGGGTGCAGAACTACCGACACAGTAAGACAGGACAGGCCTATAATTTTAAGATCTCGCTTCGACTGCAGAGCCTCCGCACTCTTAAACTTACTAATAAATTGTAGTTTTGTGAAGACTGTTAAAGAGTGAACTTACACAAATGTGTAAGTTTACCTTTGCGATTCAGGCTCTCAATTCCTTTGAACAGTAGGCATGCAATCACCAGAGTAACTACCATTGTAAACACTCTTGAAGCACTGGTGAAGCCAAATGGGAGCGCACTGAATTGGTAATAGTTCACTCCCAGAACAAATCTTAAAAACATTTGAGATTTTATCTGAAGAATTGGGACTTAAAAATATGCATACAGAGACCTATTGCAGTAAAAAATAGAAAAAAGTCTCTATGAGAGATAAATGAAATCATTACTTGTAAATTGACAATTTGAACTTTGTCTTTCTTAAGTATTTCTTTAAACTTCTCCAATCCAGAATTGGTCTCACATTGCCTATATGTTTTTTGATTTAAAAAATGATTGAGTAGAAACCCAGTTTCCTCTTTTTCTGGTAAAGTTTCTTTCATCAGTAGCTTCTCCAGTGCATTTACCAATGCCTTTTTCATGGAAGTTTCTGATAGGAGAGCAGTCATTTTGAATTGGTTCTCTGGGGTGTGGGATTCCAACTGTTATCCCACTTCTACAGTTTGTACTGCCCATTGATCTCTAATGATTTATTTCCGCACTTGCGAAAAGTAACTTGCCCCCAATGATAGCCCTTCTTGGTTGGCATAGTCACGCTTTTGGAGCTTGGGGTGTTCTAATTCTATTGTGGAGCGAGTTAAATCTGCGTGGGTGTCTCTCCGAATATGAGCCCACCCACAAAACGATCCATTGTTGGGATTTATGAAAAAACAAAATGAATTAGGGCCTAATTACGAGTTTAGCAGTCCATAGGACTGCCAAACCCTGCAGTGGCATGGCGGCTACTGCTGCACCATCCGTCTGACTGGCGTATTAGAAATTCGGCGGTCGGACCGCCATGGGACTGCCACGACTGCCAGAGAGCCACGATCCCACGGCATTGGCGCAGCGGTCTGGGGCAACGATATGCTGGCGGTGGCACTGCATCACTCGCAAGCATATTAAGACTTTCCTGACCTCCACACTTTCCATGATGGTGATCCCGTCATGAAAAGTGTGTCAGTCAGGAAAGCGGCCCCCTAGTGCTCCTGTGCATGGGAGTGCATGCTGGGGGGCACATGGTGTGCCCCCTTGTGTGCATGCACCCCAGTTCCTGCACGGCATGGAGTGGAAAGAGATCTCTGAGCTGCCTCCATTTTCTGCAGCCTTAACCATAAGTGTTTACAACCAGCTACTATTGCTCCAGCTGTAATGGCAGTAGAACATAAATATAAAAAATGGTATCCGAGAATAATTTTGACATCAATTGCATGTTAGCTAGTACCTTTAGAGCAATACCCCTTGTTTTACCTTAGATCAAATAATTGTTCAAACTCTTTAATCAACATCTTGTCTGGGGTAAGCTACATATATTGCCGTTCTTTATGAAAAATTAGTAGCTGCATATGCTCTTTTTAATTACCCTTCTATTTTATGTATCTAGTCGGTCTGAAAATAATGAATTCTCTTTAGCCAGAGTCGTAGACATGCTAGCTAACCATGAGTTTAACTTTACTTTTTGTCGATTTTTTTTCCAATGTCTTCTATGAGATATCGCTTGGAAAGGAAGCATGAACCCTTGATTTTTCTATTGCTTTCTAGTCCTGAGACAGAACATCTATGATTAGATTGTGTAGATGCAGGGCTTTAATTGTGTAGGACCATAAAAGATTGAAAAAAATTATCTGACATGCAGCTTAGAACCTCTGCAGCGATATCCACCTTATTCCTTTGTGGTTCTTTTTCCACAGCATCTCAACATCAGACACGATGACTGGCTTTTTAGCAGTTATCCTTATGTTATATTATGTTATGCAGATTTGTAGAATGCACTACCACCCGGAAGGATATCCTGATGCTGAGCAGTTGTGAGTCAATCCACTCTTTGGGCCTTGTGGGACTACTAAGAAAAACCAGGTCTTCAGCTTCTTGTTGAATTAAAAAAGTGTAGCGGAGAGGACGTTCTTCGCTTTAGCAGCAATATAGGAGAAGGCTTGAAAGGCAGGTTTACTTTTCCATAGCCGTTGGATTTGTGCAAATAGGACTCCAGATGAGTGTAGGTGTCTGGAAGGTTTGTGTGTAAGGGGGATGGGATGGCTGAGGAAAACTGGGCCAGTGAGATGTAGTGCCATAATGCATCAGAAGCTGCTTTATGAATTATGATCTGTAAATCGTTCTCAGATAAGGAAATTATCTCTTCTTCCTCAGCATCCATTTCCAAGCACTTGCTCTTAGCACAGCGTTACATTGGTTACAATTTGATGACAGAATAACAAAAGATCCTTCTGGTGAGCTTCATGTACCATCAAGGGAAATTATCGTCTTATTGTTAGCAAGAACAGAGAGGTATAAAATTAGTATTAATGGGGTGTGCCAACTCCCAGAAGAGTGTCAACTGAAGGCACTCAACAAGCTCCTGTATCCTGGCATAACAGACCATGACAGAGACACGCTCCTCCAAGAAAAAGTCTGCATCTAAGCAGAGCTTCTCTCTGGCATGTTAGCCTCCCTCAAATAGCCTTCTCTTTGCGCGACAAAGAAAGTAGGGCACATGAGGTTAACAGAAAGACACTTTGTCACTCACTTTTGCGAAGGACAATGCAATGCATGTTTCTTAAACTCAATATTGAACTTACTTTGCATGCATGCCATACTTGCTTCTGAGAAGAAATTTTTCAGAAAGACAAGTGAGGGAGCACCAATATTGTATGGATGGAAAGTTTAAAAGGGGCAAACAGTGGTTTCTTCATGATATAAATGAAACTGCAACCATTGAAGAAAAGTAGGGGACTTAGCCTAACACCTGTCTAGCATATGGGAACGCTCAAGTCAATATGACTGTGACAAGGAAGATGAGAGGCAGAGGTAAGAATGAGTCAGTGAAGGTGCCAACAGCATGGGTGTTACATACCCCTCAGAAAGCAATCTTGTATCTTACCTGTCGGATCCCGTCCAATGTTTATTGCTCCTTTTGTTAAACAAATACTGAAACACACCTTGGAGCAAGCCACCTAACATCTGCTTAGCCATTGGCTTGCCCTTCCGTTCTGACTTCATCCTTACCAATGTGAGAAACCACTCTGAAATTATATTCGAGCACGTAGCATCAGAAACTTTTGTCAAAAGTAGCAAACTACCACTTGGCTGTCAACTACTCCAGTGAAGTGGAATGGGGTCAGCTACTGCAGAAGTTATCAGAATCTTTATTCTTATTTAGCATCACCGACTAAAGTCTGTTGGATATTTCTAACACAGTTTCAAAATCTCTACCACAGGTGTGGATACAACTTTTATGAGACATTGAAAGTCTGCACTGCATTGCACTGCAGCTATGAAGAAGTTACTCTTACCTTTATTATTCTCTCTACGTTGTGCACACTGATTTCGGACATCCCGTGCAGGAGCAATGTAGAAGAACAAAAGAGCTGAAATTTAATGAAATATTGCACACTAAAAACTAAACTTAAAATATTTGAAGTAGTATCTTCTTCAAACAAAACAATCATACTGAATTAACTAGTGTTTAGATTGACTATTCCATAGGTAGTGCTTCATTTGTGGCGGTGGTTGGCATCAGTACTCGTTTTTGGAATCAGAGATCATCATCAGATCTTTACCCAGAACAAGAGAGTGAAAGATAGAAACAGGAGAAAATACGACAAAGATAAAGATAGGAAAACAGTGACAAAGGCAGAAGGTAGGGAAAAAGGTTGTGTAGGAGTGAGCTCAATATTGAAGACATGCACAGTGGTGGAAGAAAGAGGCATGCGGTGGAGTCTAGGCAGCCTTCGTATTTGGCAACTTCAGCATTCTGCAGATCGGGTGGGCGGCTACTGTGAACATCTTTGAGCCCTGCACCTATTTGTTTACAAATTAAACACTGCTCATAAACATGTGGAAAGATAGGTTTCACTTTCAAATGTCGATCTTTTGAGCAAATCTATTTTTTTCAGTAAATGCCCTGGTTTTAGATGAGCACTTCTAGAACGCATTTGTGAATTCCATTTTTGTGTGAGAAAATATAAATCTATATGTTTGTTCATGCTGAAAAACTAAAACAACTTCAAGTTTTTTTTCCCCCAGAGGCAAATATTTTCCACATAGATTGACAAGGTTTACTTCCACCAACTTTAGAGGTGTTTCCAACCTGGAAACACATTTACTCATGCCATTGAAAGTAGTACATCTCTGACTGTTGCCAGGTTCATTGGGTCAAAATTTGAGAAAAGTCACAAGCTGATAAGTTTGTGATTGTGTATAAACTTTCAAGTGCATCTGCACCATGAACAAATCGGCCCATTCCGGGAGAAGATTTACTCACATGAAATTCGTGTGCCTAAATCTTGCTTTTTTCAGATGTTAAAACTTGTTTGATGAGCCAGCACAGTATTTGGTTCTGCTTTCTTTCTAGAATATTTTATATATAAATTAAAGAACTGGAATTGACTCATAGCATAATATTTTCATCTTTGAATCTAGCACTGGGGGCAAGAATTGCACTCTATAGGTGCAATTCATAAAGAAAATTAAAATCTACACCTACATTTACTTACTAACAGGGTGGCAGATTGACAACTTTCTGGAATTCACAATACTTTGTTGAATTATGCCTGGAAATCTAGGCTACCAGACTGGCTCCAAGACAGAGAGACACTGGTCACAGAACTACACTGTACAGTTGAGCATCCTGCTTCAAACTATTTTGCCAGGTAAAGCTAATGGATAAATCCCATATGGAACTTTTCAACTGGTAGAAAAGCACAATATATTTTAGGTGTTTAAAAACAGAAATGTGCATTGGGAAAAACAATACCATTTTTGAAAACACAGTGCCTGCTTATACTACTATCAACATACCTTGGTCCTTATTCACTAATCAATCAATCAATCACAGAATTTGTAGAGCGCACTACTTACCCGCGAGGGTCTCAAGGCGCTGGGGAGAGGGAAGGGGGGGGGGTGCTGCTACTGGTCGAACAGCCAGGTCTTGAGTAGCCTCCTGAAGGTCAGCAGGTCTTGGGTCTGTCGTAGGCTTAGTGGAAGGGTGTTCCAGGTCTTGGCGGCGAGGTGTGAGAAGGATCTGCCGCCGGTGGTTGTTCTTCGAATGCGAGGGACGGTGGCGAGGGAGAGGTCGGCGGAGCGGAGCTGGAGGTTGGGGACGTAGAAGGAGAGTCGTCTGTTGAGGTAGGCTGGGCCAGTTTTGTGGAGTGCCTTGTGTGCGTGGATGAGGAGTTTGAAGGTGATCCTCCTGTCGACGGGGAGCCAGTGCAGGTTCCTCAAGTGGGGGGTGATGTGGCTGTGGCGTGGTACGTCGAGGATCAGGCGTGCGGAGGCATTTTGTATGCGTTGCAGTCGTTTGATGAGCTTGGCCGGGGCTCCCGCGTAGAGGGCGTTCCCATAGTCAAGTCTGCTACTGACGAGGGCCTGGGTGACTGTTCTTCTTGTGTCTGTCGGGATCCACCTGTAGATCTTGCGAAGCATGCGGAGGGTGTTGAAGCAGAAGGAGGAGACTGCGTTGACTTGCTTGGCCATGGAGAGCGTTGAGTCGAGGATGACTCCCAGGTTGCGTGCGTGGTCGGTGGGTGTCGGGGCTGCTCCCAGCGTCATTGGCCACCAGGAGTCGTCCCAGGCTGAGGGGTTGGAGCCGAGGATGAGGACCTCCGTCTTGTCCGTGTTCAGCTTTAGTCGGCTGATCTTCATCCAATCGGCGACGGCCTTCATTCCTTCATGGAGATTGGCTTTGGCGGCGAGGGGTCCTTGGTGAGGGAGAGGATCAGTTGAGTGTCGTCGGCGTAGGAGATAATGTTGAGGTCGTGCTGTCTGGCGATGCGTGCGAGCGGGGCCATGTAGATGTTGAACAGTGTTGGGCTGAGGGAAGATCCCTGGGGTACGCCGCAGATGATCTCGGAGGCTTCGGATCGGAAAGGTGGGAGGCGGACTCTCTGGGTTCTGCCGTCGAGGAAGGAGGTGGTCCATTCCAGGGCCTTGTCTCG
Organism: Calotriton arnoldi; assembly: GCA_963921515.1. Taxonomy (NCBI): domain Eukaryota; kingdom Metazoa; phylum Chordata; class Amphibia; order Caudata; family Salamandridae; genus Calotriton; species Calotriton arnoldi. Next base: position 110,898 of record CAWUFW010014920.1, read on the forward strand.
GATCCCTGCGTCGTGGAGGCGTGTGCGTAGAGTGCGGTGGCAGACAGTGTCGAAGGCGGCGGAGAGGTCCAGCAGGATGAGGGCTGCGGTCTCACCATTGTCCAGCAGGATCCTGATGTCGTCGGTGGCGGCGATGAGGGCAGTCTCAGTGCTGTGGTTGCTGCGGAACCCTGATTGGGATGGGTCCAGGATGCTGTTTTCTTCGAGGTATCGGGTTAGCTGTTTGTTGATGATCTTCTCGATGACCTTGGCTGGGAACGGAAGCAGGGAGATGGGCCGGAAGTTCTTGAGGTCTCTCGGGTCCGCCTTGGGTTTTTGAGTAGGGCGTTGATCTCTGCGTGTTTCCAGCTCTCTGGGAAGGTTGCGGTCTCGAAGGAGAGATTGATGACGTTGCACAGGTGGGGTGCGATGGAGCTGCTGGCTTTGTTGAAGATTTGGTGTGGGAAAGGGTCTGATGGGGAGCCGGAGTGTATTGTGCTCATGGTCTTGATGGTGTCCTCGATGTTCACGCTGGCCCAGGCCGGCAGGGGGTCGTGGTCGATGGTGTGTGGCAGGTCTGGTGCATCGATCTTAGTTGGGGCTGTCTGGGTGTTGAAGCTGTCGTGGATGTCGGCGATCTTGCGGTGAAAGAAGGTGGCGAGGGAATCGCACAGGGGTTGCGACGGCGGGATGTCGTTGGTGTTGGAGCTGGGATTGGAGAGTTCCTTCACGATGTTGAAGAGCTCCTTGCTGTTGTGTGCGTTGTTGTCGAGGCGGTCTTTGAAGGAGATTCTCTTGGCGGACCTGATGAGGTGGTGGTGGTTACGGATGGCGTCTTTGTGGGCTGTGTGGCTGTCCGGTGTCTTATCACTGTGCCATTTCTTCTCTAGTTTCCGGCAGGTACGCTTGGAAGCTAGGAGTTCCGAGGTGAACCAGCTGGCTCTTTTGGTGGTGTCACTGTAGGTGAGCTTTTTCAGCGGGGCGAGGGTGTTGGCACAGTCGTCCATCCATCGTCTGAGGTTGCAGGCAGCGTCGTCGGTGTTGGATGGGTCGGAGGGAGGGCTGAGAGAGAGGGTTGCCCGGAGTTGGTCTTCGGTGACTTTGCTCCAGCAGCGGCGTGGGATCTGTTGGGTGCGGTGGAGTGTGGTGGGTTTCTGGAAGGTGAAATGGATGCAGCGGTGGTCGGTCCAGAGGAGTTCCGTGGTGTGGCTGAAGGAGACGTGGGAGCTTGAGGAGAAGATGGGGTCAAGCGTGTGGCCGGCGGAGTGGGTCGGTGTTGTGACGAGCTGGCTCAGACCGAGGTTGGCTAGGCTGTCGATCAGGGTGGTGGAGTTGCTGTCGTTGTTGTTCTCCAGGTGAAAGTTCAGGTCTCCGAGGAGGATGTAGTCGGTAGAGGTCAGGGCGTGCGTGCTGATGAAGTCGGCGATGGAGTCGCTGAACTGGGGTCGGGGCCCAGGTGGTCTGTAGACAAGGGTGCCTCTAAGGGTGGTGTTGGGGTCCGTGTGGATCTGGAAGTGCATGTGTTCGGCGGTGCTGAGAGTGTCGTCGGTGCTGGTCGAGACCCTGATGGTGTTCTTGTGGACGATGGCGATTCCTCCTCCTACTGCGTTGATGCGGTCTCTGCGGGTGATCTTATAGCCGTCTGGGATGGCTATGGCGATGTCGGGAGCGGAGGAGTCGTTCATCCAGGTCTCAGTCAGGAAGGCGACGTCTGGTGATGATGTGTCGAGCAGGTCCCAGAGCTCGACGGCGTGTTTGCGTGCGGAGCGGGTGTTCAGTAGGATGCACCGGAGGTGGTTGAGGTCCTTCTTGGCGGGCGCCTCGGTGGCTCTGAGGCTGGTGTAGCTGCAGTTCCGGCAGGTGAAGGGACCATGGGTGCGTTTCGGGGCGGCCTTGAAGCAGTTGTGTGTCCGTCCGGCGTTGAGAGCGTGGAGTGTGGTGGCATCGTATCGGCTTCGGTCCTCGAGGCTGGAGCGGGGGGCGCGCGGCCCAGGGGTTCTGGCGCTGGGCGCGGTCCAGTAGCGGACGGGCGCAGACGGGCTTGCCTTAGGCGCGCCAGCGGTGCGGCCGTGCAGCGGCCGCCATATATGGGGAGGTGGGAGGGAGGAGCAGCTGGGAGGCAGGGGCAGCAAATGGGCAGTCAGGGGGGCGGGGCCATAGGGGACGCAGCGGCGGGAATGAAGAGAGGTAGCGAGGGGCACAGAAGGCAAAATGGGCACAAGGGGGGTGGGGGCAGCGAGGGAAAAACAGAAGAAAACACGGGCACAGTACAGTGGGGCAGCGAGGGCACAGAAGGCAAAATGGGCACAAGGGGGGTGGGGCAGCGAGGGAAAAAGAGAAGAAAACACGGGCACAGTACAGTGGGGCAGCGAGGGCACAGAAGGCAAAATGGACAGAAAACCGGAGAAAACACGGGCACAGTACAGTGGGGCAGCGAGGGCACAGAAGGCAAAATGGACAGAAAACCGGAGAAAACACGGGCACAGTACAGTGGGGCAGCGAGGGCACAGAAGGCAAAATGGACAGAAAACAGGAGAAAACACGGGCACAGTACAGTGGGGCAGCGAGGGCACAGATGGCAAAATGGACAGAAAACCGGAGAAAACACGGGCACAGTACAGTGGGGCAGCGAGGGCACAGAAGGCAAAATGGACAGAAAACCGGAGAAAACACGGGCACAGTACAGTGGGGCAGCGAGGGCACAGAAGGCAAAATGGACAGAAAACAGGAGAAAACACGGGCACAGTACAGTGGGGCAGCGAGGGCACAGAAGGCAAAATGGACAAAAACAGGAGAAAACACGGGCACAGTACAGTGGGACAGCGAGGGCACAGAAGGCAAAATGGACGAACAGAAGAAAACACGGGCACCGAGGCCACAAGCGGAGGGGCGAGCTACCAGCAGCAGCAGCGGACGGACAGCACAGGCGGAGCTGTGTGGTGGGGAGCGACCTACCTGGCAAGGTCAAGGGTCGCTCTCCTCACGCGCAGCGGCAGCCATATATGGGGAGGTGGGAGGGAGGAGCAGCTGGGAGGCAGGGGCAGCGAATGGGCAGTCAGGGGCGGGGCCGCAGGGGACACAGCGGCGGGAATGGAGAGAGGCAGCGAGGGGCACAGAAGGCAAAATGGGCACAAGGGGGTGGGGGCAGCGAGGAAAAACAGAAGAAAACACGGGCACAGTACAGTGGGGCAGCGAGGGCACAGAAGGCAAAATGGACAGAAAACCGGAGAAAGCACGGGCACAGTACAGTGGGGCAGCGAGGGCACAGAAGGCAAAATGGACAGAAAACAGGAGAAAACACGGGCACAGTACAGTGGGGCAGCGAGGGCACAGAAGGCAAAATGGACAGAAAACAGGAGAAAACACGGGCACAGTACAGTGGGGCAGCGAGGGCACAGAAGGCAAAATGGACAAAAAACAGGAGAAAACACGGGCACAGTACAGTGGGGCAGCGAGGGCACAGAAGGCAAAATGGACGAACAGAAGAAAACACGGGCACCGAGGCCACAAGCGGAGGGGCGAGCTTACCAGCAGCAGCAGCGGGCGGACAGCACAGGCGGAGCTGTGTGGTGGGGGAGCGACCTACCTGGCAAGGTCAAGGGTCGCTCTCCTCACCGCGCAGCGGCCGCCATATATGGGGAGGTGGGAGGGAGGAGCAGCTGGGAGGCAGGGGCAGCGAATGGGCAGTCAGGGGGGCGGGGCCGCAGGGGACACAGCGGCGGGAATGGAGAGAGGCAGCGAGGGGCACAGAAGGCAAAATGGGCACAAGGGGGGTGGGGGCAGCGAGGGAAAAACAGAAGAAAACACGGGCACAGTACAGTGGGGCAGCGAGGGCACAGAAGGCAAAATGGACAGAAAACCGGAGAAAGCACGGGCACAGTACAGTGGGGCAGCGAGGGCACAGAAGGCAAAATGGACAGAAAACAGGAGAAAACACGGGCACAGTACAGTGGGGCAGCGAGGGCACAGAAGGCAAAATGGACAGAAAACAGGAGAAAACACGGGCACAGTACAGTGCGGCAGCGAGGGCACAGAAGGCAAAATGGACAAAAAACAGGAGAAAACACGGGCACAGTACAGTGGGGCAGCGAGGGCACAGAAGGCAAAATGGACGAACAGAAGAAAACACGGGCACCGAGGCCACAAGCGGAGGGGCGAGCTTACCAGCAGCAGCAGCGGGCGGACAGCACAGGCGGAGCTGTGTGGTGGGGGAGCGACCTACCTGGCAAGGTCAAGGGTCACTCTCCTCACCGCGCAGCGGCCGCCATATATGGGGAGGTGGGAGGGAGGAGCAGCTGGGAGGCAGGGGCAGCGAATGGGCAGTCAGGGGGGCGGGGCCGCAGGGGACGCAGCGGCGGGAATGGAGAGAGGCAGCGAGGGGCACAGAAGGCAAAATGGGCACAAGGGGGGTGGGGGCAGCGAGGGAAAAACAGAAGAAAACACGGGCACAGTACAGTGGGACAGCGAGGGCACAGAAGGCAAAATGGACAGAAAACCGGAGAAAACACGGGCACAGTACAGTGGGGCAGCGAGGGCACAGAAGGCAAAATGGACAGAAAACAGGAGAAAACACGGGCACAGTACAGTGGGGCAGCGAGGGCACAGAAGGCAAAATGGACAGAAAACCGGAGAAAACACGGGCACAGTACAGTGGGGCAGCGAGGGCACAGAAGGCAAAATGGACAGAAAACCGGAGAAAACACGGGCACAGTACAGTGGGGCAGCGAGGGCACAGAAGGCAAAATGGACAGAAAACAGGAGAAAACACGGGCACAGTACAGTGGGGCAGCGAGGGCACAGAAGGCAAAATGGACAGAAAACAGGAGAAAACACGGGCACAGTACAGTGGGGCAGAGAGGGCACAGAAGGCAAAATGGACAGAAAACAGGAGAAAACACGGGCACAGTACAGTGGGGCAGCGAGGGCACAGAAGGCAAAATGGACAAAAACAGGAGAAAACACGGGCACAGTACAGTGGGGCAGCGAGGGCACAGAAGGCAAAATGGACGAACAGAAGAAAACACGGGCACCGAGGCCACAAGCGGAGGGGCGAGCTTACCAGCAGCAGCAGCGGGCGGACAGCACAGGCAGAGCTGTGTGGTGGGGGAGCTTAAGTGTACCTGGTGGATATTCATAAAATGGCAACTGGCAGAGATGTTAATCAATTATACACCTTTGAGTACAATTACAAAGGCTTAAGTCCCCTGCAAGTGGTATGTAGCTTGAAGAAAAGATGCTTACAAACACATCAGTTTGTTCGCATTCACAAGTTGCTCCATGACCCATTCCCTACCTGGAAATGTTTGAACATTTTCTCCAGCAAAGGGCTTAAGTAAATCCTTGTGCAGTGTGGCAAGGAAACAAGAACATCACCAGATTTTGGGGATGTCAGAGAAGGAGTTTCCCCATGGGGACAGCATTCTTCTACTTGACTGAAACATATGATATTGTTATATTTGGGGATTATCTGTATTCTTCTGCTGAGGTGATAGAAGGCAAAATAGCTGCCAATACTAGAAGGGTTTTAAGGTCTCTGGCACAACATAAGGAATGCATGTAGCTTGCAACACTTGTGCTGTCTGATACGTCTTGAAAAGATAAAGGATATCTTCATCTGAAGAACATCAGAAGATGTGTGTGTATCACTTGAAGGACAGCAAACATGGACTGTAGATAATCCACAGAAAATGCAGTGAGAGAATTGATGAACTGTAGAATGATTCAGCTTAAAGTCAGTGCCACCCACAATTGGACTGTGTCTACAGAAATAAAAGCCACACATAGAGTAAATACAGGTGTTATCTAAATTTTTAGGGTTAATCCAAACCAAGATTTCACTAGAAATATTATGAACAGCGAGTTAAAGTTTAGGAAGGCAACATTTCACAGTATCGAGATCAACTATAACTGCTCCACAGAAATGACTAGCACGGTGTAGTCATGGTAAGCATATATTTGAAAGTGTAGATTTACCATTCTTAATCCACATCCACTTACATTGATATAGTTCAAGTTGATATTGTGGAGTTCATACATGTGCATCTTGATTACAATTATGTTGAGACTCCTCACCATCTAGAATTTATCCTGACAATAAAAATACAAGATCATGCCTCGATTTTGAAGTTTAAGACACCTATGGAATAGAGAAAGGGTTCTTACCATCTTCCTCAGAAGGGTATCTGGTGAGGTGTGAAGATTATTGGAGAGTTTTTTCTAAAACAATAATTCAGAGGTGGTGAATAATGGAAACGTACTGAAAGAGTAAAAATGTGACACACACTGTTTCTCACAATCATGTCTGTCAAGACAGTGATCACCTATTTTGCATTAGGTGTTAAGCCAACTTTAATATATACATACCTAACTGCACAGTATGATTAGCTAAATATGTTTTTAAGAGACATCACTCCACAAATCCCTGTCTGTTGCACATGGTAGTTATCAATTGTTAGTACTCAGCAATATATTCTCATTGAATACTGTCATAAAGTTATTAAAATGAATGCTTCATGTTTATCTGGTAATTCTAGTTCTTGTGTTATCATTGCACTCTGTCAACTAATGGAAAATGAAAGTTGACAGCCTTCACAGTCAAAAGTGGGTGAAACATTCAAGGTTCAGGCCAAGGTCCTTGTGAATTCTCGAGTCCAAAATAAGTGAAGGCATCATGTTTGCCACTGATGCTTTCATCTCTTGCTCCAGGCCAATTCCCTGGCCCCTCCTGCAGCAGGAGTGCAGTCCAGCACTAGTTCAGCCAGCTAGGCAGATAGTGAACACTAGTGGGATTGGTATGAAAATGTTAGGAGAGGGGCGATACGTCCTCTTCAAGCACTTTCACAGCATTCTATATGGTGATGGTGAACAGTTGAAACTTCTGACCTCACCCCAAGGAGGTAATGGTGAATGTATAAGAGGCTACGGTGGGAGATATTCAATAACGTATGTCAGCAGCTGAGCTCTAGGCTTCACTCGTTTCAATCAAGACCTGTCATTCTGAAGGCTGTTTCAGACCTTTGTTTAATATTACATGAATTTGATTTCACTGAGGTTTCGAGAAACCTGAACATCTCCTGAAATCGATCTCTATGTAATTAGGGGAAGATGGACATGTCAACTTTAGAATAGATTGCCCTGCTTTTTCATTTGGATGCAAAGTTTAAGAAAGAAAGAACTATCCATGTGGTGGCTGCATTGTAGGAAAACTGTGACCAACCCTGACTTCCATGCATGACCAATTTGTGTGATACTAGGCAGTTACTTTATTTCACTGTGCACTGTGTCCATTTTTCCTTCATTAACACCTTTGAGAGCACCTTGAAATACATCAGTTCAGTGTGTGAGCTGTATGAAAACGTCTATTGTCTTTGGTTTAACAGACTATAATTTTGCTCCATCAATACAACAATACAGGACACATAAAGTGGGCACGACTACTGACTTGCCTTTTGGTTCGTTCAAGGTTATGTCAGCAGAGATGTTTGAGGTACGAATATTTGTAAGTTAATGTTTGTAAACTATCAATAAATGCTACTCAATGCAGTGATATAATCTAGAATAATATTATAATAATAAGATGAAAGACAACTGTATTATAAAGAAACACACCTTTCGGAATTTTAAACAGCCTTTATGATATTTTTGTTTAATTTTTACTGCTTGATTCAAATGCCAAATACTTGGTTGGATCGGCTCATGCTCAGGTACTTAGAGCCAAGCAGCACCGTTTGCTTGGCTCTAGCTAGGCTCTCCTGATTAATTGGCTAGCTTGCCCAAATCATTACGATGTCAGCCGGAAATCCTCCTCCTGACAGTGGGACTCCCCTAGACTCAATCCGGTTACAGTCCAACCAACCGATTAAGATGTTCATGTTCGGATTGTAAACCGCATGGTCTTTCTGAATTGGTTCCGACCGGCTTTCGGAGAATTTGTGTGGGTTGGAACCACATCGTACAGCTCTACGGACAGCATTTCCGGCCAAGCAATTTCAATGCCAGTTTCCAACAGCCTTTCTGAGTCGGCCTGTCCAACACGAAAAGGCTTTTGGAAACTGACTTTGGGGGCCCCTGGTAGACCCCCTTCATCCTGCGGTCTCCGGTTTGGGGCCAAAGGGGCACCTAAGGGACCCCCCTGTAAAACCCTGCACTGTGTGGCAGGCACAATGGGGTGCCTGCGACAGGGTTGAGGGTTTTTTGCACACCCCCCATTTCCACATAGGAGCCTGTGTTGTCGGGAGGAACACAGGCTTCCATAGAACAGTGTTCGATCACATCGTAATCGGTTGGGTGGAACCGTCGACTGCAAGTCGGTTGGTTCTGATTCCAAGACGGAGTCGGGCAGAAAGTTTCCGCCCAACATCGTAATGAGGCCGTAAGTGAGATCAGCCCACAACATAGCACGTTAATTCATGAAATTGTCTTATAAATGGCAATTTATCCATAGACGAGTGCTTCTAGTTAAATACAATATTTGTAAAGTGTTCCCATAGCAAGAATTATTCCAGGGACACATTATTCAGGCTTAATTTGATGATATAGTAATGATATAGTAATTTTCATTGAAATATGGAAATGTCTTACCACAATAGTAACTGTGTCATCCATGGTACATTTCATGAGAACCTCTCTATTCTTTGAGGTGCTTTGCTGAAAGAGAAAGTAAAAATAATAATGCATAAGTATTGACTTACAGGACAGTTTGTGGTATAACATTTGATGTCCTTAGGGCTTTGTGCACTTTACCACTGATAAGCAGTCCTAAAATGTTTATGCTGTCTCCCTAAAACATGGTTTGATTGGCTTACACCTGACTGGCATATTTAAATTACTAGTAAGTTTCTTGTAGAATAGTATACCATATACCCAGGGCCTGTAGACTAATGCTACTAGTGGGTTTGCAGCGCATATTGTGCTACCCACTTAAGTAGCCCTTTAAAGCATGTCCCAGGCCTACCATTGCAGCATGACGGCAGTGTTAAACTGCTATGTTGACTTGGCATTGAACCCCTCTTGCCAAGCCTTAAACTTTCCTTTTATTTACATATAAGTAAACCCTAGGAGTAGCCCTAGATAGCCTGTAGGGGCAGGGTGCTGTGCAATTAAAAGGTTGGACATATACTTATAAGATTTGTATATCCTGTTAGTGATAAACTCATACATTTATTTTTCACTAGTGTGAGGCCTACCCCTCCCATTGGATAACATTGGGGGATTCCTTATTGCATTTAATGAGCTGTAATTTCCAATTGGTGGCTGTAGCTATGTCATGTTTGATGTCTTTGGAATTGTGGGGAGGAGCACTATTTAATGGTAAAGTCGGGTTTCTGATTACAATTATAAAAATGGCACTTTTGGAAAGTTTGCATTTTTCTTTCCTTAGCCCTTTTGTGCTATATAGCCTGGCCTGGGTAACATGACTGGGTGTAACTGACAGAAATATTTTGTGAATTTCTCCAAGACAGTCACACAGTAGAGGGATTAGGTGTGCCTGGATGGGCCATCTGCTGGCAGGATAGGTGGTGCGGAGCTGAGCACAGTCCCACTTACAACTGAATAGCCTGTGTTCTGCCTTCCCACAAAGGGCCTAAAGACCCTGCATTGTCACTTCAGTCAGCCTGAAGCCAGGGAGGGAGAGGCCGGGAATTCCATGCACTTCAAAGAAATTGTCTAGAAGCTTCTTTCACCTTCCTGATCCAGGTCACCAAGGTATAAAAGTAGGACCTCAGAAACCAACTCTTCAGTACACTTCTGGATCTGTGGGCACTCTGCCAGGAAGGACTGCTGTGCTGCTACAAGGACTGACACTCTGCTGCTCTAAAGGAGCTGCTGCCCTTCTGTGCTGACCTGCCCTCTTGCCTGGGGAAGAAGACCTGGTCCTTCAACTTCATATTGAACCCAGGATCCCCGAGTGACTCCACTGACTAATCTGCTGGCCTCCTGATCTGAGCCTCAGGGACATAAAAGGCTCCCAACCAGTTCCTGGACCAGCTGCAATGAGTTCCTAACCCTGGACCATTGGTGTGGCTCAGCACTCTTAAAATCAAGCTTTTGGGCTCTGCATGACCGCGAACGGGCCTGTTTGTACCGAGGCCATGCTGCTCACACACAAAATGAGCCTGAGCTGCCACCAGCCTGTCTCTTTGCACAGCAGCATATACAGTCCACGTGGGACCGCCAATGCGAAGCTCCAGCCCACCCATCTGCGACACCTAGCCTACTCTTCACGCCATGCTGACAACCACCTGCAAAGCTCTCCTTGCTCTCTACAACACAAATGGGAGTCTTGGCATTAAACTTGAGAGGGTAAAACTTTAGCTGGACTAATTTGGAACTGTATCCTACCCACGCTCAATCATGGTCAGTTTGAACTTTTGACTTTGACCCGGTCCAGCACAACCAGAAAGCTGCAGTTGGCACTTTATGCTTTTAGGCGCTCTTTTACAGTTTATTCTTTAAAAATTCATAATTCCAGTTCAACTGTTTAGATTTTTGTCATTTTGGTCTTGTTCTATTTATTAATTCTGTTCTATTTGCTAACTTGGTGTGGGATCTTTTTGTGTGGTGTTTTCCCTGTTTTACTGTTTGAAAGGTTGCACAACTACTTTACACATTGAATCTAAGTTAATCCTGACTGCTCTGTACCAAGCTACCAGGGGATTGAGCATGGGTTAATTTGGGGTTTGCTTGTGTGTTACCCTGGCAAGGATTATGGTTGCTGCTTGACCGGGGCTCACACGCCTTTCAACCAACAACCCAATTTCTAACATTGGCAATCAGCGCTGAGGATGAGGACTTGTGTTTGTGCAGTGCCATAGAGTAATTTGGTGTTCACTACCATCCCATATCTAAGAACATTATGAATTTTTTTAAATTATCCTTTTTATGTAATTTGGTCATTTTTCCAAATTTCATTGCAGCCCCACCTTAATAGACTTTGATCTCTTTTGTTGTTGCATGTGTGATACCTTGCCAGATTAGTACGAATCCTGTATCTCAACTCCCTATCATTCTACAACAGAGTATGAATAATTTCTGCAAGGAGAGGGGGTTGGTCATGCAGAAGGGGTCCACAAAACAAGGCCTTAAGGCAATCCTGTATACTTTTAGGAAACAAGTTGGTTGAAGCCTAAACGGAGGACCAAGAGTGTGATAACCTTGAGAAAGAGGGTGAGGAGGACTGCTTTGCAGCCCTTGGGCTAGAGAGAGAGAGAGAAGACCGTTTTACTACTGGCCCCTGAACCAGGTCACCAATTGGGTGATGTCCCTGAGAAGGATTAGGAGAAGGAGGAAAATAATTTGGCAATGGCTCCAGAGGAGAGGGGGGAGCCCACAGAGATGGAGTCTCCTGCTGGATCCAATGCAGTGTCTCCTCTGACACCCTCTGTCCTGAGGAGTTGAAGGAAAAACAGGCTGAAAGGGACCTGAGGCTGCAGCTGGCCCAACAGGCTGCAAAGTAGAGAAGAGGTTAGGCTGCTAAAGCCTTAGCAGAGAAGTAGAAGGCTGAGACTGAGAGGGCCTGAGCCAAGGAAAAACTGGCCTTGGCGACAGAACAGAAAAAGGCTGAGAGAGACTTAGAAAAGAGAAAAATCTTGTTGGCTCATGAACTGAGTCTTAAAGAGCTGGACTTGAAGGCCAAACAGCTGTGACCCCTCTAATCACCCTTACCCTGGTTACCACTGGTACCATATACTAGGGACTTACTAGGAGTGATATGTGTCTTGCCAATTGAGTGTACCAATTCAACAGCTACAGTTTATTGGAAAAAGAACTGGCACTCTGGCCTGGTTAGCAGGACCCAGTGCACTTCTAGATCTAAAACAAAACAGTCTCTAAAGCAAAAAGTGGACAGTGACTATTATATAAAGGTCACTTTTTAACAGGAGACATATATTTAGTGATGGGAGGGACATCCTATGTGTCCTAGAGAAGGGGGGCAGGATGAGGTTTCCCCCCCATGAAGGAGACCCTTGTCAAGAGGGTAAACAGCATTTAGTACGCAGCGTTTAGTTCACAAGCAATAACAACGCAGTTGTTACAATGACTGCGTTGTTATTTCGCGTACCGTTACAACGCAAGTCGAAACAACGACTTGCGTTAGGGGGCGTAAGGTGTTGGATTTAAAATCCAACACCTTCCCTAGTGTCCGCAAAGACTGGAGTTGAAATAGTAAATTATACTATTCCAACATCCAGCGCCCCTTACAACGCAAGTCGTTGTTCCGACTTGCGTTGTAACGGTATGCGAAATAACAACGCGGTCGTTGTAACAACTTCGTTGTAACGGCATGCGAACTAAAGGCATGCAAAATAACGTGGCATAGTCATCAAGAGATATCGATTCACCCCAGAAGAGTACAGTTTGAGGTTCAAGGACAGTCAGAAACTGTCTCACCAGTCCTAGGGAGATTTTGTGGGTTACTTTTGCAAAGCACTGGAAGGTTGGGTAAAGGGTAGAATGGTAAACACCTATGTGGGTTGTCAGAGAGCACATGTTCAGTCACTGTTTTCCAGAGCTATGCCAACACCTGGTTGACTGCAAGCTCCCTGAACCCAGGGAGCTTGCAAAGACAGACCTCTGGGTTAGTACTAGAGTGGCTTAATTACAAGGCCCTTGCGCCACTTTTGCGTCATTTTTAACATGGGAAAAGTGACGCAAAAGTGACGCAAAAGTGGCGCAAGGGGCTTGTAAATCTGCCCCAGAGTGTCTAGGAAGGCATTGGGGAGTGAACATAAGGAGGGTAGATCAGGTCCCTCCCAAAAGAGTGAGGGGGACGTACATAGTGACAGAGACAGGTCCCTGTATAGTGTGGAGGGAAAGGGTTGCCTTATCCCTTCTAAGAATAGGAGAGGAGGTTTTGATGCACATCAGCCCAATGTGCTCCATTTCCAACCCCAGTGATTGGATTGCTCCGAGTTGGGGCACAGGCAGGGGAAACCGATAGGTACCAAGAGACCATGCACTGATGGGAGCTCCTCAGTGTCAGGGGAGCTGGGTGGGACAGCCACACAAGGCGCCCTACTAGTTCCTATTTCTTCAGGTACCACTCCATAGTGTAGGGCGCAGTAGCCCAGATGGAGGGGCAGAAGGTGGAAACTGACCACAGTGGGAGGACCAATGGATTAGGGGTTGCCTGCTCTGAGAACAAGCACCCCAAGACTGACCCTGGCAAGGCCACTTCTGGCCTGAAGTGTCTTCCTGCACTGCCACAGACAGCTAAATACCTGCACCAAGCAGACCCCTGCATGACATATAGTGTGCCACCCTTGAGGGTGGTGGTGGTTTCCCTGGAAGTCCTGGCTCACCAGGCAAATGTTCAGCCTCAGGGTACAGACCCTGGGCTGAGTGGCCAGACTCAGGATATCACCTTTGTATTGGTTGGAGGTAGAGTGGAAGTAGAGTGCAAAACACTAGGGGCTACTGCCCCCCCCCCACTCTGAGAAACCTCATAGGTCAGAGAAGCTTGGATGGCTTGGGGCTTGGCTCTTGATACTGACAGCTGCCAGCGGCCTCTGTTGGTTACCATCCTCATGGGCAGAGGTTTCCTTGGGTTGGGGACAGAAGTCTGATCCAAGGGGTGGAATGGGCCTCACCACTTTGTTGGCCATGGTGTTACTGTCTGACTAGTGGGATGAACATATGAGAAAGTTAAGGTTAAGTGCTGCACAGATAGGGTCCACAGATGAGGAGAAGGGTTCCCCATTGATCAGTTCAGTGGCTCAGGAGAGTGTAGATAGAGGGATCCAACTGAATTCAGAGGGGAATAAAACTCGCACAGGTCTCTGCACTAGAGGGCCAGTGTCCATGTTTTATCACCAAAACAGGGAAGCCCATGAAGGTTTTGATTAGTCTCCCCTGGCTCTAGGCTGGAGGGAGGTCATTTTAGATCTGGCCCTCTCCGCAGAGTCACCCCCAAAGATTTTGCCTTTTTCCTTCCACTTCCTGCTGAATTTGTTTTTGTTGGCCTTGGGACTCAATACACTTAACCACTGTTAACCAGTGCTAAAGTGCTTGTGCTCTCGCCCTAAAACATGGTTTGATTGGCTTACACCTGATTGGTATCGTTAATTTGCTTGTAAGTCCCTGATAGAGTGGTTTACCATATAAACAAAGGCCAGTAAATAAAATGTGACTTGTGAACCTGCAGCACTTATCGTGTCACCCACTTAAGTAGCACCTTAAAACATGTCCCATGGCATGACATTGCAGCCTGAATACAGTTTAAACTGTCTTGTCGACTTGACATTGAAACCCCCTTACCTAGTTTCAAATCCCCGTTTTATTACATATGAGTCACCCCTGAGGCAGGCCCTGGGTAGCACATAGGGCTGGGAGGGATGCAACTAAAAGCTTAAACATTTACTTTTAAATTTCACATGACCTGGTAGTGAAAAACTCCTAAATTAGTTTTGCACTACTGTGAGGCCCACCCCTCCCATAGGATAGCATTGGGGAAACCCTATTACATTTAATAAACTCTAGTTTCAAATTGGGAGCAGATAACTATGTCAAGTTTGGTATCTATGGAATTGTAATGATAAATTCTATTTAATGGTAAAGTCAGATAATTCATTAAAATTTTGAAAGTGCCGCTTTCAGAAAGTTGGAATTTCCCTGCCCTTTGTGCCTGCACCCTGTCTAGGGTCACATGACTGGGTGTAGCTGACAGTTAGACTTTGTGAATTCCTCCCAGACAGTCACACCTAGAGGGATTTGGTGTGCCTCAATGGGACATCTGATGGCAGGATGGGGGGTACAGAGCTGAACCCAGCCCCACTTGCAAGTGAATATGGTATGCTATGTCTTCACATTCCATTCACTTCTAAGAACCCTTCTGGAAGCTTCTCCCACCTTCCAGAAGAAGGGCACCAGGGTAAACAAATATGACCTTCAGATCCATTTTTCAGTTCACTTGTCCTGGACCTGCGAGAGGTGTATCAGAAGACTGCCTGTTGCTGTGAGGTGCTGTGCACTCTAGAAGACTGCTTTGCTGTACCTAGAAGAACTGCGTTGCTGCCTAGAGCTTGCCTTAAACCCTCAAGGGCTGGCCCTGCTGTTGACGCCTGCATCTTTACCTGCACCCAGGACTACCAGAGTGACTCCAAGGACTAGTTTACTTGTCTCATGTTCTGAGACATAGTGACACAAAAGGCTCCCACCATTATAAACCCATACCTGAACCCCTCCTGCGTGAGTCCTGAACCCTCAAGAAGTGTCCCACCAGTCTTGTGACCATGGTTGTGGTTGCAAACGTACCCAGATGGCAAAATACTAAAACTGAGGACTTTTTTTGCCAAAAACTGCTCTGAGAACCAGGAGGAGATCAGACCAACCTGCTCGCCTATCCACCAGAGGTGCATCTTCAGTTGGATTGACTTTGTGGCTTCTCGCACTATGCTCTTTAATACAGCAGTAAATCCTTTTCAGTGGTCCTTTGCCAAAGGGGTAACGGCCTCAAGAAATTGTCTTAGGCTACAGCCATCAACCTCGTCCCACCTGAGATTTTCGACTCCTATTTCAGACACTAAGGTAGAAATCTTCACTGTGGCTTTGATCCAAGTCTATCCGTCGATGATGCTCCCTCCTCAGACAGCTCGTGCAGCTTTGCCCCTCTGAACTTTACCTTCTCAGACACTTTTTCTCAGAATTTCTTCTAAATCCAAAGGTAAACGCTGACAGGGCCAATCCACTTCTTATATCTGAGGTGCACTTCATCACGGTTGGACATATTTTTAGACTTTGACTCGGTCTCGCTCAAATAAATGTCCAAGGTTGGCGCTTTCATCTTTTAGGCACTCATTTTCATTTAAAATTTAAAATTTCATAACTCCTGTTCTACTGATTAGATTTTTGTCGTTTTGATGTCAAATAGTTTATTGAAATTGACTGTATTTTCCTAAATTGGTGGGGGATTTTTCTTTTGTTTTTTCACTTTATTACTGTGTGTGTGCTGCATAAATACTTTACACATTGCCTCTAAGTTAAACCTCACTGCTTTTTGTGCCAAGCTACCAAGGTTTGAACAAAGGTTAATCAAGTGACATTTTGTGGTTCACCTTACAAGGGATTGTAGCTGTGGCTTGACTGGAGCTCACACCCCAGTCAATGAACAACCAATTTCTCACACCGTGTACTATGTGAATTATAGATTCTGTATTATTGAGGCATAGTCTGCAATGATTGTTTGGCATCTTTCGGAACAATGTCTAGGGTTGGCAGGGCTCTGAGTCGGTATTGCAAAAGTTAATTTTTGATATTTTTTTAAAAACATAAACTCAAAGTTGGAATAATTGTTTTAATTCGTAAGTGCAAAACATGCTTGCAAATTGTTTTTGTCTTCCATTAACGAAAAAGACTGTATGTGTTTTTAGGCATGCAAAAGGAGCCTCTGTCTTTCTATAGCTTGTTTCATCAGGCCAAACTCTAGACGTATGTACACAGAAGAACACTGACTCAGTAAGTGAAAAACATGTATATAAATATTGATTATAACTTTATCTAAGAGCTTTGCCTCCCTTCCACACATGGCTTAAGAGCCATAGGCGATCATTGGAAGCAGCTTCATGCAGATGACATATAAAACTGGGTCCAAAGTTGAAACCCAGAGCTTTTATAAAGGCTGAGAAAAGCAGACACCAAAGAAAAGGCTTTTGCTTTTATATATTGCTTTTTGGAGTAAAAAAGACATTTGACTGTCAATTACAACTCCCACGTATTTATATTTGGTCACTTTTTCACCTTATATGCCATTCAGGTGCTATGTGCTGGGCTCCTGATCTTTTTACCCATCACCATGATTTTCGTTTTGTTTCGTTTAACAATCAGACCATTTATTTTGCATATTCCTGCAGTTTGTTTTATAAGCGCTGCAGGCCAACCCTGTGTTTTCCTATGTCAGAAGTTAATCATCTGCATAAAGAAAGCATCTGATTGGATGGCCACCAAACTTAGGAGGATGCACATTTACCTCATCTAATTCAGATGATACGCCTGCTATAAAAATGTTGACTATTGAAGGCATCAGTCCACAGCCTTGCTTTAAACCAGTCCTGGTGTGTCTTTTGTGCGTAGCTGTAGTTCCAACCCCAATTTTGACGCAAAACCATGTGTTCGTATATAATAACATAATGCTTCTCAGCAGCCTAAGCGGGATGCCCCTTCTGGCAAGTTTTTGCCATAGGATTTGTCTTGGAACTGAAACAAAGGCAGATTTAAAATCAACAATGCAAATGCCTACACTCATACACTTACAATTATATTGCCCTGCTTTAAGAATGGCAGAAACGTACTGTTAATGTCTCGATTTGTGCAAAATGTTACAGAGAAGGTCATAGAATTCTACATTACCATGGCTTTCTGATAGTTTGCAAGAACGAATCTTAGATGACGTCCATGTGAATAGGCATCTTCTTTCTAAAAGAGAGTTAAGGTGAAAAGATGAGTGTCCTGATGAGGGCAAACACTGGAAGGACAGTACAATTAAGGTCGATTCATAGATACTTCCAAATTCACTGACCTTAAAAAAGCTCATTTTAAAAACACGTGACCATAGCAACAAAGTTTGATTTGTAACTTCGCAAAGGTACGAGCCATTATGTGTGCTCTGTGAATGTGGCCTTAACAGATCTTAGCCTGGTAGACTTTGCTCACTCTTGTAAGAATTGCCAGAATATCAACTTTCTGGTCCTTACATTGTCTATTTAAAAAAAATATATTTTTACTAGAGTTTTCAGAGAACAACATATGTTGCATAACAATATCCCAAAAAACATAAGTACATGGGACTATATGCACAGTCTTTCAAGAATTGCAACGGCACAGTGTCTGTGTTAACAAAGTGACCATTCATTAAACAGGTAGTACATTACACCAATATCCATCGCCCTTCATGTGGGCTGTGTGGTTTGGGGTAGTTCCTCGCTTTCCCCCAATTCTATTCCATAGTGTTTTAACCATGGACCCCATATCTTATGGAATTTCTTCGGGCACCCTCTGGCCTTGTAGGTGACTTTTTCGGCTGCCGTGTATAGATCCATCCCTGTTCTCCATTCCTGAAGTGTTGGGAGATCCCAGGGGCCCCAGTGTTTTGCCACATCCTGTTTTGCCACTATGAGTCTCAAATTGCTAAATAGAAGTTTAGCCCGAGGGGTATACCTAATATGATGTATTTCGGGCCAATGGTAGTGCTTCTCCCAGTATTCTATTGAGTTCCTCTACTATGGTGGTGCATTACAGGTGAATGGCTGGGCAGCTCCACAGTGTGTGCATGAATGACCCCTCCCTGTCCTACATCTCAGACAACTGGGGGAGTCCTCCCTTACAAATGTATGCAGATGGGCCCAGTCATACTATGTCATGTGGAGGATCTTAATTTGGATCAGTCTGTGTCTGGATTTGAATGCAACTTCTCTCATGTGCATCAAAGCTGCCTCCCACTCCATGTTGTCTATGTCTCCTACCTCCTGTTCACATTGTGCCCTTAGTTTCATCAATGAGTCATGCCTGTTGTTGTTAAATGTCCTATAGGTCCATGTTATTGCTTTCTCTTCTAGCTCTCCCTGAAACCATCTCCCCTATAATGGTGCATTTTCAGGGACATTCTCTATGTCAAGTTTCTCAGCTTTCCAGGTGTGTTTGAGTTGCAGATATTTGAAGTGTTGTGTTGCGTTGGTAATCTCTTCGGAGGGAACTAAAGGAAATCAGTGTTCCGTCTTCCATGAGGTACCCCACTTTAGGTATCCCACTCCTTGAACCCCTTCAACTTCCCAGTTTCCTTCAGGTGTTTTCCTGCTCATAGGGGAGTTTCTTGTGTGACCCTTGCCTCCTGTTTCATTCGCGTTTCAGCTCCCTTCCAGTCTTCTCTGGTCACCTGGGTTTCCAACAGTTGTTTCTTTGACCCCTTCCTAACATAGAGGTAGAGTAGGCATGAGTGGGTTTGAAATTGGGTTCTCTCAAATGCGTAGTTCACGTTGTCCCCGGGTGCGTGTCCCCAGTCATTCACTATTATTAGGTGAGCCACTCATTAGTATGCCCTTATGTCTGGGAGGGCAATGCCTCTATTATATTGATTGTGTTGTAATGTTTGCAGTGACACTCTTGGGTTTCCCCCAATCCACAGCAAAGTCTGGACTTCACCCTCTATCCTGACGAAAATGTCTTCAGGGATCTTGCGGTACATGTTCTCTAGGATGTACAGAGATTTCAGAAGTGTAGTCATCTTGTACATGGCAGCCCTTCCCAATAATGTTAGGGGCCGTGGTTTCCATCTTTCTACATCCCAGTGGAAGTCTGTCAGCACTCTCCTAATATTGCGTTCTAAGCTATCTTTCCTGTTCGTGGTCACGTACAAACTCAAATATCGGAACCCCTCTTTTTCTATGCACAATTTTCCTGGGATGGTATGAATGTCAAAGTGCCCTCTAGCTGGGTATATGCAGGATTTGTCCCAATATATCTTAAAGCCCGCATGTGTGCCATATTGTTTAAATATGTGGAAGAGTCCTGGGAGTGTTGTATTGGTGTTTGTGAAATACAACAGGATATCATTGGCGTAGAGTGAAATCTGTTTGTCCCCCATCGTCGCCTCACTCTCTCTAAACCCTGTGATGTCTGGGTGAGATCGAACCATACAGGCCAACGGCTCCAGTACGAGGGCGAACAGCTGAGGGGACAAGGGGCTCCCCTGTCTTGTGCCCCTCTCAATTGGGAATTCTACAGACAGCTCCCCATTTACCCTCATGAGGGCCATCGGGTCTTTGTAGAGCAATTCTATCCATGCCAGGAATTTGGGACCAAACCCGTAGTTCATCAAGGTCTGTCTCAAGAAGGGCCAGTGGACGGCCTCAAATTCCTCTTGGCATCCAGGGACAGGAACATATGGAGGTCAGTTCTGTGTTGTACTGTCTCCAACCTATTGTATAACCTGCGAAGATTGAATCTGGTTGACCTCTTTGGCATAAAGCCTGATTGGCCTTTATGTATTAGGGCAGTAATGACTGTTAAGAGCTGCTTGGTGAGTACTATGGCTAGAATTGTGGTCGCTATATTCGAGAAGGAGATCCAGCAATAGGTGCTACAGCTCGTTGTGGATTTCCCAGGCTTATAAACCACCGCTACTGTGGTGCTCCAGAAGTCCATAGGGAGAGTGCTGTTCTCCAAGGCATCTGTCAACAGCTTAAGTAGGTACGGGCTAAATATCCCGGCATTTCTCTTCAAGAGCTCTGCCTGTATGCCATTGGGTCCAGGTTTTTTTCAGTTTTTAGATTGCCTATGGCCGTTAGCACTTCAGAGAGGGCCACGTACTCTTCTAGGGTTTGGCATTTGGCTGCCGTCAGGGTAGGGAACTGCACCCCATCAAGGTAATCCCTTATTTGGGAAGTGTCTGCCAGTGGACGGGCTTTGTAAAAGTCAGCATAGTATCAGGCAAATTCCTTTGCAATCCCTCTGGCGGTAGTATAGGGCTTGTCATTCTCTGCCAAGATAGAACGTACCCATCTCTCCTCTGTCTCCCTCCTGCCCAGCCATGCCAGTAGTCGTCCTGCTTTGTCAGCTGTATCATAGAGTCGGCATTGCGTGGCCAAAATCACCAGTTTTAGCCTCGTGGTGGGCAAGCGCCTGATATTCCTTGCGGAGTATCACAATAGTGTACAATGTCGAGGGGTCTATTGTCACCCCAGGTTGTCCTTCTAACTCTACCAGTTTCTACCTCAACACCTCTATTTCCCCTACCTCCCTTTATTTTTTTTTGTGCTATTATGGTTTGAGCCCTGTCTCTCTAATGTTTTGTAAGTCTCCCAAAGTGTGATGGCTGACAACAATGAGTCTTTGTTTTCCTTGAAGTATACTTAGTCTATTCTAATTTCTCAGTCTAATCCCGTAATTTCCAGGCGTTGATCCTCCACCCCGGGCTAGATCTATGAGATCCTGCCTCAAATTTAAGCCACAGCGGCGAGTGATCAGACAGTCCTCTGGCCAGGTATTCTGCCTTTTCTATCCCTCTACTTCCCCCGCTGGGGCAAAAATATATCCTAGTCTGGAAAACACTTTGTCGAGAGCTGAAAAATAGGACTATGTAAGGTTGTCAGGATGACAACAGCACCACAGATCCGACAACCCAAGGGTTGTCGAAAACCCTGCCAGTGCAGTCTCTCTCTGTGTTGAGCTAGTAAGGTCTAAATGCAGGCTTATAACATCATTGAATTTGCCTCCTATTATGTATCTGTGGGAGCCTGCCAGTAGTATTACCTCTGCTACTTTGTCCAGAGTTTGTCTTTGGAGCCTTGGAGGGGCATACATGCTGACCAGGGTTACATTTGGAGCCTTGGAGGAGCATACATGCTGACCAGGGTGTAGTATCCTGCATTTGTAAGGTTAAGTATTATTCTCCTCCTGCTCAGCCCAGTGCCTGTGCTCTATGCCCAATAGAATGTTGGAGTCTTTCCTAGCCTCGGAATGTTGGGACTCAGAGAGGTTAAGTTGACAGTTGGTCATGGGCTGAGCAGCACACAGGCTGCTCCTGGTGGGGCTCTCCTTTACATCTTAACTACCTGATGTTCTGAACTATACTACTTGTTATCTTCATGAATAAAACATCTTGAAATACTACTTCATGCGTGGACCTCGATACTACATTTTGATGGCGACGAGTTGGTGACGTACCTACGTGGAACAAGCGGATCTAAGGTACCTGGCGAACACAGGTGGACCTGGATAGCGCAATCTACAGAAACTACGGTGGAAACAAGGAAAATGTACACAAGAAGAGGTATCCACAGCAAAGGTAAACAGCGTACATAAAACAAGGATGTTCTACACAGAACAACTACAACGACAAAAAGGAAGAAGTATGTTCCTCACAGAAATCCAAAGAAGACATCATGAAACAAGTAAGGATGCAGCACTACGCCTTTCAGCCCCACCAGTGGCCTCACCATCGGCCAGCCCTAGCCCAGGTGTGCTGTGCTCATCAACTTTATGCTTTATGGACTCTGGTAGTACACCTATGCGTGTGCCTTCAAGCAAAAATACTTTACAAGTACAATATTCATCATGGTCACGCTGGTGCATTCCCAGGTACATACTCTACGACCCTGAGGATATATAATTACATCAAAGAGCTTGGAGTAACATAAAGAAGAGGAACCATCCCCGTTTATTCTACACTTACGCATGTTCCTCACTGTGAAGAGGTTACTGCTGGCTGCTGTTCTCTTCTTCAGTGCTCTGGTGTTTGCGAGACACGCAGCAGTTCCTTACTTGGAGAAGTCTTCTTTGTGGGACATTTGTCAGTTTATTCTGGCTTCTTGTAGTTTTCAATAACGATTTCCTGTTCGTTGTCGTACTTTTGTGCACACTTGCTCAGTGTCGGTCATCGGGGCATGGTCTGTTTCTGTCTCCTTTGTTTTGCCTCGCAAGCTGTTGGTGTACTTTTGCTGTGTGCCTCCATTACGTCATTTCCAGCTACTTTGAACATCACCAACGCTGTAGTGGGACGTTTTTGGCTGCTTTGGGGACTCAAGTCCGTGGTGAGTTCCTTTTAATTTGATTTTTTTTCTTCATCTGTGGGCTCTGCTGGCCCAGCGGCAGTTAAACTGTCAAAGTGACCGTTAATTCTTGCCACGCACATTTTTCCTCATCTTTATGCCGCGCTATTTACCCCGGAGGATCCTCTGTGACGACACGCACTTCGTCACGTTATTGACATTTATCTTTGTTTGGCGCATAATTGAGCCGCGAGCCATCCTGCACTGCGCGCCGTGCGTGCGCCCATCTTCTACTCCTCATCAACACGTAGATGGCATTCTGTGGCTCAACTGTTTCAAATCTGGTCATTGCGCCAGGCTCGTGCCGTAACTCCTCTATCTGCATGTCCTCACTACATCGTTGTATTCATGCTTCCTTTCAGACGCCGACACACTTTGGAGTAGTGGTGAGCTGTTTTCCTTTGCGCTGCCGTTTATTGTTCATGGGGACTTTATTCCGAGTGCTGTTGGTCCGGGATTTATAATCTTATCCTGGCACATTCAAGAAGCTAGTAAAAGGCTATTGTACTCACGCGAAAATACAGTTGTGCCTGTGATTTTGGAGACCACATAGACTGCCAGATTCTATATGCACGTCGGACCAACTCTTTGAGCTGACATTCCACAATGGTATTACAAAGCATGGTCAGCTTACTGCTGCTGTGTCACAGGATTTCGGTGACACGCACACCCTTAACGCTGACTTTCAGCAAATGTTAATATGACTCGAGTGGAGTTTTTTTCTATTTGTTCTTTTCACCATATACTTCCCTATATAGGGATGGCATTGGGTACTAGCCCCATTTGCACTTAACATACTTTCCTACATGGGTTACATATTGTGATTAGGGACTCGGGGTACACAACTTCTGGGGTCCATTTCTCATACCTCAGGTGCACTTTGCACACTTTATTCTTTCCTACACAGGGATGGGAATGGGTTCTATCCCCTTTTTGCCCATATACTCTTGTCTGGGAATGGGTTCAAGCCCCATTTGCCCACATACTCTTGCCTACATGGGCTACACATGGTTCTCATCCTTACATAGGGCACCATTCCATGGGTCACAGTCCCATTTACATTGCGACCCTCACACAGGGTGCGTCTTATGGGTTTTAGACCCATCTCTACTCTGCACTGCATTGTACCTCTACGCGGGGTTGTCCTTTCACGGGCTTTCACATTATGGGTCACAGTCCCATTCACACTGCTCCTCACACTCTTGCATAGGAGTAGAGGACGGTCATGGGTTTCATTCCCATTGGCTGAGATTGTCTTTCTACATTCAGTTACTTTGCTGTTTTGTATAACGCAATGATACACTTATTTTTTATTGTTATTGTCTAATTGAAAATGGGGGAAGTATTAGTTATACTGTATGTATCTACTTTGCCTCTTCTCTGTTTTCCATTATGTCCAGCTTTCCTCGTGATGTTCTACTTATCTTCATCCTTGGTTTCTGGAGCTACATTTCTTGTTTGTCATCCTCTGTCTCCAGCCTTTCCTCGTTCGTATTTTTTATTATATTTCTTCCCTGTTCAGGAGGAGATCCGTTATTCCATCCTCTTTGTATCTGTGTGTAGGCTGGTGTCCGGTTTGCGTCATGCCTTATTCTTCCTTCCTTTCTTGCCTGCCTGGCCAGTGGGTATGTTTGGGGTTGCCTTTGGCACGTCTGTCTCTCTCTATTTCGTATTTCCTCTCTTTCGTCTCACAGTCTCCTTCTTTCTATTTCGTTGTTGTTGTGGATGGGTTTTCCATTTTCTTACTTACACCTTACCTTCACCTCCTTGTCTTCTCCCTTCTTTCTCCTCACTCTGCTTTGCTTGCTCTTTTCCTTTATGTTCTTTCTGTCACTCCGTTGTTCCTTCCTTGCTATCTGTCCTTTGTTCACTCTCGTTTTACTTTATCATATATTGCATTTGTTCTTCTGTTGGAAGGAAAGGGGATATGTAGTATCCTGCATTTGTAAGGTTAAGTATTATTCTCCTCCTGCTCAGCCCAGTGCCTGTACTCTATGCCCAATAGAATGTTGGAGTCTTTCCTAGCCTCGGAATGTTGGGACTCAGAGAGGTTAAGTTGACAGTTGGTCATGGGCTGAGCAGCACACAGGCTGCTCCTGGTGGGGCTCTCCTTTACATCTTAACTACCTGATGTTCTGAACTATACTACTTGTTATCTTCATGAATAAAACATCTTGAAATACTACTTCATGCGTGGACCTCGATACTACACAGGGTTACATCTCTCCATCCCCACATATCCTTAACTGCCACATTCGTCCCACTAGGGTCTGCCCATGCTTTTTCTATCCTGAAGGGGGGGGGGCTTACTGATCAAAATGGCAACCTCTTGGTAGCCCATTTTGAATCCTAGACAGTATGGAGTATCTCCGATCATCTTGTGGGTCAGTCCCGCTCATCTGTGGTGTGTGGCGGTGTCCGGCCATTCTATGTAGTCACCCCTATGACTGTGACTATTTGCGTTTCAATTCTCTTTCACATGTACGGACAACTTGCTCCTTCACCCAACAGCTTAACCCAACCACTCCTACCCTCTTCCACTCACCTCACCCCCTGCGCACTTACCGCTCCCCTTCCCCGATTCAAGTTCCCACCCTGTAGCCTTAGAAACCCCCCAACTTAGTTCTCGACTAATCAGTCGCAAACCTGCAGGTTTTAAGAACAAAGGAGTTAGGTGACAGAGTAAGATGATGTTCACTTGTTTAAGTGTAGTCAAAGGTTCTTCAAGAATGTAGATCGCTGACTCTTCACCCTCCAGGTCTCCACCTGGTTTGCGTTCATATTCGGTCACCTCACGTGTCTCGTGATGTGTCTATGCCTGGGTCTGGGGAGATTTAGATCAACAATTCTGCTTCCAGATTGCCTATTTTCACCAGCATGGGGTGATCCATTTCCGAGTCTGTGGAGTGCTCAAGTTCGCATACGTCATTTGTAGTGTCTCTCCGTTGCTTGTCTTGTGTTTTCATTTCCACTCGCTGGGTTGTTTCTCCTTCTGTATCCGATGAGAGGCCAGACCTCAGGTCCTGTTGTCATGTCGGAAGGGGTGTTCCCAATCTCTGTTTGCTCGTAATGCCACTGCAACATCCTCTGTTGAGTCTCTGGGTTTTGTGTCTGGCTCCCTCTTGTGTGATTCTATGTTGCTGTTTCTATTCTGTTCTGTCAAGACTCATGGGTGGGCATTCATCTATCCAGGTCCAAGCCTCCTCTGGTGTCTGGAAGAGGGTGGCCTTACACCCAAATATGACTTTAAGTTTTGCTGAGGATAGCAAAATGTACTGTACGTTCATTGCTCGTAGTTTCACTTTGTCAGAATCGAAGGTCTGCCTTTGTTTTTGTACTTCTTGAGAGTAGTCGGGAAACACAATGATTTTACATTGTGCATGCCTGATCTCTCTCTTTTGCCTCACTTCCTATAAT
Source organism: Calotriton arnoldi (assembly GCA_963921515.1). Classification (NCBI taxonomy): domain Eukaryota; kingdom Metazoa; phylum Chordata; class Amphibia; order Caudata; family Salamandridae; genus Calotriton; species Calotriton arnoldi. Next base: position 136,832 of record CAWUFW010014920.1, read on the forward strand.
ACTAGGTGTCGATCTTGGTTATTTAGGAAACGGTCAATAATTGGGCGTAGTGGTGCTTCCACCTGTGGTTTGGCGCTCAGAGACATATGGGCCCATTCAATTATAACGTAGTGAGGAAAACAAGGGGACCCCAATAAGTGAACCTGAGGTAGACTAATGTTTTAGAAAACAATGGTTCTTATGTGGCAAGAAAGGTCCAAAGGAAAGGCAGTGTCAGAATTAGGGGCAATGCGCTAGAGTCGAGATTGATAATCAATAATTGTCCCTAATTCTGACACTGCCTTTTCTTTGGACCTTTTTGGACACATAAGAACCATTGTTTTCTAAAACACCATTCAATTATAAAGCATGAAGAGAACTGTGCTATGTGGATGGAGTCTCTCAGTCATTTTCCAAGATTGTCCCTGTGTTGAGGCCTTCAACCCCATCTGGAAAACCAATGAAGTGCAGGTTGTTTCACCTTGCACAGTTTTCAGCATAATCAACTCTACAGGCCACGTCTTTCAGTGTAGTTTGAAGGCCCGTGACTTAATTTTGGAGGGTATGTGTCACGTCTTCTACTTCTGATATTCTGCTTTCTGCCTGGGTTACTCTTTCAGAGACTTTTACGCAAATCTTGATGGAGGAGAGTAATTTCAGAGCAGTCCTCCTCAATTCTCCCTTCTAGGGTTTCCCTTGAGCCATGTATGGCCTATAGAATCGGTGCATTGTCTGACATAGGTGCCATTTCTTCTTCCGGGCCTGCCCGATGGCTCATCACCTTTCAATATCAGTCCATTTTGCCCTGTTTTGGGTGCTTGGGTACTTTGTCTTTGGCCATGTTGGCTGGCAGCATGTCCATGTCAAGGAGCTATTGTCCAGAAGGACACCAGGACGAGGGTGTTGTATCAAATCAGGACTGTAGAGGGATGTTGGGGGTGTTCGCATCTCCTTAATTAATCTTCTCGTTGTGCAGTATTTTCTCAACCCCAATTCAGATATCCGTTTCTTACCTACTGAGAACTATCACTGCAGTCCAACTCCTATGTGTCACCAGAGGGAGGTATAGTTGGTGCCTTCCATGTTGCAATATGTTTCACCTGAGTCTTTATCTTTACTGCCCCCTGTTGTGGGGTCTAGCTGGCTCTTGGTCGCGTCATAGCCTCCAAAGTTGTTACTATCCCAGTCTTATTCACCACCAGGGGGTTATTTATTTCCAGGTCTCTATCTGGTTTGTGGTGTCCTTCTCCTGTGTTCATCCCCAACTCCCCTCACTTCTCGGGGACAGCACTACCACCAAGGGAATCCACGACACTTCTTCTCTCTCACTAGGTGACAGGGTCCATTGAGTGTCAGCGTGGTGGTTTCAGCAGCCGTCTACCTTCTCCTCCCGTTCCATTATACCAGCACCTTGGTGGCCACAGGAAGGGGCCTTTCCTCTCCCATGTCTCTGTGGGGGCCTCCACACTGCTGCTTCTGCCCCGTCAATCACCCAGTGCCTACCTCCGTCGCTGAAGACCGCTCTGGTCTAGTGCGGTAGTTCTCTCCTGCTGGGCCTCTTTCCCGTGGGGCTTCAATCAACAGGCAGTGCACTTCATTCAGACTCTCACAGACTGTGCTGGTCCACACAGTGTAATTGACTCCTCGTCATGGCCTCTCCCGTCCACGTCTGCGCATGGCCCCAAAGGCCCTGGAGCCACGCCCGACCTCACCGGCCCATTCCGGGTCTATGCCCCGGGGAGTGTTTCTCATCTCCGCCATTCCACTGTGTGCGTGCCAGGTAAGCTCTTTCTTCCAGTAGGCCCGGCCTGTCCCGCTGGCTGCCATTGACTCTGCCTGGGGTCTGATGCTTGGAGCTATGCTTTCTGGCGGGGAGGGACAGGGGGCCCCGGCTGCACCTTAATCTATTGCGGGAGAAGAGCCCCTCTGGCTTCACTCACTGCAAATATTTTTGTTAAGTGTCCTGGTCTCAGTGCTTTCCTTCCTAGCCGCCATGTTGAGGGTGCCTATCAGGCCTGCAGTTCAGGCTCCTCACTGGCCCCAGGACGGGTGCAAGACGACTCCATTCTTATCGTCAGCTCACTCTGTCGTGACCCCTGGCAATTTGGTTATGGGTTCTGTGTTTAGATGGAAAGGTGATCACAGGATTATAGGAGGATTACAAAACGAGCTGGCAGAGTTCGTGGGAATTGCTGCTAGTCAGCCATTTTGCTGGCCACGCCCCTAATATTCTCATATTACATTTACTGAAATGGTCAATGTATTAGGCTTCATACTAATTGCCAAACTTAAGTTTTCTGTGTCCATTTTGGTGGATACTTGAGCCTGAGGACATTAGCAAGCCTGTGTCACCATGCCAATATGACTCATGGGCGGCAATACAAAGAAGAGCAGCAGGTGAGCATCCAGTTTTATGAGGTACAAGGAGTTTAGCATTAATGCCCATTGTCAAGTGTTCCTTTTGTCTGCAATCCCTCTTTGTGATTACCAGACAGTGGGTTCTAAAACTGCTGCAGCGTATTAGCAAATGTTAAAATGTGAATCAGGCCCTCTGCGTCCTACTGCTGTGTAGGAAAGTTACACTTCTTCCAGTTAAATCTGTTATTACACCAGACATTTTGGTCCTGATTATAAGTGGGCCAATACATTCCTGATCCCTGTACAAACCCCCATTTGTACAGGGATTAGAATTCTGTGTACTGTGGTAAACACAGCACCTCTTCCAATTTTCCACTGGCAAATTCTGGCAGATCAACCTGGCTTTATTTTTTTGAGGAAACATTCTAATCCATGTGCAAATCCCTGTTTGTGCAGGGATTTAAATTTTGTGTACTGCTGTAAACACGAGACCCCTTTCAATTTTCCCTTAGCAAATTCTGGCAGCTCAAACCAGCTTCAGTTTTCTGAGGGAATTTCTGATATAAGTTTATATTGGTGTGGAAAGGTTCATTCTTAATATAATTCCTAATTTTTCAGAGAAGAACTCAGGCTAGAATGTTTTTACTGCACCGTGGAGTGGATTACATAGCTTGGTCTTGTGCCAGTGTGATTTTGCAGGAATTGTTCAGCATTGCATTGGATGCATTGCACTCGTACCAATGCAGTTGTACACCAATATTTGCACTCAATGTTTAACACACCAATCACTGAAAAAGTATTTAAGCACCAAGGCAGTTTATGTAATCTAGTCCCAGTGATCATTTGATAAAGTGCCAGAATATCATGGACTTTCATTTTTTTTCATTTTACAGAGTTTTATATAGCGTGAACTTGACCCAAATCGGGTATCAGAGCGCTTTACATAGCACCAGTTGCATTACATGAGGACACATTCATTTTTGTTAGGCACAGGGAGATTAAGTGATTTGCCCAGAATCACAGGATGTTCAGCGCCATTGCCGAGACTCAAACCCAGTTCCCCAGATTCGAGGTCGACCGCCCAACCGTCAGGCCAACTCCTCTCCCCAATTGATGATTTACCATCATCCTACAAAATTATTGTGACCTAAATGTCAACTACCAAAATATATTGTAAAGATAATTATATTAAATTAAGTACAGGTTTACCATACTTAATACCACATAAATGTACCTTAAGGATATATACCAGGTGCAAAGCTCTGAATGTTGCAGTTTATCTGCACAAATGTTGTCCAGTTTTACCCAGGAAAATGAATGGTTAGTTAAACCATTGTGTGTGCCACTCCCAAACATGCTTTATACTTGATTCAAGCACAAGCTCCTCTTTGTTTCCTAAATGGGTTACTGGCTCGTTTCGAATGAGTTCCTAGGTGCTAAAATTCCACTTGGATGGGACAGAATTGAACAAATTAAAAGAAGTGGAATGTATAGATGAAAAAAAGCTGACCCAAACGTTTTGGAGAATGATACGCCATGTGAAGTTGCATATTCAGATGTTATTAATCTGCTAAAAAACAGTGGATTTCCAATGAATTCTTATGGAAATGTTGCTGAAAATGCACAGTTTTTCCTCTGTTGTGTATTCTCTCTGGTACTGTGATTCATAACACTCCTTGGCGCACTAAGAAATTAATAGAAAAACGATTTATTTCAATGTATGTGAAAGCTATGTTTTAAAATACAACTTTTCACATACTTTTACAAACGTTTCTCCGTTAGAGCAGCCCCTGATCCCTCAGTAGGAACTCAGGCTTGCACACTATTATTAAAGTTTGCCAACTACAACTTTTTTAGGCAGTCCCCTACATTCCTTCCTTTCTCCATACTCCACTGCCATTGGATGACCCTGAAGCCTGCCTCCATCACAGATGAAGGTGAGCATTGAGAGTTTGGGATGTGAGAGGGTAAAATATAAATTTGCCAGTGACAATTTTCCATTAATGGTTTGATTTTAGGACCTGTGGTGTCAGTTTCCTGGGTGCCACGTATTGAGAATCAAGGAGCCAAACTGCAAACTGGTGACTCATTTCACAAGTATTCTTCCACACCCAACTTTCACTTCAGCTGCATACTTGTCAGTCAGGACTAAAAATAAAAAACATGATTTATGAAAGCCTTTTCTGCAGATATTTACATTTGGAATTGGGTCCTGGAACTTCCGTAAAGCTTCCTGGTGATGAGGTTTTCCTCCAGGCGTGGCTGGTGCAGGTAAGAGTGTTGAAGCAGTGGGGTGGGGTGATGTGGGGGTAAGTTGACAGATGACGGAATAGAGATGCGTCAGTTTCCCTGCGTCTCCATGCAAAATCCTTGCGCCACCATGGATGCGCTGTTTTTACAATACGACACACCATGGTGCAAGAATAGACAGACATGTCTGAAATTCTGACGCATCTGTTGGAGCAAAAGTCACGCATTGCTGGAGTTGTGTCGCAAGCACAACGCAACTTCTGCAATGCATGGGAGGCCTATTCCCAATACAGTGCGTCACTCCTTATGCCTGCTCCAAGCAGGCATAGGGTTTTGACGCAGTGGCGTCCTAGAAGTGGCGCAGTGAAATCTTGTAGATTTCACTGCATCACTTCTACGAGGCTTTCCTGCGTGGGAACGCCCACCCTCTATACATTATACCTGACGCAGGTTTAATGTGATGCAGGGCTTTACAAGGTGATGCATCTCCCTAGATGCGTCACAGTGTATATGGGCCACAATGTGGCGCATTTTTAATGCTGCTGCTGCATCACAAAAAGTGACGCAACGGCGACGCAAACGTGACGCAAGGGGCTTGTAAATCTGCCCCAGGATTTCTACACAGAAGAAAGTGGAGTATTTATTTAAATCTTAAATTTTCCAAGATGTCTGAGTGATGTGTGTGAATCACGTAAAACAATAAATTATTGACTTGTACGCAGTAAATCATTGAGTTGTAGACATTTTTTAAGAATATGTTGGGCAAAATTTGCATCACACTGGCATAATCTCTAGTAATTTCCTGAATTTTGCATTACTCATGTTAGATAAAATACCCAAAATGCCACCGTTTGTCCAGATGGGGTAATTAGGCCACCATTCAGGGGATAATCTGAATTAAGGAGCACAGGAACAGCATGAAAAGCTACTGTTGTAGGTATGTGATATTTAGTGCTTTTTTTTTAGCACAAAATACATTCTCCAAAATGATGCAAGGGTAAATTTCTCGCTAAACTACAAGAAAAAATGCACTATTTTGCCTCTCACATATTTTTGTTTAATTCACCTGAACTTTCACATAATTACACAAAAAGGAAATTATGCTAATTTCACAGACCCTTTGAGTAGTGCCTTGATTTATGTTTTAGGGTATAAACTACGCAGTTGCCTTTCGAATGTTGGTGCTTCATCAAGCACACACTGTTGCGTTATCCTGACTAGCAGATGTATTTTAAAATAGCTTTGCTAGAGAAATGGACTATGGAGATAATCTTTGTGCTACCCTTGTACAATCGGACACTATAGGAGAAGACCGTGCCTCACTCTGTCTGTGTGTAATATAATAGCTGTAGTACACCGCTTTTGTTGAACCCTCAGTGAGGAAGAGCTTCTGCTTTGAAGTGATAGAATAACAGTGCAGTGTGCAAGGACCACTGGTGGAGGCATGCCATTAAGAAGTTAATTGTTTTCAAGAAAAAAAAACACCGCTCTCCATTTTGGATCAGCAGTAAATTGAAGTGGCAAGGTACAAGGTATCAGAGCAAGCCCCAGGCTATACTGAAAAATGCCTTATGGACCAACCTCGCTCATTAATTAGTTCTAACCTACCTCCAGTTTGTATTGTGAAGGTTCAACAGGAGGGCGAAATGCTGCTGCAGGACAAAAGAGAAAGAAAGCATCAGTTGCCCAGTCAGTCTTTCAAACTTCAAAGTCAAACACTTTAGCATTAAAAGCATTCATTTGTTTCAGAACTTCAGCCTGTAGCAAAACCTGTTGAAATATGCACAGGGCAAACAAAACACAGAATGGGTGAAACAAATATGTGGGAATCAGTGCTCAAACCTTTATTCCAGCTGCTGTTACTTTTATGAGTGTCAAAAAGTGCAATCCCATAAGAATTTTGCATTGAGGGTCCACTAAGTAATGAGGAATTACCAGGGAATCAGTAATGTCAGGTCTGATTCCCTTGCTGAGTCCTCATTTTGGGCCAGAAAATGAAGGGATCTGCAGCGTTCCCTCAGATTTCAAAATTCTGATAGGGATAGTGACTGCTGCTACATTCTCATGGAATTAAGAGGCTGCTTGTAATGATGGGCTTTGTGTCGTAGCTGCCACAAAAACATTGCAGGTGGAGCGTTTGAATGCAGACCTGACAACTTAAAAACAAATCACGTTTGAAGAGGGGGTGGGGCTTTGAAAGGGCTGGGCTTCATGACAGGAACAGCCTGAAATGGAACTTCTTCCCCCTGCCCCCACCTACCCCCCCCCAAAAAAAAAAAGAAAAGCAAAAGCTTTCTGAGGCTGCACTCAATGTCTCGGTGTGGTTCCACTCTCCTTAATGGACATCATCTCCTGGCTTAGAGACTCCAAAGACAAGCTGAAAACCTACTCAGTGCAGGGGTTTCCAGCTTGCCTTCCCTGTCACCATGTGACATCGGCCTCTTCACTGGGTGAGAGTGTGAAGAAAGAGTATGCAGATTTTTTAATGTGATCTCTATTTCTCTTAGAAAAGTTATGCAAACATGGTCAAAGATGCATTTCTAAGAGCACATGATCCAATTAGCCACAGTACTTATGTGGCATAGGTTGGCAGTGCTCCTAAGTGATGATTGCACAATTACTCACCGAGGCAGCTTCCAAGGACCATGAGGAAGAAAGCAGTGGAGGCCTTCATGGCTGTCAGAGGGACAGCTTTAGACTTTACAGCTGAACTGGTGATATGACGATCTGTAAAACCTTCAATCTGGCGCCTCTGTTTATACTGGAATAGAGTCCTCCTAAATTCTCCCATAATGGGCATGACCCTGGCATCGCCAGCCGTTACATCCGGGGTGAGTATTAAAACATTGGAAAATGCCAACAAGGCACATTTTCTCCCCTCTACCTCTTCAGTTTATTATTCACTACAGAAGTGGAAAAAATACAGAGCAGCAGAAAAAGCGACACCAGCAGGTCATCTCTGTTTGTAAAATCACAGTAGGCGAAATATACACTACCACGAGTAGTACTTGTATTTACTCCAGGAAAAATACTATTCACAAAATACATAAATGGGAAAGGACAAGTGTATTCAACAGTACGCTAAGCTTACGAGGAAGATGATCAGTAGGAGCTTAAAACACCCAAGGCAACAACCACATTGCAACAACTACAGAGTGTATAGCCAGAAAAGTAAACTCTATCCACTACGTGTAGCACACAGTAGACACTGTGGGGCTGATTACGATGTCGGGCAGAAAGCCTCTGATCGACAGACGGAATCTCCTCGACCGTGTCAGAAAGCTTTAGACCGACTCAGTCGGTTTACAATCTGCCCGACCGATTACGATGTTCGCGGTCGGATTGTAAACCGCACGGTCTTTCCGAATCGGTTCTGACAGGCTTTTGGATAATTTGTGTTGGTCTGACCTGCATCGTACAGCTCTACTGACAGCATTTCCAACCGAGCGATTACGATGTCAGTTTCCAACAGCCTTTCAGAGTTGGCCTGTCCGAGACGAAAAGGCTGTCGGAAAGTGACTTTGTGGGCCCCTGGCAGGCCTCCCTTCTTCCTGCGGCCTCCGGTTGGGGGCCGAGGGGGTACTCAAGGGACGCCCCTGTAAAACCCTGCACTGTGTGGCAGGCACAATGGTGTGCCTTCGACAGGGTGCAGAGTTTCCCGCACACACCTCATTTCCCCATAGGAGCCAGTGTTGTCAAGCGGAACACGGGCTCCTATCTGAGTCAATGGTACTCCAACCGAACAGAGGGGCATATGTACAACGAAGTGACGGAGTGCGGCGTTCACCTTCCTGGCTGGCTATTTACAAGAATATGGTGCAGCCCTGCGTTTCCCCCTGCGTTGGTGCTAAACTTAGCAGCCTAGCGCCAATGCGGACACCCTTGTACCATAGTGCAAGGGTATCTCCGTTGAGGGTAAGATTGGTTATGTGCAGGAAGGTCTCCCTTCCTGCACATAAACAATCTTTAAATGACGTTTTGTAACTTTTATGTGTGCTGCTTAATGCAGCACACATAGAAGTTGCAAGACGTAATTTGTTTTCTATTGTTTATGTGCAATGGCAATTTGCTGTTTCTGGGTGTGCTGCACAATGCAGCACACATGGAAACAGCAAAAACGAGGAGGAATAAAGCATTTCTCCTTGTTTCACCTGTTTAAGACCAGGTTTTCCCTGGTCTTAATTTTGGCGCTGCCTCCTATTTATGCCACCCTTGCGAATAGATGGCAGCGTCAAAATCAATGGGTGTTGCGGTGGAACGGCCACCGCAACACCCATTGCCCTCCCCTTTTACGCTAAGTACAGCATGAAAGGGGGCCTTATTAATGCTGCCTTGTAAATAAGATGAAGCACCTATCGCCATTACAACGTCACTAAATATGCCCCAGTGTTCTGTCGCATCGTAATCGGTCGGGCGGAACCGCCAACCGCAAGTTGGTTGATTCAGATTCCGAGACGGAGTCGAGCAGAAAGTTTCCGCACAACATCGTAATCGGCCCCCTATATGGGAACTGGCCAGTGTTGGTAAGCTAACAGTGCAAGATGCAAGGAAAACTGGTGGAGGCATGCCATCAACAACTTAATTGCCTTCAAGAAAAAAAAAAACACCGCTCACCATTTTGGATGAGTAGTACCTTGAGAAGGGTCAGGGTAATGCTGCTGGCCCTGTACTATTTTTTGCAACTGAACTAAACAGATGTTGAGGACCTAGACCTGGTAAAAACCGAGGGGCATATTCACAAGGAGCTATCGCCAAATTAACTGCACTTTATCGCAGCCAAAGTCGTGATAAATATACCTCCCCATTCAACAGCCAACAGCACCAGTTTACCCGCGATAGCAGCCGCAAAAAACATCGCCACAGAGGACCGCGCAACTATCTCTAATGAGATGCAGAGTGGGCGTTCCCATGCCAAAAGGCGCGACAACATCACACCTCAACATTCTCAACGACCAGCCACATCGGCGATAAAAACACAAAACAGGCGATAAGGCGCGTTAGCACCAGGAAATCTACACCTGCTCTGACCTGGTGTAAAGTCGGACGGCAGCCTGCAAACCAAAAGGGAGCACAGCCCAGGGCTACATCGGAAGGGCAACAGATGCCATGGAGCCACCCATCATGCGGCCGGGACACCCAAGAGGGCCACAACACCCACCGCCACCACCCCCAGGACCACCCCTCCCTGGCACTCCCCCGACCAAAGACATGCCACATCAGCCACACCTAAACATGTACAAAATATTCCGCTTGATGTCGCACAATCACAACTGGTGACATGCATGTGTCCTCACAGAAATGAGCAGCACACTTCCGAAGCAACAAATGAAACTTTATTAAAATGAACACCGAAATGAAATGAAGACACATGGCCGCTCCCCTCGGGACAATACGTAGGTCACAGCCTGTAAGACAAAAACATGATGAGAAGGTGTGTCCTGCGCACATCAGAAGACAGAGAGAGAGCGAAGGAGAGAGAGAGAGGGAGAGAGAGAGAGAGAGAAGAGGAGAGAGAGAGGAAGAGAGGGAGAGGGAGAGAGAGGAAGAGAGGGAGAGAGAGAGAGAGAGAGAAGAGGAGAGAGAGAGGAAGAGAGGGAGAGAGAGAGGAAGAGAGGGAGAGAGAGAGGAAGAGAGGGAGAGAGAGAGAGAGAGTGCCGCCCCTGCACACCCAGGCCACACTGCTCACCTGCTGCCACCGGTGTGTCTCCAACCACGTGCCGGTATGTATAGCAGGACACCAGGTCACACATCGGAGTGAGAGCCGTCAGCTGAAACAGAGTCCAGATACATGACTGGCACAGTACACACACTTGCACAAGACATCGCCTGCCCGGCCATGCACACCCAGGCAGAGGCACCCCAACCCCTCCTGCTGCCCATCAAAGCATGCCCGCCCATGCACACCCAGGCCTCAATGCTCACCTTCTGCCACCGGCGCGTAGACAGGAGGTCCCACCACGTGCCACTGCAAGCCACAAGCCCGGGGCCCGCGGACATGGCACCCTCCACATCATGCAGCCCCGCTCCGCAGGCCACCAGGTCTCACTTTTGGTGCTGGGTCTTGATTACTCCATGGCATAGGACATACCAGTGCACCCGGCACCATCGCAGGCTGCACACCCGCTCAGCCCAATGGGTGCCACCAACTCTGGGATCCTGGAAGCGACGCCACGTGGCGGTAGGCCCGCGCTGCCTGCTGGCTCTGGCCTACACTGCGGTCCAGCAGGGCACACAAAACCTGAGCTGTCCGGACCGCCGGGACGGGGCATCATCGCAGGCTGCACACCCGCTCAGCAGCTTAAGGTGCCACTGACTCAGTGCACCCAAAGTCAACGTCCTGTGGCGGGGTGCCTGTGCCGTCCGCAAGGCCCTGTGTGCCACTAACCCTGTGCAACCCCAGTCTGCGCCACGTGGTGGTAGGCCCGTGCCATCCACAAGACCTCAGATGCCACTAACCCTGTGTGCAACAACTCATGGGCCCTAATGGAGTGAGAACTGTGGAGCGTCCGTCATCCAGTCACCACCGGAAGAGGGGAATGTGATGTCGTCGGCCCCTTATGTTGGCGAAGTCACATGGCCTGTGACGCCTGTGCCGGATGGGTGTGGTGTGTGTGAAAACCTGCCCTCAAGGAGTGGCTGTGACATGCTGACAACTAGACCAGTGACCTGCACACCACCAGCGAGAACGGCTGCGACGGGTAGCAATGAGGGCCCCCCTCGGGGCGTTAGCGGAGTGGCCTGGCCTGCCATACGCCGGACCAGCTCAGGGCTTGCAACAATGACTCGTGGGCTCTGGGCATGGTCCAGTCCATGTCCGGACAAGTAAGTGACTGATGCGTGTGTCTCTGTTGTAGTGTTCACGGGACCCGGTACACAAAATGCAATGTCGCACCCTCTGACTGGCATCCCACAGGATGAACATCATTGACGCAAGGGAAGGCACTGTCCCCACATTCATCCACACATCCATACATGAATGACGTAAGACATTACACAGCAGTGCGTCACTGGATGTTTATTTGCACATCCAGTGCAGTCATGCAGCTGGAGCGGTACAGGGCAATGCTGAGCACACTACACAATATGGGCCCGTGGAGGGCCAGCCAGTGTCCATCCGGGGTGACCTGTACTGCAGAAGAGGAAGGGTACAGGCCGCAGTCTGTCTGCCGTGTCATTGGTCGTCAGACAGGATGTGGCAGTCCATGTCGCTGTCCAAGGTGAGTGCATCGGAGTGTATCGGGGGTCAGTGGTAGGTCTTGAGGCCATGTGCGGCACCAAGCAGAAACAGGCCGGGTGGCGGAAATGGATGCTAGTGGCTGACCCTCCTGACCACAGTCCCATCCACGTCCTCATCTCTGGGTGTGTGCCCTGCCCCACCTGTGGGTGTTGCAGTAGCTGGCTGCGGCACTGTGTGCCACTGACACATCAGGGGCCGGAGAGGGATTGTCGGCAGCACTGTGTGCCACTGACACATCAGGTGCCTGAGTGGATATGCCTCCCACACTGGGAGGTACTGACACACCAGGGGGCGGGGATGTGGATGGTGTGGGGGCAGCAGCATTCATCAGCGCCACGCCTTGTGGCAGCAATGCCATGATGAGGTACTGCAGGGCATTGTAGATCCCTGCTACACTTCGATGGTGTGCAGCGGTGGCTGCCATCCTTTCCGCCTCCATCCACACCATGTCCTCCATGAGCTTTCGCATGTGTGCCAGCTCACGGCTGGCATCACTGGAGCCACTCTGAGCGGACAGCTGTTCTTCCCTCCGCGTCATGACTCCAGCGATGTCAGTCAGGGCTTGTTGGAGACCATGGGGCGGACATAGACACCCAAGGATGGCGTCCAGTTTGGTAGCCATGAGGTCGAACCCCACCCGCACCTGCTCAGCCGTCTCCCTCTGGCCCTCCAGCACACGGCGTTGGAAGGCCATGTGTTGTTCCTGGGGGTCTTGGGAGAGTGCCAGGGCTGTGGGTGGCTCCTGCTGGGTGGTTTGGGTGGTGGGTGGGGTCTCATCGAGGTGGCTGGGCTGCCCTGATCCTGGAGGTGAGTGGCCGATGAAGTCAATGATGTCTTGGATGGTTTGGGTGTCGATGCTGGTGTTGTCCTCCTCATCATCAGTGAAGAGTGGCTGGGACTGCTCTGAAGGAGGTGTTGACGATGCCCCTGCAATGTGAAGGGGAGATGGTGTATTACAATGTGTCCACATGTATGTAGCCGCATGGTACAGGTTGACATTCAGACAGCATGGCATTGTACATTGTGAGAGTCTGTGGGTCTGGGCGAGGACCCAGGGTCATTGTGGGTGTGCACTGTGCCCTGCTTGCTTGTGCATGTGTGCCATTGTGGCCATCTCCACCCGTCCCCGCAGTACCTGGTGGTCACTCACCCTGTTGCGGTTGTGTTGTGTCCTGTCGAGCAGTGTCCGGTCCCCCGACTCCAGCCACAGTCTCCACACTGATAACTGTCGACACCAGCTCCTCCATGTCATCCAGCTCCAGCTGTGGCGCTGGGCCCCCACCTACGGTCTGCGTTGCTGCCTTCTGGTTGGCTGTGAGTTTCTCCTTGGTCTTCCGCTTGATTTCATTCCATCGCCTCTTGACCTCGTCCATTGTCCGCTTGTGCTCTCCGACGGCATTCACCTTGTTGACGATGTCCCGCCATATTCCAGTTTTGGTGCCCAATGACACGTTGGAGGTGACAAAGAGTTGTTGATGGTGTTCCATCACCTCTGTGACTATGATACTGTTCGCCTGCGGACTGAACTTGGTCTTCCTCGTCTTCTTGTCCTTGCCCTTCCCTGTCCCCGAGGTCCCAGGCTGGTCGTCCGTGGTGCTTCTGGGGTTGCGCTCATCCTCTGCGCCTGCTCCGGCTGCCTCCATGGTGCTTGGGTGTTGGTCAGTTTGTGTGTGGGTGTTTTTTCTACTTTTATGGTGATTTTTGACGCCTGCCAGGTGTGTGTTGCAGGCCTGGCGCTGCTTGTCGCTGGTTTCTTCATCGCGCTTTGGCCCATCGCATGTTTTTTGGTGTTGTGGTTTGTGTTTTTATCTCCATCGTGGTTGTTGTATCGCGGACATTGTCCGTGGTTTCGGCAGACTATCGCTTACTACCGCCTTGTTGTGAATTCCACGTTGGCACGGGGTTCTTTCCCCGCGATAGGCTGCGATATTGAAAGTTGCGTTACGCTACTCTTGCGGTAGTTATCGCACGTTCTTGTGAATATACCCCCCAGTATTTTCAACCTATTTATTAATTTAGCATCATAGGGCCTGATTCACAGAACTAACTCACGTCAAAAACGTAAAGTTAGTACTTTTTGGTATTCACAGAATACACTTACTCATTTTGGTATTCACAGAAGTTAGTAGTCCTAACTTTAGGACTCCTAAATGCCTTCTGTGAATACCGAAAGTCTTAAAGTTAGGGTTTTTCTCAGTTTAGGAGTAGTAAAGTCTTGCTATTTGATGGCAGTCAGTGTGTTTTTTGACTACATGATGGATGTGTGGTAGTACCCGTACATTATCATCACACAGTGTCATGCAATGCCAGATGTGAGTGGACAGTTACTACGCACGAGCGGAACCTGTTGTGAGCTCTGTCCTGTGGTGCTGGTGTTGCACTTTGTACCACATTGCCGTCATTGCTGATGTTCTGTGATTGATATGTGTGTGTGCTGCATTGTGAGGGAGTTGCCCCTGCAGCTCTGATTTCGTGTAGCCTTCTCCCTTTGAGGCGGGGTGCCTTTGAATTGTGTGCTTTTCGGGGCCTGATTTGCTTTTGACTTGGGTCATATGTGCTCTCGGACAGATTTTGTGGCCTGGTGCATTGTTCGTCTGCTGCATGTATTGTATGGCATGGGTTGTGGGTGCACGTGGACATGTCGGAGTGTGACCTGCTCCTTTACGGATGTGATCCGCACTGGGCTACCTCCATGTCGATTCGTGGGCCATGTCATTTTTAGGTCGAGCCTAGGCAGCGCGCATGCGCTGTCAGCAAGACCTATAGTATTAAGTAAAACGAGGTAGCTCCCGCCTGCTGCTCACCATTTGTCAAGTCCAGTGTCCGGTCTTCTTTGCTGCCCCGTAAGTGGTTGAGGCAGCGAACGTCACTTCCGATTTTTTCTTAGTGCAGCACCGACCAACTACAGTTACTTTACGTTTGCACAGCGTAATTGTTATTAGGGGAACTCTTTTTTGCTTCATGCTTGTGTCAGTGCTCACTGCTCCATGAATGACTGTGTCGTCCCCTCCATCACCACCCACTCTCGGTGTCGTCACCCCCCACCACCACCACCCATCCCTCGCTCCTTGTTTGTTCTTTCTATGGAGTTTACTTAGCTTTCCCAGAACGCATGGCTCGCAGCTCCTCATCCACGTCCTGCCCCCGGGGGCTGCTTAATGTTGCAGCACGAGCCTGCTTTCACTTTTAAAACACGGGTGCACATATTTAACAATGACGCCCGTGTCTCGCAGTAATTTATGTGGCAAGAAAAGGCAAATTATGCTGCTTACTGCTGCACATTTTATGATACTATTCCTCTATTATTTTGTTGCTTTCAAACGTAATATTCTCTCATATCCCGTCATCCCGGGCGCCGCGCTTTTACTTTAGCAATATCAGCATGTCACAGCTTGTCCTCTGCACTCGGTCCGGGTGCATCCATGTTGCTACGCAGTTTGAATTGTTTTTGGGCTTTTTTTTTTTCTTTCTTTTATGGTGCTTTTTCCACCGGACGCGTGGGATTTGCAGGCCTGTGGCTGGTGTTCTCTGATTCTGTACCGCGATTGGCCTCATCGCATGTTTTTTAGCGTTCGCTATTCGCATTTTTTCGGCGTGGCGTTGATTTTCACAATGACATTTGACGCGTTATCTGGTGACTATCGCATACTACCGCCTTGTTGTGAATTCCACATTGACACAGGGTTATTTTCCCTAGCTAGGCTGCGATATTGAAAGTTGCGTTACGCTACTCTTGCGGTAGTTATCACACGTTCTTGTGAATATACCCCCTAGCCTTGTAAAACTGCATGAAGGTAAAATATTTTTGTTTTTGTTTCCCCCTAGTTATTCATCACTAAGGCAATTTGTATCATGGGAAAATGAAAACCTACCCCTACACCAAAGAAAATGGACACAACTTTGGATGGTTACCGCCAAAAAGCGGTAGGGGCGATAACTAAGGAGATCGAAATCGCTGAGCGAAGACTCTCATTAGCTTCCTGCCCAATCATACCCGTCCCAACTGACTCTCAAGTGATTACACCAGAAATAACTCCTGTGCAGAGACCGCAACCTCCTCTATCAACCACTGTAATCATTTTGAGTCAGGGTGTTCTACATGTCCCCAATGAAGGAGCTAATTCTATCACTTGCCTAGTGACGAAATCTACCGTACCGCAAGCTGTACCCGGAGGGAAACAGAAATGAACTGACCTGGCGGGGGCTGATTGTAAATTAAAAGGACACTCTCCAAGGGTCAAGAGAAATAAACAAACCCACTTAACTGGAAACACATCTATGACTCGGTTGGGAGGAGGGAGAAGTAGCGTATCAAATGAAATGGATAATACTGTTGATAAATTCAGTAGAATTGTACAAGAGGCTCTGACACCTATTCTATCTAGATTAGCCTGCATTGAAGAGCATCTTGCCCAAGTGTTGATGGGCCTAGGTAATAATGCAGCATCTGACAAACAGATTGATAATGTTACTTGTCCAAGAAGCTCAGATTCAAAACTAGATGATGTTATCCCTAGTGCCCCGATGAATGGCTTGATCCCTTTAATTACAATATCTACTGTAAATGGCCTTGTCCCCAGTAAAGAGTCCCTTCTTAATAATGTTAGTAATAATCCCATGGTCCCAACACCACAGGACCCCATTTTGATTGGTAACTCCCATAGGAACAATCAAAAGCTGGGTCAGGGGGTTACAAATCAATCAAGATCAATCAAGATAGATAGGGGTATAACATTACAAGGAAATATAAATACAAATGGCCCAGTGCATGATTCAAAGAATGGGCGGGGAGCAAAAGATGTACTAAACTTACCCCTGGAATGTACACCGTATACTTTGATCTTGAAGGGGGTCCCCCGTTTGGTCCTTGACCAGCAAGAAACTTGTCAAAGTCTTGTAAATAAATCGGGTCATTGGTGTTTTAAGAGAATTTCGCCGAAGATAAATTGGTCTGAAAAAATTATTATGGCCTGGCGAGGGAGCTGGCTGGATTACAACGACCAAACGTGGGGAAGGGGATTGTGTTGTGCTTAATTTTAGTAATGCATTGTGCGCCCGCTTTGCCCTAACGCACTTTAGAGATTTACCTGGTGATTTGATAGAGGTTCACCCGTTGGGTTTTTTCTATCCACCACATCATGAATTAATTGCGAGAAAACAGTCTGCGTGGTTGGGTTCAAGTATACATCCCCTTACACAGCTTCCTCCATTTATTCATCCTAACAGCTTTGATGTCCTTTCTGGGCTGTCTGAAATTGACTGACTAATCGGGTGCTCTAGACAACCAGTTGCCATGATGGGAATGGGTTTGCACTATAGTGCTCAAGGGAGAGGAATTTATATAGATGAACTCTATAATAGGGGTTCTGTGGATTCACTCAAATTCTCCTCCCCCAAATCAAATATTAGTAGGGAAAACCGAGACAAACCACAAAACTATTCACTGCGCCTTAACTTAATCCCAAACAACACCACTGGTAGGGAGGAGTCGGATCTGCTGAACAAGCTATAAATAATGAATTTGTGGGATTGGCAAATCAGGGTCACATTAAGCCTCCACTTAAATTTATTTCATGGAAGCAGGAATTCGCCCCAAATTGACTGACGAGGTATGGCTAAAATATATTAGAGGCTTTGACATTATTTCTCTTCAGGAGACGTGCTATAAGGAAGATATCGTACTGAATGGTTATTGTTCTTACACGGTCCACGCAACACCCTCGTTAGCAGGGAGAGCAAAAGGAGGGTTGGTACTGTTATTCTCAGTTAAATATTAGGCCATAAAAATTACCGTTGTTGATACATCTCCTTGGTTTCAACTAATCTTGATCTCTAATATGCTACAGGTCAAGCTACTAGTGGTGAACTGGTATTATAATATTTTTAATCAAAAACAGCTGCCAGGTTATTGAGGCTTTGCAGGCAGAAATCAATAATACCTCTGAGAAATGGCAACCATTATGCATTCTTTGGGTGGGTGATTTTAATTGCTCTTCCTGCCCCCACAGCTCTTTTTTTTTTTTTTTAGTTTAGAAAGCTTTATTGAAATTATTAAACATAGTAAAACATTAGTACAGATGCTTATGCACATAAATGGAAAATAGGATGGAAGAAAATGCATTTTATGCAACCATTCCCAAAAAAGGGAAATAGAAACTATACTTAAGAAAAAATTGCCTTTTAAATTTTTAAGGAGGAAGGGAAAAGAAGGGAATTAGGAGAAAGAGGAGAAGGGTAGGGAGGAAGGGGTGTGAAAAGCATTTACAAATGACGATTACTTCTATGAACAGTTAATAATAAACCAGTTAATAAAATAACAATTGGTACACTCGGAGAGGGAAGGTCAACTAGGCGGCTAATCTGGAAAGAAAAGTGGTTAAAGGTAACCATACCAAGTCCTTTTTGATTTGCAAAGGAACCGTTGTGGCAAAAGCACGATCAAGCCTGTGGTGATGACACAACAGGTTCCACCATGCATAATAAGAGATTTTTGATGTATCCTTCCAGTTAGTTGTGATGATCTGCAGTGATATGGCAAAAAGAGGTCTATGAATTTACGTACATTGTTCTGAACTTCCCATAGAGGTGATGAGCCTCCCAGAAATATGTGGACAATATCAAAGGGGAAATCTGTGGATAGGATATCATTTAATTTAGACCAGATACGAGTCCATAAAGTTTTAACCCTTGGGCATTGAAAGAACATGTGAATAAAATCACTGTCCACAGCAGAACAAGACCAACAATTCTTGTTCTTTAGTATTCTAAATTTGTGAAGTACAGCCGGGGTAAAAAAAGTCTGTTGTAGAAAAAATATAGAGTCTGTGTGGTGCTAGCGGAGCGTGAAGAGGTGTGTATTTTGGACCAAATAGAGTCCCAAGTCTGGAACGAGAATTCCTGGACAAGATCACGTTCCCATAAGAGCTCTATTTTGGACTTAGATCTGTCTGCTAAAGGACGGGAGAGGAGTTTATAAATGACAGCAGCTTTATGGGGTGTAGAGAAATCGAGCGAGGAGGAAGAAGCCGAAACCGGGGGTACAGGAGGGCACCTCTGAGCAAGAATAAGTGATAAAGAGGCCTTCAGTAAGGGATATTTGGGAGCATATGTGTTTGAGATACCAAACTCTTCACAGATATCGAAAAATCCCTCGGAGACTTGTCTGTCAATATGTGATTAAACGTGATAATACCTTTGTCGATCCACTCTTTCCAAAAAGCGCCCTATTGTTGATCTTTAAGGATTTGTTGTACCAAATGGGAGTTAGGGAAAAAGATCTTCAAAAGTAACATGTGAACGAAACAGAGAAAGGGCAAGGGCCTTGGAATGATTGAAAATAGGGGTAGAGAAACGCTTTGGAGGTTGGGATAAGCGAATCGCTGTTGAGAAGGAAAAGGGTAGGAGTTGTGCAATTTCTAAAGAGCTCCATGCCGTTAAGGGAGAAAGAGAGGAATCGCTTAAAAACGGCCATATTTGCTTCAACGTGAAAGCAGAATGATATCGGCTAAGGTTAGGGAAGTTAACTCCACCCGAGTCTTTGGGAAGTTGAAGGCAGGAAAGAGAGATCCTAGCTTTACGATTATTCCATAAAAACTTTGTAAGAGAACAGTTAATAGTACTAAAGAAGGAGAGCGGGAGGGAAACAGGAAGCATTGAGAGGTAGAAGTTAATGATGGGGAGAAGCATCATTTTAATTGTGGCCAGTCTACCCCACCAGGACAAAAAAAGGGGGGACCAGCTCTCAATAAGAGCGGAGATCTTTTTAAGTATTTCAGCATGGTTAATACGAATTGTTTCTCTAATGGTGTTGGCATAAAGAATACCTAAACATTTGATATTTCTGGGACTCCATTCGAAGTCAGAGCCATGAAACATATGAGGAAGACAAAATTTATTTAAGGGTAACACTTCAGACTTATCAATGTTCAGCTTATAGCCAGAAACGAGGGAATATTCTTGTAATAACGAGAACAGTGAAGGCAGGGAAGTGGACGGATTGGAGATATATAATAAAATATCGTCAGCATAGGCGGTAAATTTAATGTCAATATCACAACATTGTAATCCTGTGTAGGAAGAGGAACGCCTGATTTTTTCTAGAAAGGGCTCTAAAGCAAGTATAAAAAGAAGCGGGGAAAGAGGACAACCTTGTCTAGTACCTCTATAAAGAGGGAAATATTTAGATTGACATCCGTTTGCCCAGATAGAGGTAGAGGGTGCTGAGTATAGCAATTGGATATATTGGATAATAGGAGGACCAAAACCATGCCATCTCAGTGCCCCAAACATAAAATCCCAGCCAACCCTATCGAATGCTTTTTCAGCATCCAATGTAATGGCCGCCACCGGAGACTCCATTTTGGAAGCAAGGTGGATGATGTTGAGGAAAGTTCGTGAATTATCGGTGATTGATCTGCCTTTGATAAATCCAGATTGGTAAATATTAATGAGTTCAGGTATAACTTTATTAATGCGAAGCGCGAGTATTTTAGCAAAGATCTTACAGTCAGTGTTAATTAAAGAAATGGGCCTATAGTTTTTACAGGAGCAGGGGTCTTTATCCTTCTTGGGGATCAAGCATAACATTGCCTGGGTGAAGGATCCCCTCGACTCTCCTGCGATAAGAAAATAATTGATTAATGAGAATAAATGAGGTATTAAAGTGTTTTTGAAGTGAAGAAAGAATCGCACCGTGAAACCGTCAGGGCCCGGTGTTTTATCTTTGGGTAGAAAATTGAGAGCATTAAATATTTCGTTTTCCAATATTGGAGCGTCAAGGGATGTGAGGTCCTTAAGATGATCAGGGGGTTTCGAAATGGAATTAAAGAAGGAGTCGATTTGTGCCGGTGTAGGGTTGGACTCCGGAGTATATAGGGTGGTATAGTATTTGACAAAACAATCAAGAATTTTATCATCCTTGGTATGTCGAACTCCGAAGTTGTCTGTTATGGCTATGATTTTGGATCTCTGTTTTTTGATTTTAAGGTAGTTGGCAAGAGATTTGCCGGCCTTATTGCGTCCACCATACATTTTGGCGTTAAATTTAAGGAGATTGTTGCTTGCAGAATCCCAGGAATTTTTATTATATTGCATTTTAGCCTTGATAAGAGAGGATAAGCAACTCGCGGAGTAAGAAGTGAAATATTGGTGCTCAAGAACTTTAATTTGTTTAAGGATGAGAGAAGAGTCTAGAAGTGCTTTCTTCTTTTTACGAGAAACAAAATCAATAATGAAGCCCCTAGCGGAGGCCTTAAAGGCATCCCAGATAAAGTGGAATTGAGGAGACGAGGCTAGGTTATTCTGAAAAAATTCATCAATAAAAATCGTAAATTGATCAACAAATTGAGAATCTAAGAGAAGAGAATTGTTAAAGCGCCAACGACGGGATTTAGGAGGGGGTGAAGGGAATTCCATATCTAAGATAACAGGAGCGTGATCTGATATAAGAATAGATCCAATTTCTGAACTAGTCATAAATTGCAGGGCATGGTGAGTGAGAAATATGTAGTCAATACGGGAGTGAGATTTATGGACGGGGGAAAAAAAAGAGAATTTTAGTGTATCAGGGTGGGAGATTCTCCACGAATCTGCTAACCCTCTGTGAACAATGGCTTTGTGAAAAGTTTTCTGCATCTTATTAGGAACATATTTGGCTTGTGATTTCCGATCCAAAAAGGGGTCCATAAGCTGATTACAATCTCCACCCACAATCAAGTCATCAGCAGTATGTGCGGAAAGGAGAGTCGAAAAGTCCTTCCAGAAGTTTACATCAATACCAGTGGGACCATAAATATTACAGAAGGAAAGTTGGGTGTTATTAACCTTGGTATTTAGAAACAACCATCTACCATTATCATCATGAGACTCATTTAAAATCTGAACATTTAGAGACTTATGAAATAAAATAACAACACCATTTTTGTTATTCACTGCCGGGGAGCAGAAAATTTCTCCCACCCATTGTTTGCGCAGTGAAGACAAGTCTTGCAACCTTAGATGTGTTTCTTGCAGCAGAGCAATATGACAATTAAGTCTTGCTAGATGGGATAAAACACGTTGCTTTTTGACTGGATTACGAATACCCTTGACGTTCCATGAGACAAGACGAAAACCAGTCATCAGTAATTTTTAAATAAAAATAGAGAAGGAAATAAAAGCTTATCAAGAAATGAGAGGAGAGAACGAACTCCCTGAAGAGAATTGGTGAACAATAAAAGATAACATGAGGTGTAGTAAAGAAGGAAAACTCGTGTAGAGACACCAAATACAGGTAGGAATGAGTGAACAATAGAGTACCAAAAGCAGGAAATGAGATGATGGAGATATGCAAATATGTATAAGAAGAAGAAAAAGCAAGAGAAGTGAGAAAGAAGGGAAAGGACAGGGAAGAGGGAAGTAGGAGCAAGGGAACCCAATTGCCATGGGAGTAATAGGAAAGAAAAGATGGCCAAAAGCCCAGAAGCTTTAGCCATAACAGTCAAAAATACAAAAAACATTGACAGGGGAGGGGGAGCGGCAAAAACCAAGACAGCCACCCCCGACGGAGCAACACCGAGAGAAAACAGGCAGTCATAACATAACGATATGAGGGAAAGGGAGTACGAAAAGAACTCCAAGAACAACTACTTAGACAATTGAAACAAGAAGGAAGGGAACTTACCATACATTAGGGGACAAAGCAACGGAGTGAGTCAGACATTATGAACACGTAGGTGAGGTGGACTAGAACCTTCAACACAACGCGACACAGTAAGGACCTAAAAAATACAAATAAGAAAAGACAAGGAACCAATTAACAGCCACCAACAGATTACATATGTGTAACAGAATAATGAAAACAACAAAGACATGACAATCAATGTTTGCTGAGTTCC
This sequence comes from Calotriton arnoldi, assembly GCA_963921515.1. Classification (NCBI taxonomy): domain Eukaryota; kingdom Metazoa; phylum Chordata; class Amphibia; order Caudata; family Salamandridae; genus Calotriton; species Calotriton arnoldi. The sequence goes on from CAWUFW010014920.1 coordinate 159,530, forward strand.
ATGGATTCTCCACGATGATCTTGAATAAACCTCCGGAGATCGGCTGGATCGTCGAAAGAAAATGTTCTATCCTTATAAGTCACTTTGAAGAAGCAAGGATGTATGAGGCCGTAACGAGCATTCATGGATTTCAAGGCTGGTCTGAGATCGAGGAATTCTTTTCGTCTGCTAGCTGTTGGTTTAGATACATCCTGACTAAAAAGATTTTGTGTCCAGACCAGAACATCTGCTTGTGCTGTTTAGCAGCATTAATGATTGACATGAGGTCAGAATACAACAGGAAGTAGGCAATGATGCCTCTTGGTTTGGTGGGCGAGGATGCAGACTGGGGACCCAATCTATGCGCTCTCTGAATGTTAAAGTCCATTGTTTTGGGAAGGCCAATAATCTGCAAAACTTGAGTTTTCAAGAAGGAAATCATGTCAGAACCTTCGGAGTTTTCTGGAATTCCGTAAATGCGTAGGTTATTACGCCGATTGCAGTTTTCCAAATCCTCTGTAGTCTTCTTGAGCTGGGCGACTTCTTTAGTTAAACCCTCAACTTTAGCGGTAACATCTTGCGCGTCGCTTATCCTTTGCTCGACATCTGAAAGTCTCATGTCCAGGCCGGACCACTTGTCCTCTATTCTCTGGAGTGTAGCTGAAGTATCTGACATAAAGGGGCGAATAAGGCGCAACTCCTCCATGACGTCCTCTAACGTGAGGGGGAGAGGTGATTTCGAGGGAGATGATGGGTCCTTCTTGACTCGTTTGTTGGTGGTGGTAGCTGCTGAGTCTTTACGCCCACCGCTGGAGGCACCTGCAGTCCCGTGAACTCTGTTAGACTGCGTGTGATCCATAGTGAGGGGGCAAGTGAGTCAAAGTCAATAATGCAGGCTGTAAGGGCGAAAAGATCGCAATAAAAATATCCAGTGAACAACAAAAGCCTGAGACTGCGGATCAGCAGCATGTGGGCTAGAGAAGGAGACCTCCAGGCAGACGAGCTCCACCACGAAGCAGATACAAGAAAATGTAGCAGCCAACAGACGTGTAGACAAGCAGAAAACTCCTGACGGTCTAGAATAGACGATGTTCTTGTCAGACAAGGCGTCAGCAAAGCTCTACCAAGAACCAGACAGACGGCTTGACAATGCCATCACCATGCCAATCCACCCTTTGGCAGAAGGAGGTATCGCGTAGATAATTAGCATATGCGTAGAAGTGGCGCAGTTACTGTGCGAGGAGAAATAGAAATTCCAATACATATTGACTAGACCAAGAATGTTGCATTATTTTGTTGAACTGGCCCCAGATATATAAATGACACATGCCAAAAGGAAAGCAGTCAGGACCTCCCGAGAGAAAAGAGACGTCAAAACGACTGTACCACCTCCATTTGCGGGACCGCTGCGAGAAGGGAGAAACCTAAAATGGCGGCCATTACTGTTGAAGGCTCTGAGGCGCATCGGCCAGGCAGACAAAGGGGGTCAAAAAGCCCATAATGTCCAAAGGAAGACTTGCCTCAGCATTCCTGGCCACCTCCGACGACCATGACACCCCTTTGTGAGTGTCGACGTTGCGGTAAAAAGGACCCTTCATCAAAAGGAAAGTCCTGGTGTTACGGAGCTCCTCAAGTGGCGGCCATCTTGTCGCCGCCGCCGCGCGCACCGCCTGCCCCCACAGCTCTAATCATGCCTGTGGGTTGTTAAATACAGAGGGGCAGCCCCTGCCGCACTTTATCCACACCCCTCAGGGTTAGGCCCTAAACTCTATTATTATGGAGAATGATTTGGGCCTCATTAATGACTTAGCTAGTAATCCCTCAAAACAGTGCCCAACTTATGTTGGAGGAGGTAGGGAACGTTTTTTTGATTTTATGTTTATCTCACGGAAGTTCTTGCCGCTTATTGGAGACTTTGAGGTAGAACCAAATAATGATAGCGATCATAATCTCCTCATAGCGTCCCTCAGTACAATAGCTCAAACAGGGAAAGTAGATGACTGCTCGATTCATTTTAATCCTAATAAAGGGGTAATAATCAATTGGAATAAAGTAAACCCCTCTGAATTTGAGGTAAAAACTGTCACAGCTAATTATGATTCGATCATGAGGTGTTTACATCATGACTCGCCCCCAGCTGAGATCATTCGTAAATTCAAACTGATTTGTTCAGATATAGCTAAAAATCTGACCAAATCAATTAAGGTCAGGGATCTCCCGGAGACAAGCTGGTTTAATGCGGAATGCTCAAAAGCCCAAAAACCTTTAAAATTGGCACTCCATGGTAACCCTTGCGACAGGGCTCAAATTAAAAACACTAGGAAGGCTTATAAAAGCATAGTTAAGCAGAGGAAAGAAGAACTGAGGTGCTTAGCCTGGGATGATTTGGAGAGAGCCAGTTCCCTTAAGGACTCTAAAAGCTTCTGGGATATCATAAATCATCCTTTATTCACCAAAGAGGCGAGGAAGATAGATTCCCTGATCCTGGGGGATGTCTGGGAATCTCACTTTGCGGCTATATTTAATACTAACGGCCGCCAGCCTGAGGTACTTAGTGGGGATTTGCCCTTAGACCTAACCTCGGCTTCTCATTTAAGTGCATCAATTTCAGTAGCTGAGGTTGAGGAAGCCATAGCAAAAGGAATTAGCATGAAAGCACCAGGTCCGGACGGAGTGCCATTAGATCTTTTTAAAAGTAATCCTCAGCTATGGGCTCCTTTATTGACCAACGTTTTTAAAGCAGTGGTGACTGGCCCCATCCCAGCAACTAGGAGGGAGGCTGTGTTCAAAAAAGGTAATAGAAGTGACCCTGCCTGTTATAGGCCAAATTACCTAATTGACGCCACAGCAAAGCTGTTGGGGAGGGTTGTCCTTGCCTGACTCGAAAACTGGGCGACCAATAAAGGGGTGATGGCAAGAACGCAGTATGGTTTTAGGAGAGGGGTGGGCACCATTGAACAGTGCCTCAACTTGTCACTGATTATGGGCAAGTACATGAAGGCCAGGAAGGGTTCTATCCACCTGGCCTTCATGGACTTATCCAGTGCTTTTGACACCGTAAATCGGGAGAAGTTGTGGCCACTTATGGGGAAATTGGGAGTCGGAGAGGCTTTGATTTCTCTTCTTCGTAGGCTCCATGCATCCACCTCTGTTGTTATAAGATACGGTCAACAAGGGGAAAAAACTCAGCCCATAGCTTCCACAGAAGGTGTCCGGCAGGGATGTATTTTAGCCCCCTTTCTTTTTTTAATTTATGCCAATGGTCTAGAGGCTTTTTCAACAGATAAAAAAATGGACTGTCCTGCATTGGGGGCACACGGGTCCTGCTATTTTCATATGCAGACGGCATCGTGTTAATGGCCCGACAGCAAATGGCCTCCAAAAATTACTTAATGCATTTACAGATTTTATGCTGGCACTTGATTTAAAATATATTATGGCGTGTGGTCCCAAAATGACCAAAACTAGGAAATATGCTGTGGGAGATAAGAGAATTGACAAATTGAATAATTTTAATTATCTAGGGAATATTTTTAACAACAGGATGAATTGGGAACCGCTTGTTACTGGAAGGGTGCAACATGCGGGCAGGGGCTTTTTCGCTTTGCCTGTAAGCTGGGCCATAAGACAGTGACTGAGCTGGTTACACTTTACAAAGCCAAATGTGTGCCTGTTGCAACATACGAAGCAGGAGTGTGGGGATACCATATCAGCCGCCAGCTACAGATTATGGAAAATAAATTCATAAAAAGGTTACTGATGACTCCAAATAGTGCCCCCACAATCTTTTGTCATCATGAGCTGGGGCTTGACTTTGTAGAGGATCGTATAGACATTGCCGCCCTGCTATTATGGGCCAAAATCTGGTTGTCTGAGGAGTTAGTGTTTTCCAGAGAGGTTATCAAAGATTGTATCAATCTTGATAAAGCACTAACTATCCCTTGGCTCCGATTTGTAAGGGATAGCCTCTATAAGCTAGGTCTGAGGCACTACTTTGATTGTCCTGCTGGCATCCATGAAAATGCGAAAAATATCATAAAAGAGGCACATCCTACAGGGGCGAATATATGCTGCTCTCAAACTGACGCAACAGGCCTCCCTTGTTTATTCCCTGTCCAGTAGCAATTTTATTTAACATTCACCATCAATGTACAGATACGATTTTGTCCAACAAGATTTCGCTTTCTTACCCTGCATTTTTTAGTGGCTTTCCCAAAACAATCGGGGTGGGTAGAAAAATTGGAGCCTTGCCCCTTTGATAATTTGGCAGCTCAGAGCACATTGCACTTTATGCTATTTTGCCCCCTCTATAAAGAGCCAAGAGGACATTTTTAGGTTCTGATTTTAAAAGAAATCAGGCCATGTTCCTATATTGAAGGTTTTAATTATTTACACTCTTTGTCTACTTATGATATATGCACTAGGGTTTCCAACTACATTAAAGTTGCAATGGCTATTAGGAAACGGTATTAGTTATCGTAGTTGAACCAAAACAGTGTAATTCTCTATCACACAACCTAAATATTGATGTATTTTTATGGAGGGAGCTGCACATTGTAATGGTATTAAGTGCCTTGTAATATAGATTGAATTTTTATCAGAAGATTGATTTTAAGGATTGTATTTCTTTATTCCTTTCTTTTTAATTAATTGAATTATATGAATTGCCTCTTGTGCTGCTTTGTAAATAGATTACTGGAATCATAATTTGTAATGTTGATTTTATAAACTTTTATGGCTTTCTTTTGAAACCGAATAAAGTCACTTTGACTTGACTTGAGTATAGGAAACATGAGGTCTCGCAGACATCTAAATCTGTTTGAAGTGAGACCTCAAAAGACATTCTCATTCAAAATGTATTAAATTAGGAATTGACTGATTTTCCTTTTTAGGTCTCACACAGCGGTCAGTCAGCCGCCTCATGTTTCCAATGCACGTCCATACATATCTAAAGAAAGACAAGCATTCACACAGTACAGAAAAGTGGACTTGTGGTGAGCTCCCTTTTGCCAATGGATATTGGCATATCTTTTACAAGTTGCAATTGTCTATGTGGGCTGTGCTTATAGCGATATTTTACAGGAGGGTTACATGGGCTTTAAGAAGTACCTAATAGTAACTCCCCACTGTTCTGCACAAGTTCCTTGTTGAGCCCTCGAACCTCAAAGTGTGGGATATGCCTGTTGCCACCTCTTCCTCAACCCCACCGCCCACTAACTGCCAATGCTTGTTTTGTCAGAACACACCATTTGCCTCTGCCAGTTCACAAGCATTTCATGGTAACATTCACAGTCCTTGTTTCCCCATATCATGCTTTCTTTGGGTATTTCCTGTTATGGAACTTGCATATCGCTGTTTCCTTCATAGTGCCAGTGCTTTGTTTTTGTCTGTTGTGGGATGGGCACAACTTGTGTAATTCCGTGTAGAGCAATCTCGCAGAATTACCAAAGAATTCTGCACGATTATGTAGAATTACGCGAGAAGAGTAATTCTGCATTTAAAGCTAATTTCTTAGCGCAAAAATTCCCTCTCACGCCCAAAACAGACGTGAGAATGCATTTGGTCTAAGAAATAGCACTAAATGCAATAGAACATGAATAGCACTACAAGCAGCCACTCGCGCTCACTAAATGTGGTCTTGGCGTACGATTGTCTCCCAACTTACTTCCGGTATTTAGTCCTAGTTTCCAAGGGCAAAATGCACCCTCACATCCAAAATGGGTGCAAAGCTGTATGTTGCGCTAAGAAAATAGCACTAAATGCAAAACAATATGAACAGCAGTGCTGCCCGGCACTTGCACTCGCTAAATTTGTAGTTTCTGTGCACATTTCCACCCAAATTGCTCTTAATTATTCAAGTGGGTGTAATTGTGTAATTATCTTTGATTCTGAGTCAAAGAGTAATGCTGAATTACTGAAATTACTCTGTCTCAATTATAATTACTTCAGGCAGAGTGTTATATATTAGTATTTCTTTCATGTCCTTGCCATGCTGAGGGAGGCCAGTAGAGTGCAGCAATGCACTGTAAAATCTAAAACACTGAGGGGCAGATTTACTACATTTGACGCAGCGCAACGCAGCAAGACAGCTTGCTGGGCTGCACTGAGTCCTGTGGAGAGAGCAGGAAGGCGTCATATCTACTAAGATATGGGTCCTTCCTGCTCTCTATCTGTGCTGGTTCACTGAGTGCAGCCTAGCGCCAATGCAGGCGCTAAGGCGGAGGAGCATCGCCCAACTGCTCAGAAGGAAAAATAAAATGATAATAATGAATTGTTATTATCATTTTATTTATCCTAATGCAGTCAGTGGCAGGGCGAGGCTGGCCAGAGCAGAGGGAGGAGTGGTTTGCACTCCCTAAGGGTGCATGACTGTTTGGCCGGCCAAACAGTCCTGCGCACTTTGCATCTTCCAATAGAACATGAATAGCACTACAAGCAGCCACTCGTGCTCACTAAATGTGTTCTTGGTGTACGATTGTCTCCCAACTTACTTCCGGTATTTAGTGCTAGTTTCCAAGGGCAAAATGCACCCTCGCATTCAAAATGGGTGCAAAGCTGTATGTTGCGCTAAGAAAATAGCACTAAATGCAAAACAATATGAACAGCAGTGCTGCCCGGCTCTTGCACTCACTAATTTTGAAGTTTCTGTGCACATTTCCACCCAAATTGCTCTTAATTATTCAATTGTGTAATTGTGTAATTATCTTTGATTCTGAGTCAAAGAGTAATGCTGAATTACTGAAATTACTCTGTCTCAATTATAATTACTTCAGGCAGAGTGTTATATATTAGTATTTCTTTCATGTCCTTGCCATGCTGAGGGAGGCCAGTAGAGTGCAGCAATGCACTGTAAAATCTAAAACACTGAGGGGCAGATTTACTACATTTGACGCAGCGCAACGCAGCAAGACAGCTTGCTGGGCTGCACTGAGTCCTGTGGAAAGAGCAGGAAGGCGTCATATCTACTAAGATATGGGTCCTTCCTGCTCTCTATCTGTGCTGGTTCACTGAGTGCAGCCTAGCGCCAATACAGGCGCTAAGGCGGAGGAGCATCGCCCAACTGCTCAGAAGGAAAAATAAAATGATAATAACGAATTGTTATTATCATTTTATTTATTGTAATGCAGTCAGTGGCAGGGCGAGGCTGGCCAGAGCAGAGGGAGGAGTGGTTTGCACTCCCTAAGGGTGCACAACTGTTTGGCCGGCCAAACAGTCCTGTGCACTTTGCATCTTCCCCACCAAGCTGTAATACACAACCTGGTGAGGAACATGCACAGGTCCCCAGTCCCAGCCTGAGCGCCGAACCATGTCGCCCAGATCAATCACAATGCTGTATTGCAGCGTTGTGATTAGCTTAGGGGAGGGAGCCTGTGTGCTTCCTCTTTCCGGGACCAAATCGCTGAGGAGAAGGCGGCATGAGAAGCTGAGGGGAGACGGCTGCCGGCATAAGGTAAGTGGTTTTTTAACTTTATTTTTGTCCCCCACAGCCCCCCGCCCGGCCACCCCCGTTCCCTACCAGCCGCCACTGGCAGGCACCCTTGCGCCATGGTGCAAGGGTGCTGGCATTGCAGCTGAATTGTTTTTGGGCAGGAAGGGATACCTTCCTGCACAAAAACAATCCTCTGAGGCATTTTCCTCTTTCTATGTGTGCTAACATCATAATTGGGCATAGAAAAAAAAATAACTTGGAGATTCATTGAAAAACACAGAGGTTAAACTGATGTTATAGCTAATTAAAATTGTCAGTTGAACTGTAACATTTTAAAACTAAAAAAAAAACTGAAATTCAACAGTTATAATTATGTCAAGTAGCTATAACCTGTGTCCTAAAGTAACTGTAACTTGCGCCCTTGCCATGCCCTGCTTGTACTCTCACTTACTACATCACTCATGGCATGTTCTTTGACTGCATTGATAACATCCTTAATCACATCTGAAATTATATCATTGATAACAACACTGTGTATGGCAGGGGAGTGAGTTATAGTTGGGAGAGCATTGGAGATATGGGTGAGAGTTGCTTCAAAGGACCGACATTTGTGAAAGCTAGATTTTAGAGTACCTTGTAGGCTGAAGACGAAAGTTATCGGAGAGGTGATTGAAAATAGTTGTGTGAGGATTTTAGATAAGTAATAGAGTTGAGAAACATTGAGGTACTTGGAAAGTTAGGAGGAACTGTCAGTCAGCAGTGCAGAGTGGCCACATTTTCCAATGATGTTGCTTAACTCTCAATAGGCCTTAGTACTGTGAGCCACATGAAGTAGTACAGCACTCAATGGGTCTTATTACTGGTATCTGTGGGTCTTGTTGCAGCCCTTTATGGGACTTGCTGCAGTCTTCTAAAGGTATTGATGTAGCCTTGCACCAGTCTGACAGGCGCTACATCACAGTCGGCCTTAAATTTAGACCTTGACTTGGTCTAGCACGACCAGATGAACGTGGCTGGCGTGTAACAGTTTTTGGAGCTAATATGAACCTTAACATTTTAAATTTCATAACTCTGGTTCTACTTATTGGATTTTAGTCATTTTGGTGTCATTTTATTTATAAAACATCACTCTAGTTTCCTAGAGTTGTTTGATATTTTTCTTGTGTTGTGTTGTTACTTTATAACTGTTTGAGTACTGCATAAATATGTTGCATATTGCCCCTAATTTAAGCCTGACAGATTTGTGCCAAGCTACCAGAGGGTTAAGCACAGGTTTATTTTGTGGCTTTTGTGGTTCATCCTAACAATGCTTGTGAATATTATTTGAGGTAGGTTCTCACCCCCTCCTCTAAAAAATGTAATGGATAGAGGCAAAAGCAGGAAAGAAGGGGTAAACCACAGAGCTAGGATAATACCGATTTTACACTTTTCTTTGTTTATTTATTTGTTTAGATTTTTACCCCTAAACAATTTAAATAATGTAGATGAGCAATTCACCCTGAAGTTAATGAGCAAACTAGAAAACCATGAAGTTTTACATATATATGGTGGCAGTTCTGGTGCTGCCTTCAGCCTAGTCAAGATGCACCCCAACATGCTTACCACTGGTGTGAGAAGTTGGCCTGGCATATGCTGTCCACTAATTATAGTGGGCACCTTGCACCAGTCCAAACAACCCCTTATTGGAGATAGGTTAAAGACAACCTTTATTGAAAGCTATCCTAGTGGTAGCTATGGAGAGCAGCCTTCAGGCTAAGTCTTGAAGGAATGTAAAGCAGCTTGTTTTACCAGTCTATAATCTCTTGAGTGACCAAATGAAAGAGGACCACACCAGGTATATATTCAAAATATATGTATTTATTACTAAACACACCCCTCTAGTCTCTTTATGAGGCTAGAGTTCGAAGTACATAAGTTATAAGTTAGTTATCTACAGTAATAGCACAAATACACGTTTGAGCCCCAGGGGCGTACCAAACCATATACCAATAAAGTGGTATAAGAACCACGACTGAGCTAGACACAAGGCCTAGAGCCTGTAGAAGTGCTTGGACCACAAGGAACCACCCAAGGCAGTGACACAGGGGACCCACGGGGATGCGTGCAGTGTATGAACACAGCCGCGAACCACCGTTAACTTCTATGGGGAAAGTCGCGATTAGAATTTAAAAGAAAAGGGACACTTAGAGGAGGACTTGGAGCAAACCCTTTGAGAACTAGGCTGTTCTAGTGTCAATACCCACGGGAGCACCGGAGTACTCGAGTTACCTCACCCAGGGGAGCCTGGTGCATAGGTGTCTTTCGGGGTCGGGTTTCGTCGTCGCTTTCAATGGCGATCTGTTGCAAAGGGCTGCTGGCGGCCAAGTCGAAAGTGTTCGGGTGGATCCAAAGGTGGATCGAAGATCTGAAGAACCTGAAAGCAGAGGGGACAGAGTCTGGGTCACTAGCCAGTGACCAGGAAGGCGATGAGCAGATGCCCACCGATGTTGAGTGCTTCAGGTAGGTTGACAGTCGTCTTGACTCTTCAGCCACAAGGTCCAGGAGGCGTCGACGACAACCAGGAGCTGGATTCGAGCTGTCCCACAACGTCTGTCGATTGCAGGGGTGTCGGCGACCGGATTGGACCCAACAAGCCCTGGCAACGGCAAGTCTGGTGGAAATGGAAGAAGGACGATGTTGCAGACCAGCAAGGTCTGGGGGACTCACCCAGTGAGGATAAATCAGGGCACGCCTGGAGCAACCAAGGAGCCTAAGCAGAAAAAGATTGGCCTTCGGGAGGGCCTACTAGCCAACGGACTAGCGACCGCGAAGGAGCCTCAAGTCAATGCACGTGGAGCTGGCTCACAGGACACTCGTGGAGTGGAGGCCAGTGATCTTCGGTGCAGTTGGTGCTGGAGGCTGGGGCTACTCGGAGCCCAAAGCACAACTTCGTGGGAGACCCAGAAGAGGATGCACTTGCAAATGCGTTCGGTGTCCAGGGGTCACGGTTCCACGTTACCAACGATAGCTACCTGCCTCAGCTTTGCTGGGGACTCAGGGCAGCCTCGGGAAAGTCTGGAAATCCACCTCTGGTGATGCAAAGACTTCGGCGTCCGACGGGAGCTTCAGCGATGCAGACCGGACAATTGCTTCTTTGGTGCCTGCCAAGCAGGGGAGTCACTCCTTGACCCCAAGGGAGATTCTTCAGTCCTCTAATCTTAAAGTAGAGCGTCGAAGGTCCAGGATTCTGTGTCAGAGTTTCGTCCAGGTAAATCTAAAGTCCAAAGGACTGGGGTCCCCTACTTATACTAAGGTAGGGGGTTGGACATACTCTGTGGCCCCACCTATGGGAGGGTCAGGGCAGAGGGGTGGTTACACCCCTTTCCCTTTGTCCAGTTTCGCGCCAGAGCAGGGGCTGGAAGCCCCTGAGCCGGTTTGAACTGGGGTATGCACAGGGACACCAAGTGTGCCCCCAGTGCAGGACTTCAAAGCACCAGAGAGTGCTCCCGCCCAGCCCCAATACACATTATCCTGTCTGGGGAGGTGGTTACACCTCCCTGGGACAGGAAACCTATTGTCCAGGCCTCCCCTGCCGGAGTTTCGGTCAGCAGCAGGAGGCCAGACTCGTGTCTGTGGCAGCGGCATCCATTTTGTGATGCCAGGGCTCTGGAAAGTCAGTACCGGGTATACCGGTGTGTACATATCTTTCCCTCTAGAAGGGTGGAATGCTACCCCCGCCGCCAGAACTGGCGGGGGGTAGTATTCAAGATGTTTGACACCAAACACGACATGTTTCCGTGCAGCCATCCCAAAGTTAGCATTTAACGCGTGGTTATAATGCGCTTAAGAGTATATGGTCAGGCTGCACTACAAACAGCATCAGAGAAGGGTCTCCGAACGCTGCAGAGGGGCCCAGCTCATGCAGGGGCACCCTCTCACATAGGAACCACACACTCTGCCTTCAGGATTGATAAGGCCTGCCATAGGAGTGACTTATAGGTTTATATGTGTGTATGTATGTAGTGATATAGGTAGCCTATATCACAGTAAGGGATGCATGCACCACCTTACCCAGGCTGCAGTAGCAGACCTGTGGTGTCATTTTGGATGGCCTTCCAGGGGTGGCACAATACATGCTGCAGCCCCTGGTAGGCCTCTGAGGTGCCTATGCCCTGGGTACATAGTATACCATATACTAGGGACTTATAAGGGCACTCCAGATTCCAATCAGAGATGTGCCTAAGGCACATGGAAACCATTTTAGAGAGGAAGCAGCTAGGCTGGGGTTCTGATTAGCAGGGCCGCAGCCAGACTAAGGTCGAAAAACAGTGAAGCATCAGCAAAAAGTGGGGGTACCCATGTGAAGCAGATCCTACTCTCCTACAACTGGCATGCCAGTGACATGCCCACAGCATGTGTCGTATACATCCACAGAGTTCAAGCCTTATTGACGCATTAAACACTCTTAGGCCACGTAAGCATCATCATCATTTTGTATTAAATGTATAGCATCAAAAATGCTGCTGCCACATTATTAAGCAATGCAGTAATGAAGCAACAATAATCACAGCGCAAAATTCAAAGTTGAAGTAACTAACTACACTCTGATCGCAATTCCGAATAAAAGCGATTCTCTTAATCAACTTAAAATAGATATCCAACTAAAGGATAGGAGCATTCATGATTCCATTATATTACATTAAAGCAGCAAGACAAGGATTATCAAATATCAAAAATATTTTATTCTGTAGTTAATTAGAATCTTTCGAAATGCCAAAGCAAAATGACATTACAAACGTTACACAAATCAGGTTTAAAATCTGCTACCAATACGGGGTTTCAGTGTTCAAAGTTTTGTTGCTAGACAAAATTAACTTAAGACATAGATTTATACTTAAAGCGACAAAGTTCAAACGCTGTTAGGAGCATGTGCAAGTGTTCTTAAAGTTCCAAAACGGTTAAGAATGGGGCAAGTGTGAACCTGCCCATTCGGCTGAAAGGGCAAGTCATTGGATACTACTCTGGAGGAGGTGGGAGTCTTTTACCGTAATGTCTAGAAAGGTAATCACCTGGGAGTTAAGCCTGACGTTTGCCCTATTGTAGCACTCTATATCAGGTTGCCTAAAACCGTGCGCTCCCAAGGACTTCACGTTTGCACTCTGAAAGGAGTGCAGGAAAAATGCAGATGACGTGAAGTATTGATTCTTGTGCTTGATGGCACCATCTGCATGTCAAGTCCGAGGTTTCTGCCAGACACATGGGCCGATAATCCAAGATTGGGAAAACACCCAAACTCCGCTTCATTGACTGCGTTTTAATCGTTTTTGAGAAACAACTGTCCAAGTAGGGTTGCCTGCCAAACTGCCTGTGGCAATTTATCAGTATTCAAGTGTGACGCCTCTTGGCAAACGCTTGTTTGTCTCCCAAGAAGGTTAACTGGCACGAGCAGTTGTTAATTTGTGTTTTAAACACTGCGAAAGAGAGAGGCAGGTCCCATAGCTGGTGTGCTTGCACTGCTTTTAAACTGATTGGAATAAGTCTCTGAAAATCGATTTATAGGCAGGGTTCATTATTTCTTGCCACAGCAGGTGGTCCAGCAAGGAAATGCTTGGATATTTTAGTTTAAAACAGCATTTTAAAAATGCACCTTGCCTCGCAGGCTTTTGGTTTACGAGGCTGAGCTTGAGTTGAATTTGGGAAGTAGAGGCGTTGGGAGGCAAACAAAAGAGCTGCCGGTGAAACCTAAGGTTAAGTGACTCCAGCGTTTTTGCTTCACATCCACAGGTGGGTTCCTACCTGTAACAGAGATAGGGCAAGTAAGTGAGCAAGTAAGTAAGGGGCATATTATCAAGGGGCCGCAATAAAATTATCGCTGCTTTAGCGTCCGTTTTCGGGCGAAAAGCGGCGATAATTTTATCGCATTATCATCAAGGACACGCTAGCGCGTGATTCCTTGAGTTAGGGCCCGTTTTTCACACGCCTCGCATCGATAATGAGATGCAAAGGAGGCGTGGCTGTGAAAACAACATGGGATAATATCGCGAAGGCAGCTTCGCGATATTATCAAGGAGGGGTAGCGATATTTTAAATCGCGTTAAGTGTGCCTTAACGCAGGAATTTAAAGTCTGTTAAATTCCTGACTAAGGCATACCTAACATGGGGGGTGGATTGTGTGGCTAAGACCACAGGCCCTATCATCAAGGATATCGCCGTTTTCCATGGAACATCGCTGGAAAACCAGCGATGTTCCATGGAAAACACCGCTATCGCTGGAATTATTATTGCCATTGCGCTATGCGTTGTTAATACAGCGCTAGCATGGCGATAATTTCCAGCGATAGCCGGCGATAAAAATCCTCACGCTAAGAGCGGCCAGCGATAATTATCGCTGCCGCTTGATAATATGCCCCTAAGTAAGTAAGTTTATTCATGTTCAGTTAATTAAAACCATTACATTTTACATAAAAGTATAGCAATTATTATCTCTATATGGCAACCTAGCTACAGATGTAAGCAGTTGAACATATAAGCAAATGTAAACAGTTCAAAAGAATTAAAGATAAGAAATAAATACTGTGGGGCTTATTTACAAGGCCCTTGCGCCACTTTTGCGTCATTTTTAACATGGGAAAAGTGACGCAAAAGTGGCGCAAGGTGCTTATAAATCTCCCCCTGAATATCTCAATTGAGACATGGATTAAAACTCAGATACTGGTTTTTGCCAACTCAGCTGCTATGTTCAGAAATCTTAGGGCCATATTCTCAAGAACGGCGATAACATTATCGCCGCTTTAGCGGCAGGAAACTGCCGCTAAAGCGGCCATAAAGGCTTTATCGCCGCTTTAGCGGCAGTTTCCTGCCGCTAAAGCGGCGATAATGTTATCGCCGTTCTTGAGAATATGGCCCTTACTGTTTTACAAGCCAATTACACAGGAGCTCCCCTCAGTAATGTGATAACAGCAGGTCGACATGACTTAATTTGCTAGGATCTTAATGTAGGTCGTAGGAGTCTTCCTCTTTGTACTAGCAAGGCCTGGCAAACACACAGAAAATGGAGCAAAGATTAATTTGCTTGGTCACAGACCCGACATTCTGGAGTTTGTCAGTGCTGTTTACAGGGGGGAGTGTGTTCCTTCGATGCAAAAATGCAGAGTCATAGTAGCAGGAGTTCATGTTTCTTGTGCCATGAAAAATGTGCAGATAAATACGGCTGGGAACCCCAAACTGCATACGACTACAAAATTGCCCAGGCATGGCTTTTACTTGCCGCTGCAGCCTTGTCCATGGCAAAGGATGATCATTTGATGGCTTTGTTTGTAATGCGTTTAAAAGTGGCGCAATCCATGGAAGTGTTCCAACATCTTCTAGTTGCAGTTTAGCAATTGAGGTCTATAATACTAAGCACAAAGAGGTCTTTGTGAGGGCCTGACTTTCCATTTCCACCCAGCACTGATGAGCAAACGAATTTGCTTCAGCTTCCCCAGTCCTCCAGCAGAGGTTTACCAAGGCACCCGGTGTGTATGGACCCTGGTGGAATAATCCAAATTCCAGTCTGATTTGGGCTTGTGACATGTACTGTGGAATTCTGAAGAGTTTTTTGAAAATGATCGATTCTGGATTGCTTTTGGTTATGACGTCTTTCCCTTTCAGCAATTCAGAACCGTAACATACTGAAGGCAGGAATTTGGGTCGAGCAACTTGAAGTAGATGGCACGTTGAGGTGTTTAATGTCTTACCTTTCAAGGTTTTAAAAGCAAAGAATAAATTATTAGCCATTGGTCGTCTTGATTGTAAATGGACATTATAGGTTAAATGGGAGTCTAGATTGAGGCTAAGGTACTTATAGGTGTTGACTTTTTCTAATACATTGCCATCGGCCCGCCAAATACATTTAGGCTGCCTGTTGCTACCTCTATCTTTGAATCAAAGAACCATTGTTTTACTGTAATTCAGACTTAGGGGCAGATCTACAAGAAAGTGCCGCAGCGTGGCGCTGCAAGCCCTTTGGCTGCGCCACGCTGCAGCACTTTCAGAGCACAGGAATGCGACATATTTACAAGAATATGTCGCATTCCTGTGCTCTCCCCTGCGCTGGCGCACAAACAGCTGCCAAGCGCTGGCGCAGGCACCCTTGCACCATGGTGCAAGGATGCCTGCGCCATGGGGAGATTGTTTTTGTGCAGGAAGGGGCACCTTTCTGCACAAAAACAATCAGTACAGGCTTTTTCCTCTTTCAATGCGTGCTGTAGAATGCAGCACGCATTGAAAGAGGAAAAAACGAGGAGAAATGAAAACATTTCTCCTCGGTGCGCCTCGCTACGCCACCTCTAGGGTGGCGTAGCTTTCAGACGCATCTCCAGATCTACGATTTCTCGTAAATCTGTAGATGTGTCATGTTCCATGGGTGTTGCGTGGGAACACCCACAGCAACACCCATGGAACGCCCCTTCAACGCAAAGTGCTGCGTGTGAAGGGACGGTATTTACAAGGAGAGGAAAAGTCACGCATGGTGGCTTTTCCTCTCCTTGTAAATATCGAGAGCCCCTGCGCCACCAGTACGTCACGAAAAGTGACGTACTGGTGGCGCAGGGGGCTTGTAAATCTGCCCCTTAGTTGCAAGATAGGGATAGAGATAGGGCAGAAGTTTGGCGTTCAAAACTCACAGAAGTTGCATCATTGACATGCCCCACAATACCTTTGTAATATAAAGAAATCTGAGAGTAAAGAAGCTGCCTTAGGTTTAATTTCCACTTTTTGGGCAGCAAAGGAGCATCTGGAGTTAATGTTTATGGTGAGGTACTTATACTCTCTAACACTAGAAAGCTTGACATTGTTTAAATGCCAAGGGCCAGGCTTTGTCTTGTTCCTTTTTAAAGTAGCAACCTTTGTCTTTTTTAAGTTGCTATCGAGGGAACCTTTTGCTGTGTAATTGCTGAAAGTGTTCAGCAATAATTGCAAGCCGACTTTTGTCCGGTCTAGCAGTATAATGTCATCTGCATAGAGCATGCTGGCTAGAGAGCTCCCTTCTAGTTTCGGGCATTATTATTCACCAGGTCTATTCCCGCTGGGAGATCAGAGATGAAAATATTAAGCAAAGTTAGGGTGAGCACACAGTCCTGTTTCAAATCGATGTTTGTGTTCAACTTCCGGGATATGCTGTTACATTCGCCACATTTGATCCTTATCCACATGTCTGTATAAAGTGGTTGGATTGCAGTTTGGTGTTTACCCGGGATTCCCCATTTTGTTAACGTCCTCCAGAGCAGTGACCTGTCCACCCGGTGGAAGACTGCCTAAATGGTCAACAAACCAGACGAGCAGAGTTGATTTTGTTTTGTGGGCCTTGTTGGACATAATGACAAGTACTGCTAGGTTTTCTAAAGTGTCCATGCCAGGATGGAAGCTGGTCTGATTAAATGGGGTGATTTTCTGGGCAACAACCCAAGTGCACAGATCTTGCAATAGGAAGCTGGCATAGTATTTTACCTCGTTTTCCAATAGGGCATTTAACCGATAGGTCAATGGATTGGAATTGAAACCACCTTTAAAGGTGGGTTGCAGGATTGCCCCTTTCCATGACTAAGGAATTGTAGTTTGATTCATGATGCAGGTGCACATTTGGATGAGGGCAGCTGCCCAGAAAGCTGGGTCCATCTTAAAGAGAGCTTGTGCCAGCCCATATGGGACAGGAGCACCTTCGGGTATACTCTATTTTAAAATAATTTTTTCCAGTTGCAAATCAGAAAACAGAGTTATTTCATGATTTAATCACCCTGTTGCGGGCAGAGCTGGGGAAGTTAAGATTGATTACAGCTCGCCAATTCCTCTGTTGCTCTGTAGGGCCCATCAAAATGCTCTGTCCATGCTTGTTCACTTATGCTGGAGTTAAGGGCAGTAAAAGTGCACCTTTCCAAGTTGTTGACTATCTTCCAGAAGTCCTTAGAGTTCTCTGCCCTGCTAGCATGGATCAATTTTGCCTAGTGCTCATTATATGGCTCACACTTTGCAGTCCAAGGGGGATAATACCAAGGAATTGCGATAATTATCGCAAAGCGCTCTTAGCGCTGTTTTTCTTATCGCCGGCTATCGCTGGATTTCATTGCGGAGATAATGCTTTATTATCAACGCTTATCTCCAAGGCGATAAAAAATCCAGCGATAGCGGCGAAACCCAGCAATAGCGCGAGAAATCCAGCGAGAAATTCAACGCGCTAATGAAAAGCTTGCTAATAGGCAGGTGAGGACTTAACCTTACAATCCACCTCCCATTGACTAGAATGGTTAAGTCAGGTTTTTAGCAGGTGTTATATTCCAGCGATAATCGCGGTTAGCGCGAGTTTTTTTATCGCTTCGCGGGCATTGCTAATAGGGGGAAGTTGTGTTTGCGACTGTTTTCAGTCGCTTTTAGTTGGGAACGCCTACTTTGCATGTCATTAGCGATATATATTGCTGACATGCAAAGCGCCACCAAAACGGTCGCTTTCGCCATAAAGCTGTCGCTAACAGCTGTTAGCGACAGCTTGCTAATAGGGCGATAGAAATATCGCCGCTTTAGCGGCAAAAAGTGCCGCTAAAACGGGGATAAGGCCCTTGCTAATATGCCCCCAAATCTGTTTCTTGCACTCATTCCTAATGGGCCTAAACTTTTCTTCGAGAGTCAATTGACAGGATTTTTTCCCATAATTCTTTGGTGGTGATTTGTTTTTCTTTTTAAAACACAGAGCTCGGGCTGGTCCCATTTCGGTAGGAGCCTGGTTTTTGTTGCTGTGTGCCTTTTGTATCTTACTGAGCTCAGAGAGAGATTTAAAAGATTTTCGGCAAAGTAATCCCAATTAGACACTTGATTAGTTGAAACCTCTAGGGCCAGCTCGAGTTGACATTTGCAGTTCTGTTTTATCTCTGACATCAGATGGCCTTTCCATTTCGTGTTTTTTATGGTAGTTGATATTAGCAGAGAGCTTGCCTTCTGGTGAAGCTGAGTACTGGAGGACAATAATTTTACAAGAGGACAGTGGTCCCTTTTGGGGCGCAGGTCTTTTTTAAAGGGATTTTTTTTTAAAATTTGAGAGACCTAAGGTGGTTAAGGTGAAATTGATGAATCAA
Organism: Calotriton arnoldi; assembly: GCA_963921515.1. NCBI lineage: Eukaryota > Metazoa > Chordata > Amphibia > Caudata > Salamandridae > Calotriton > Calotriton arnoldi. The sequence goes on from CAWUFW010014920.1 coordinate 178,019, forward strand.
GCATGTGTTACCCAGGATGCCAGTGATTACCAAGGGGTAGTCAGTCCTGAAACAACCGTTTAAAATCCGTTGACCGATGGCCACATACATGGTCAGGATCCTGTCACCCAGTTTGTTGGGTTTAGCCACTTTCAGGTGCCTACCATGACAGGTCTTGCAAATCGAAATGATCAATATTAGCAGAGATGGGTAAGAGGTTCAAGTTAAAGTCCTCAGAAAGAATGAATTTGGTCTGGTTATGACTGGCCTTCAGATTGGCCAGAAGTGGTTGCAACTGGGTTGCAATTTCTCTTTTTCACTGTTTGCCAGGTTGATATATATGTTCAATAAAATCAAATAGTGAATGATTTTAGCAGGCCCCTTATCAAGTTGTAAGCTCAATATACAGAGCAAATCAAGGTTTAACTTGGTTGAGGTGGTCTTAATATCAGTTGCAATGTAGATTGACAGACCACTCTTTGGTTGTCCCTTAACTTTGTCTTTTCTTGCAGGGTTGTGGAAAGTGCAAACACTCAATAGATGTGTTGGATCTAGAGCCCATGTTACTTGGAGAAGTATAACATTGAAATTAATTTATAGTTTGAGTATCATGAATCTTGCTCTCCAAATTGCTCATGTTCCTAGAGCAAATTTATAGAGAATCACAGGGGGCATATGCACCTGGAATGCCTATGTCTTGGGCCTAAATTGACCAAGAAGTGTGGCAGGAAGCCAGCTCATGTCTTGTCAGAGTCTCCAGAAAGTTCAACCTTCACCGTCGGGGTGATAAACATCGCTACTTGACCTCGAAGTTTTGTAAGCACTCACTCTAGAACAGAGCTTTTCAGCTTTTGTGAGAAAAGAGGATGAAATAGTCAAGTTACTATTATCACCAAAGGTGGGTTTGATGAAGTCTGGTTGATCTTCAATTGTTTATCCACAGATCTTTTTGGTGTTTTGAGTTGCCCACTTGACTCCACATTTACAATTTGTTATGCTCCAGAGGGCTAGCCCTGTGAGACTCACTATTATTTTGTGCATGCGGTGTTGATGTGATGATGTGTCCTGTGCCCATATCTTATGGGTGCCCTGCTCTGTGGTTGGCAAAAATGTTGTATTCTTCATCCTTGGACTAGGATCCTGTTGGAACTGGCTCTTTCTGGTTGGCAGAGCCAGTGACCAAGCGAAGCAGAACCTACCACTCCCATCAGAGTTAGGTGATTACACTCACTCTATAACCTGCAACCACCTCTGGGTAGTTTGGCACTGAGCAGTCAGGCTTCTCACAGAGGCAATGTGTAAAGCATTGGCACCTCACTCTGCACAATAAATACACTGAGCGTCACAAAAGAGACTTCACACGGGGTGTATGTAAATAAAGATTGTATTCAACACACGCATTGCATAACACAACATGAACATCATGTATTTCTAGGCATAGAACACACTTGGAAATATTACTAGCAGTACTAGGCCCAACAGTGTTAAAATGACATCAGTAATATTCACTCTTGGAAAAACCCCTATTTTTCTCCCCCAGCACCCTTATGCGGTGCAATACATTGTCAGATTCGGGCACACCCTACCAAATAACACAATTCAAATCCACACATTACTAGGGTACACCTCAGGTCACAACGATATCAGGAATTTGTACACACAGAAATTTATAACACTTTTCAGCTGCACCATGGGCCAAGGCCGAACAGTTAAAACCAATGTAAAAATGGAGTATTCGTTAGGTAAAGAAACACACCAGTAAAACAACATTGCTGTGCGGTGTGACTATTAGCAGGCTGTTCTCATGCAGCACACTCACACAGTACCATAACATGGTGCAAAGGATATTGGCAAGTCTGTATGGAGCACACTCGCACACACACACGCACTCGGCACCGTAACGCAGTGCAAATGATATCCGGCAGGTCAGTTGATAAAATAAATGCAGACCCCATGCCACAATCCCTCCCCCACCTCTCAGTTACCCCTCCACTACTCTGCCCATAGGTTAGAGTCAAATCGTCCCACCGTGTTTAATACCGGTTTAAGGACGGAGTCACACTTGGTCAAGGGTCCAGGAGAGAAGGCTGGAGTAGCTATCAGTGTAACCAGGCAACAGTCGACAAATGGGGTGTTGGCCATCACTCGGGAAGTTCACCCTGTTTATGCAGACCAGAAATGGCTAGAGGCTGTCAAACAAGAGGTCCCTCAACATGCCTTCGGGCACTAGCCGAGTTCTGCAAAGCACAGGGGGGGTCACGCAGTCTCTTGACCCGCTTCAGATTGTTCTCAGAAGTGTTCCTCAGCCCAGTCACTTACTCTCAGCACCCAGGCCTGTGCAGGCGATGCTACCAGGCAACATAAAGTCGTCAGGCCGGGTGAGGAGAGGGCAGTTGATTCACTGTACTGAGGCAAGACAGAACACTCAGTCAATGGGGGGTGCAGCTTTCCCCTCACCCCACATGAAGAGACACACAATGTCTGATGCACGTTCATCCGAGTCGCACCAGACAATTTGGTCACATTGAACCACGAGCCGGGTTCTCTGTACTTCCCTGGAAATGAGGCACAAAATCTGGTGTGCGATGACACGTGTCGCACCAGACAATCCAGTCACAATGAATCAAAAGTGGGTTTAGCTGTACCGTCTTGGAAATGAAGCACAACGTCTGGTGCGTGATGATCTGAGTCACACCAGACCATCCAGTCCCATTCAACACAGTGTCAGGTTTGCCGTACCTCCCTGGAAATGAGTCACAACATCTGGTGCATGATGATACGAGTCACACCAGATAATGTGGTTACAGTCAACCCACAGTCGGGTTCACCGTACCACCCTGGGATGATGCACAATGTCTGGTGCATGATGATATGAGTCCCACCAGACAATCCAGTTACAATCAACACACAGTCGGGTTCACCGTACCTCCCTGGAATGAGGCACAATGTCTGGTATGCAATGATACAAGTCCCAGCAGACAATATTGTCCCACACACACAGTCACATGTTCAGTAGTGCTGCACGGGGTAGAGTGAGGCACTAGTATGGATAGGCCCTCCCTTCGAGGGTTGCAACCTGTGAATCGGACACCGCACGCAATGAGCATGCAGTCGGTGTGTCGCACGAGTGAGATGCGGGACGGACGATTAAGAGGGACATGCTGAGTTCCGCAATCAGTGAATCTGCTCACCACCAATGAGATGCTTGTACGTGCTAATGCCCTACAATGCAGGGGCCACACTCCTTAGATGCAGGCATGGTTTGGGGGCTCTGTACAAGGCAATCCAGTATCCAGGCGCAATACTTAGTTCCAGGCTCACCCCGCACTGCAGACAGGATCCAGCAGATGAAGTAGCGCTTGAGAGAGCATCGCTCTCCAGTTGAAACACGTATATGGTGTAGGTCCCTCACAGAAGGTCTTTGATGCCACTGAGACCTCCACAATGAACAGGGGGCAAGCCAACAAGCCCTTGGAGAGCATCTTTCTGGGTGCCACACAGCAGCAGGTAGTAAGCCCAGGCCAGCCACTATTCAGGTAGGGTGCACGGTCCCTTACAATGGCAGTCTCCTCCTTGTGCACAACAAAATCCTCTTGCAGTGTGCACTACATAGTCCAGGATCTCTGGTCCCACGTCCTTACAAGCGTATCTCTGCCCTGCTGATGTATGACACCTGTAGTTGTATTGTAGTGTGCCTTTGATGTCGGGGAGGTTCAGAGGGTTCCCCTTTGAACCACAGATGTCTCCCCTAAATTTCAGTCCTGTCTGCCACGAGGCCTTGGAATGCAGATCTTAATCTTTAGTGGGTCCATGATCTTGCTTGCCAGAGGCCAAGTGTCAAAACCTCTCCCTCAATCTATCCAGCCAAGTCCTCAAGTGGCAGCGGTCTGTCCGTACAGTTACATGCCCAATGTTAATAGCTGTCTCTAAGGGAATTCACAGATGTGCTCCCCCAGCCTCCAGGGTAGACTGGAGGCAAACTAAAAAGTATACAAAAGAGTTTAGCGCAGAGAACTGCCCACTTTCTGCAAGTGAAATTTCTAATCTATTAATGACAAATTCACCCATATGAGACTGCTCCACTGCAGCTTAAAGTCATCTCAGCCATTCCCCCATGTTAACCAAAGGGGAGATCAAACCTCCTAGGTAGTAAAAACATACATGGGGGTTCTTCAATACCTGGGCAGGGAACACACATGTGTACCTGCCCTGCCTTTCACCTATTACTTGCTCCACCTCCGTAACACCACAGGAGTCACCTTAAGGGTTATCTAGTGTTAGTGAAAGGCACCCTCAGCACTGACCAATGATTTAGAAATCCAACCTGAGCATAAGTACAAATGTGCACACACAGGCCTGCAATGGCAGGCTTGAGACTTGGTTGATAACACCATGAGGCTTCTCCCTGATGTAAGCTACAACTTTAGCTTAAAAGTCATTCAACAATTTACCCATATTCACCCATTGGAAGAGCAGACCTCCTCGGTAGGAAAACCCACATGGGGATTATTCCTTACATAAGCATGGAACACACATGTGTACCTGCCCTCCCTTTTGCCTAACTCTTGCCCCCTCACCCCACAGGGCTTACCCAAGAGGGTCCCTAGTGGTAGTGAGCGGCCCACTTAGCAGCAGCTAATAGTTTAGAAAGGCCAACTTGAGCATAAGTTCAACTACGCACACACAGGCCTGCAATGACAGGCTTGAGACATGTTTGAAAGGTTATTCTTGTGGGTGGCACAATCAATGCTGTGGCGCACTAGTAGCCAGTGCAGTACCTGCCCTGGGTATGTGGTTTACTTCTTTACAGAGAACTCACAGGTACAGTACCTAAACCAATCAGGTAAGCACCATTTCCTAGCATGTGTAGGAAGACTGTGCATGCTTTCCCACTGCAACACAGTGGAAAGTGCCCAGAGTCCCAAGGCCATAAAAAGAGAACCAGCAAAAACCAGGAGGGAAAAAGCAAAATGTCTTAAGGAAATCCCCTAAGAAGGGCCATGTCCAACAGATCCTTTTCCATAAGGGTGTTATGAGTTTGTAATTTTGGTGCATCATTGATGGCCATCTGTTTTTTAAAAGTTAAGGAGTCCTTTTTGAAGATTGGTACAATTTCTTGTGATCGGGTTCCCCGCTGTCGCCAGCCAGAGTCTTAGTTTTCACTGTAAATTCACTTCTGTTCTTCCGCAGTTGTTTGGGTTGTCTTTTTGTGAGATGGAGCACCTTGTTATTATCGCTCGGCAAATTTGTATACCTTATTTCATCTTGCATACTATTGTCAGTGAGGGGGCCATTGGGCTGGCAGAAGATGAGTGCCTTTTGTCCATCATGTCCTCAGAAAATGTTGCTATAGGCCAAGGTTATCGGGGTCTTGAGCAAAGGTTTATCATCTAGGTCTTGCTCTCTGAAGCCAACGGCCTCCTGAACTTCCTGAGTATGATTTTGTTGGTTGAGTGTAGGAGAGCCCCTAGGTGCTTGAGCGACTCACTATTACATCAGTTATCCTAGATATTAGGGGCCCCATATGGGTCCAATTCATTTGATGTAGGTGTTTTAAAGTAAGTTTTAATCTTGTTTATTAAGGATTGCAACACTGTTGGAAGGGAGCTTAATTCTTCGATCAAGGGGGACACATGCATGAAGTCGAGTCAGTCTTGTGTTGAAGCGGAGCGCAGTTCATTCGAGCTTTTAGGTTCTCTAACTTGGCGTCCATGTTGGTCACGTAGACAGCCAGCATTTTTATAAGTTCCACTTGGTTCACCAGTTTTTAGTAGTGGAAATTAAGGGCATTGACAGTGGCTGAAACATGTCGAGGAGTGAAGTCCAATAGTCATTTTTACCTACTTTTTCGAGTAGAGGAGTTTGTGTCTTGGTTTGTGAAGACTCCGGGCATAGAGATCTAAACATTTTGTAGACAATGCTGTAAACATCATAAACAGGTTTGGCAAAATTAATGCAGATCTGAAAGAATGAGTTTAAGCAGCAAATAGCAATCTTTTAAACTACTTTATTGGAGAATGTTAAGCTGATTTGTCAACTTGATCGGTTTTTGAAGACTTAAAGGCCTGATTATGATTTACATGCTGTTGGTGTGGTGGTTAATCCATGAAAATGTCATTATCATGCTTTAACACTGCAGCAGTACCGCGCAATTACCAGTTAACCCCCATGGAATGGAGGATTCTCTTGTGGGACTCGATTTGCCAGTCGTAGAAACATATAGAATTCTCAGGGGCAGATTTACAAGCCCCTTCCGCCACTCAATTCTTTACACAAACATTTATCTGCTCTGTATAGGGTGCATGGAGGTAGGGGCGATACGGGTGGTAAGGAATGGAAGGGGAAGCTAAGTTCTGACAGAGGGAACATTGCTAGAAAAGTAAAATGGGAAAATGGCTTAGCTGCTGCTGCAGACAAAATGAATTGGATTTTTGCAGGGGAAATTACAGCCCCGTGCCATTGGGTCCGGTTTCCAAGACTTGGAGAAACTTGGTGCAGTGACAATGGTCCTCTATGAACCAGGCAGTGTGAAATTGCATACGCTATTTTTGCTTCACCTGATTCATGATTTGGCCCATAGAGCAATAGACACTCAGGGGCTTAATTATGAAAAGTGACGCATCGCTGCGTGAAAACAGCGATGCGTCACTTTTCACTGCGCTCTCCCTGCGACACCAATGATGCATCATATTTACAGTATGACGCATCATGTCGCAAGAAGTTACAGATACGTCAGTATTTCTGACGTATCTGTAGGCGCAAAAGTGACACATTGCTGGAGTGTGTCACAAAAGTGACGCAACTCCAGCAATGTGTACTTTCACATGGGCAAGTCCCATGTTGTTAGAGCCTGCGTCAGTCTTACGCCTGATGGCAGGCGTAAGATTTTGACGCATTAGCGTCCAAGAAATGGCGCAGTGAAATCTTATAGATTTCACTGCGTCACTTCTACGACTCTTTGTTGCGTCTAAACGCCCCCTTGCATACATTATACCTGGTGCAGGTATAATGTTGCGCAGGGGGTTTACAAAGTGATGCATCTACCTAGATGCGTCACTTTGTAAATATGACGCAACCAGGCGCATTTTTTACGCCACTGGTGCGTCACAAAAAGTGACGCACCGGCGGCGCAAAAGTGACGCAAGGGCTCATAAATAAGCCCCTCAGTGCAGTGTGATTGGAGTCAGAATCTCTTCATGATCGGTGATATCAATTAGAAAATGAAAACACTAACATCTGGTGATTTGTTAATCTTTACAAAAGAATCCTCTGCTGTGCCATGACGTTTAAAGGAAACTGGAATTTAGTTGGTGGCCGCAAACATTTTTGTTCTCACAGTAAGCAGATACATTGTACAGGACGACGCCTGAAGTTATCCTTGTGTGCGTGTAATTCAGAAGGAAACTCTCACACTGAGCAGGACACACACACATGACCATAACAGAACAAATCGATTTTAAGACATGAGAGTACAAACATTCACGATGAAATCCAAACCAAAGACCAATGTAAACATGAAACATCTTGATCAGGATATCATTGTTTGCTATGTTTCAGCTTCTGGGTATTTTCCTAGTTATGTAAATAACAATTAAATCCTTACAATGGCAGAAAGAACCATGCAATGGACATGCAGTGTGGTAACTTTCATTTTATAAGAATTGATGTTGGATAATTGTGACCAAACACCTTCCACTTGAAAACAAACTTCATTCATCTGAAAAGTATAAAGTCTCATGTCAAGTGACCTCAGAATACCGACACAATATTCCTGTAATTGGAATTACATGTATCACAGGGATTGGTAATTCCAAGGTGCGCAAAAACAGTATTGTTCCGAGTTGTACCTGGAAAATCTTTGAATTTCTTCAGGTTCAAAGCTAAATGTAGGTGAGCCAAGAAGTTAAGAGGGCAAGCTGAGCCAGCTTAGCCAATGGTCAGCTCTGGAACTAAGAGCTTTTGCATGAGCAAAGCCTTGAAAATATTTGGCATGTAAACCATGCAACAAAGATCAAGGTTAGGCTATGATAAGGTGTCTTCAAAATAAAAAAAAACCAATATATCTTTAACACACAGAAGCATTTCACCATAGCACATGAGATTATGTCACTGCCTTGAGAAGAATTTATTAAAAGTACAAGAACTGAGAAACATTCCTGCCTCTGTTGTTCTGATGACAACAATATTAGTGAACTAAGAGGTAAGTCAGGGGTCATGTATACCCTATATGTAGGCTAGATTCTTATTATACATGGAGCAAAATGATTGTTTATTAAATAAAACAAAACAGAGGTTTTTGTACAAAACACATCCTGAGCTCACCTATTTGAAGGCGCTCTCATATGTGATAATGAACAGAAAGGAGGCCCAGTGAATAAAGTGTATGCAGAGGAGCACTCAATTTGGTCAAGCAGCGAAGCCACAATTGATCCTAGATTTTCTAGTTTCACACTGTGCAATTTAGCAACTAGCTAGTGTGTCTTTCTGACAGCAAATGTTAATAATTGTTCTATAATTTTTGGAGGATGAGATTGTAAGTGACAGGCAGAGTCTACATTTATGTTGCAAGTTTTTTTTCAGAACAGTTATTTTCAGAATTCACAGGATGTTGATCCAATCCTGAGACTTGAACGTTTCTCCCTATGTTACATGGTCAAGAGCTGTAGCCACTAGGCCATTTCACCTTCGGTGAAAGCTCAGCTCGTTTTGGGCTTGAGGTTCCAAGAGGACCTCGAGAGGAGCCTGAGACATTGCATCTGGACCAAACCTGGCTTGAATTTTCAGTTGCTCACCCACCTCTAACCAAAGTCCTTGTTGGAAAATGGTCCTCTCTGCAGGATCCCCCCCAAATATTTTTCTTTCCTCCTCCTCTTTTTCTGACCTCGTTTTGTTGGCTCTGGAACTCTGAGCACTTTACCACTGCTAACTACTGCTAAAGTGCATGTGCTTGCTACTTAAAATGTGGTAACATTGGCCTAACCACAATTGGCATATTTAATTTACTTATATGTCCCTAGTAAAGTGCACTACATGTTCCCAGGACCTGTAAATTAAATGCTACTAGTGAGTCTCCTGCACAGGTTGTGCCACCCACTTAAGTAGCCATTTAAACATGCCCTTAAGCCTGCCACTGCAGAGCCTGTGTGTGCAGCTTTAAACTGCCATGTCAATCTGACAAGTAAATCCTCTTGCCAGGCCCAAATCTTGCATTTTAATACATATATATGTCACCCCTAAGGTAGGTTTCGGACAGCCCAAGGGCAGGGCGTAGTGTATTTAAAAAGTAGGACATGTACTTTTACGTTTTACATGTCCTGGTAGTGAAAAACTCTTAAATTAGTTTTTCACTACTGCAAGGCCTATCCCTACCATAGGATAACATTGGGATTACCTTACTACGTTTTATAAGTATAATGTCCAACAGGGAAGAGATGAGACCTCCAAGTCTGGTGTATCTGGAATCACAATTTAAAATCACAACTTATGGTGAAGTTGGATTTTAAATTGCAATTCTGCAAAAGCCACTTTTAGAAAGTTGGCTTTTCTTACATTAGTCATTTGGTGCATGCTGCCTGTCTCTGATCACTTGTCTGGGATGGGTGACAGCTGGGCTTTTGTATATCCCCAGACAGCCACACACAATCAGAGTTTAGGTGTGACTTGATGGGCCATCCTGGAAGGATGGAAGGAAGAAGGTGGGCACATCCTCATTTAAACATGAATAGGATGTGTCCTGTCCACACACAAAGGGCTGCATAACCTCTTGTAGTGAGTGTGGAGACATGGCAGGAAGAGAAGGGACACTGTGCACTTAAAAGGCATGTCTTTGACGTCTCCCCCACTTCAAAGGCACAAATGGATATAAGTACTGAACTTCTGACATGACTAAATCAGTACACTTCCGGACCTGTGACCACTCTACCAAAAAGAACATTTGCTGTGCTTATGAAGGACTGCTGCCCTGGAAGAATTGCTGCCTTGCTGTGTTGCCCTGCTGCTCTCTCTTTCCTGGGTGAGAAGGACTGGACCTGCATCACTTGAACCCAGAGTGACTCCAAGGACTAGCTGGCTGGCCTCCTGATCTGAAGTCTCAGGGACATAAAAGACTTCCAACCACTCTGCACTTGCACCTGGACCATTGGATGTGGGCCTAAGGTGTTTACCCCAGTGGAAGTGGTGCATCTTCTGCTGTGGGAGCAGAATTGATGCATTGCCACTGTTGCGGGAACAGAACCGGTGCATCGCCTTTGGAACCAATACATTGCCTTTGGAACTGGTGCATTGCCTTTGGAATTGACGCATCGCCTTTGGAACCGGCACATCGCCTTTGGAACTGATGCATTGCTGCCATTGCATGGAGAAAATCGATGCATCACCTCTGCTGCATTAGGACAATTGTGCATTCCCTCTGCCGCAGGATCATCTCTGATGCATTGCTTCAGCTGCAACAACCCACATCTTTGTTGATGTAACCAGGATTAAGGTACTTTTGATGAGTGGGCCTCACGGGATCCCTGTATCCGGTCCCTGCTCCATCACGGTCAGCCTGAACCTTTGACTTTGTCCTGGTCTGGCGTGACCAGTTATTCCATGTAAGCACTTATTGCTTCCAAGCGCTATTTTACAGTTTATTCTTTTAAAATTCATATTTCAAGTTCTACTTATTGGATTTTTGTCGTTTTGGTTTTGTTTTGTTTATTAAAATAAAAGCGTTTTTCCTGGTGTGGAATCTTTTTGAGTGGTGTTTTCACTGTTTTACTTTTGGAAGTGTTGCACAAATACCTTACACATTGCCTCTTAAAGTTAAGTCTGACTACTCTGTGCCAAGATACTAGAGACTGAGCACAGGTTAATTTAGGGTGTGTTTGTGACTTACCCTGACAAGGGCTGTGGTTAACCAGGAGCCCAGTTTTTAACATTGGTGATCAGCGATGATGATAGGACTTGTGTTTGTGGAGCACCATACATTTTAAAACCCTTGCAAATTTTTACATTCTTCCTTAGCTTTTTTTAAATTGCCTATTTTACCCTTTTCTAAAAGTAAGTGCCCAAATTTACATTTTGAACCATCAATGCCGCCATTTTATCACAAGAGGCTACCAAACTGGATCTCCTTTGAAGAAGTACATAGATGGCAGGTCACCTCAGAGGAAGATGAGGTGGATGACAATGAGGAGGAAGGAGCACAGACAGAGAAGGAGGAGAAGAAGGACCCAGACCAGGGTCCTGAGCTACTAGGAAAGCCCTACTTGACCTAAGCAGAGTGGATGTCCATGATGGAGCAGGGAGCAGTGTGTCTGCCAGAGGCCTGATCCAACAGGAGCTGGAGAACAGGAAGGAGGAGAGGAAACTCAAACTGGAGGTGGCCAAACTAAGGATGGCACATGAACTCAAACTCAAAGAGCTAGACATCAAAGCCAAACAGGTGGTGTCCAGCAGTAATGGTGGCAGCATACCTAGAGTGTTCACTGGAGAAGGAAGGGTCCGCATACCCAAGGATTTGGTGCCCAGATATGTGGCAGGAGAAGATATTGCCATCACCGCCTCTGCATTAAGAAAATCGATGCAGCACATCTACTGCACGGAGAATATCAAAGCATTCCCTCTGCTGTGGGATCAACGCCGACCCATCACTTTGCTGCACCCCATATCTTCGTTGACAGAAACAAAATTAAGCTACTCTCCTTCTGCATGCCTCACAGGGTCCTTGCATCCAGCCTGCGCTTCATTGGGGTCAATCTGAACCTTTGGCTTTGTCCCAGCCCGGCGCAACCAGATATCCCAAGTAAGCGCTTATTGCTTCTAAGCACTATTTTACAGTTTATTCTTTTAAAATGTATATTTCAAGGTCTACTTATTGGACTTTTGTCATTTTGATCCTGTTTTATTTATTAAATTAAGAGATATTATTCTAACCTGGTGTGGAATCTTTTTGTGTGCTGTTTACTATATTTTACATTTTGAAGTGTTGTACAAATACTTTACACATTTCTCTTAAGTTAAGCTGACTGCTCTGTGCCAAGCTACCAAAGGGTGAGCACATGTTAATTTAGAGTGTGTTTGTGACTTACCCTGACTAGGAGTATGGTTACTTCTTGACAAGGGCTTGTGCCCCTCAACCAGGAACCCAATTTCTAACAGACCTCGTTATGGATGGTCCAGGAAATTGGACTATATTTCCTGATCCTTGAAGATACCGATATTGTGGGTACCTGTAACTGTTCTGGTGGGGAAAAGCTGCACTATTAACACGTTGGAGATTGATGAGCCATGAGGAGTTTCAAGGGGAATCTTTAATTCCTAGTCTGGCTCCATCCAACACCCCTCCCCCCATAATTCCTTGGTTTTCTCCAGAATTTCACTGGTAGACAGATCTCAATATTTTGGTTTGGCTTGTAACTATTGTTACTGCCCCAAAGGAATAAAATAGATACTTGTGGGGAGGGAGGTACTTTTTCAAACCTCACTACCACAGTTACTCCTTATTTGTCATTTGTGCTCCTTTTCCTACCTGCAGATTTTGGTAGGTTTCTGCAGCTAAAATGTCCAGGGTAAATCACATCTGGATTAAGGTTTGACCACATTATTTGAAATTTGCAATTTACTAGTACTGAATAATGAGGGGACAGTGTAAGGTTGTCTTTATATTTGTCTTAGGACAACAAAAATATATCTTATTTTCTTAATATTATTGGACTCAACACATGTTCTGCTTTGCATACCCATAAAGAAAAGTAAAAGTAAGGTAAAGAGAGCCTAACCAATATATTAGCTGTCTTCACCTGTCACCTGAAAACATAGGGGGATATTCACAAGGACTTATCTCCGCGTTATCGCCAATTTAACGCAACAAAAGTGGTGACAGATTTAACACCCCATTCACAAGCGGGTGAAAACTGCAGACAACGCAAGTATTCCCGCGATAACTGCCTCAACATTTACCTCCACGGGTGACACCACCAACTAACCCTAATGAGATGCAGAGTAGGCGTTCCCGTGCAAAAACACACCAAAACACCACTACACCACTTTCACAACGAACTGCCAGATCCGCGATGCGAACCAAAAACAGACGATAAGCCACGGTAGCAGCAGGGATTTAACACCTGCCTTCTGCTGGTGTTAAGCAGGACGACTACCTGCAGTACAAAAGGGAGCCCAGCACAGAGCCACATCGGATGACCCACAGATGCCATGGAGACAATGATCATGCACTCCGAGACCCATGAGGCACACAACACCCACCGCCACCACCCCCCAGGACCCGTCCCGCCCCCCCGCGGAACACCACAGAGGCAGCGTACACAAAGACTGCGGACCCACCTGAAACGCACCTGCCGCCCAGACCCAACGCCAGAGGAGGACAATGCCCACTACAGGCCCAAAAGGACAACCAACCCCCGCATCCTGACCCACATCCCCCACCTGCTAACGGTACCAACCCAGCGGACAACCAACATCCCTCCGCAGACAAAGCTGCCAGCTGCGCAGCACATGTCGGCCTCTGGTACCATCCAACACACAACTGCCAGAGTCAGAGGAGTCAGACAGCCAGCCACATCCAAGGTCATCACACCTGTCCTGGATGCCAACATCAGCCTGGTACCTCAGCCCCTCCACTTCACCCACATTGCGCAGGAGCAGCTGGAGACCAAGCAAGGCCCCTATGCCATAGCTGGATTCCCTCACATGTCAGGGCCAACTGCACACATGTACTCCTTGTGCCCCCTGCCGACACTGCACACAACTACCACAACAGAAAGCACACGCATCCCATGAATGTGCAGGCAATAGTGGACCGCCGGGACCCCTCAACAATGTCGTGGCCAACTCCCCAGGCAGAGTGCATGATTCTCACATCTCCCGACAGTCCATCATCACCCAGTGCTCCCAGGATGGCACCCATGGCAATGCAGTGCTCGTTGGTAAGTACCAAATGAACACACCACACACCTCCAGCCCACAGTCATGCAACTCACGACACTGGCAATGGGCACGCAGCACAACCACATTCAACATGCCACACAACATGCCAACCGAACAGACACGACAACACGACTCCATTAGGAACTTGGCCTTGCCATGCCCACAACCCAGCCACGGCAAGGCACCACAGACACACATTAGCAGGATGTGAGGAGAGGCATGGAGCAGGCATGTGCAAGAGCGGCAAGCGACTAAGGAATGTGAACCTACCCAATGCCAGATGTGGCATGGAGTTGCCGGATAGACCACAGCGTGCAAATCACGGAAATGGCCATGTGGAGATCAACTGCTGGTGCATGGAGTGTAGTGGCCAGTGGATGCTACCATGTCCCCACAGGCTGTGGGGCAAAACGCGGAAATGTCGCACGTTACGCCCCCCTGCATGCGCGTGCGGAGTGGGTTGGACCTGCGTACACCAGGCCTGCGTAGGGGTGTGAACAAAAAGCCCATCGCACTGGGCGTGGTTCTCATTTGTAATGAACAATGCGTCTGCCAGGGCGGCACCTCTCAGCCTGCCACGAGTCCTGCGCCACGCGCGGTGGGTCCTGCGTCCCTGTGCGCCTGCTGCACCCTGGGCCACTGGGCCCCAGACCCGTCACGCCTGCCCCAGCACACCAACGAGGCTCTGATCACCTGCCGACACCGGCGTGTGTCACAGAGGGCCCACCATGTGCCGGTGCAAGCGCCAGGCCCCAGGCCCCAGGCCCGCGACCTTTGCAGCCTCCGCAGACCATCGCTGGCCTCCACGGCACAGGCCCACAGTACTCCTTTTACATTTACATACTCCACCGGCGTACTCCTCGACCTAGTGGGTCCTACATGTGGAACTGTGTCCTGAGTCATGAATGGCAGTGACCCCAAGTCTGTGGCAGCGGCCACAGCACCAGACTCCTTTCGATCAGTGAGGCATAATTCCATATCGCAGGCCGGCAACATGTGGTGCCACTAACCCGGTTCAACGCAAGCCAGCGACACGTGGATGAGGGCACAGGCCTACACAGCGGTCCAGTGGGTCCCACATGGAACTGTGTCCTGAGTCATGAATGGCAGTGACCAGATGTCTACTACAGGGGTGATATCACTAAACTCCCTGCTATCAGTGAAGCAAACGAATGCATCACAAGCACACGACACGTCTGTGGGTCCGTGCTGACCGCTGCCCCCGGCCTTCACTGCGGTCCAGTAGGCCCCACATCCAGCACCCAGTCGTGATTCATGAATGGCAGAGTCCATACCAGTGAACGCACGGAGAGGAGTAAGAGGAAGATGCGGTTCAGTCCGGATGAAAGCCGGATCCTCGTTACGGAGGTGACCCAACACTAGCAACAACTGACCTGGTGCCACTAACCCTGGGCAACGCAAGTCCGCGTCCCGTGGTGCCACTGAACCTGAACTACGCAGGCCGGTGGGACCATCCAACCTAACCCGGCGACACTCTGTGAATGGCCCCTGCTGGCCGCTGCCTCAGGCCTACACTGCGGTCCAGTAGGCCACACATGTGGAACTGTGTCCTGGGTAAGATATGGAGGATTCCACACCATTGGACACGCCTCATCGCAGGCGGCATCCCCTATCAGCACTGGTGTCACTAACTCTGTGCGCAATGACTCATGGGCACTCTCTGGTTGAACTTTGGTGGCGTCTGAGTCCATGGCCTTGGGGTTGTCTGCATCATCATCTGGCTGGGACGGACTTGGTGTCCGACATGTGTTTGCTCCACTCATCTCCACCATGGTGACTGTTTCAGCGTGGTTCTGCCCTCGGCATCATGCCCTGGGGGTACACCTTCCACTGTCCACCAAGACACTCCGCGACAACCCCCTAGTCATCTGCGGGAACCTGCTCTGCTCTCGTGACCCTGCCCCAGTGCACCGCAAGTCAGCGGCCCGTGGCGGTAGGCCCGTGCAGGATGCTGTGCATCCGGGGCCACTACCTCTGTACAGCTCAGGTCATGGGTCCTTTACGGTTGAATGGTTGCGTCCTTTACGATGTACACTGTTGTCGTTTTTTGACTGCACCAGGCACTCCATGACGGCTGGTGTACACACACCCCACACACATCCAACACAGGTGTCACTCGACATGTGAGCCTGCTAATAAAAGTGGCCGGGCGCACGTGCCCGTGACCATTCCCAACATCTAAGCAAGTATGACCTTGTGGTCATTATGTCAGCATGATGGGCCGGAGCCCTGCAACATCAGTGTGCTGTCCACAGCGGAGGATACCATGTCACCTCAACAGTGGCTGAGACCTTGGACATGTAGCTTCGCCCGCCCCCCCCTGCATGCACAAGCAGCGTGTGCTGGTCTGGCGTACGTCAGGGCAGCGCACGGGTGTCCTGATTCGGCAGGGGGATCAGGGCGTGGCTCTGGTCTGGCCTTGAACAGGAAGTGAGGTAAGTGTGTCCTTGTGTTGGGGTGTTGTCGCCACCAGGGCCACACTAGTCGATGTTGCAATGTAGCATGCACCCAGAGGGCGGGCCCGCACATACGGTGAAATGTAGGAGCGCAAGCTCGCTCGGGGTCTTGGCACATGCATGCCAAGTGTTATGTGTATAAGTCCTGCGGCTGCATGAGTCAGGTGTCTGGCCCCAATCGCGGCGCGGTCACAGCCAGCCATGGACTGTACACCTGTGTCCGCCCTGTCCAGAGCATTGGCCTACACTCACGTGGCCGCACACCCTCAATGGCCAGCTTACAGGTGTTGTTGGCATGCCGCTGGACATGCGCAGACAGGCATGACAATGGTGTGCAGTAGGAGTGCACGTGATACAACCGCGCAGGACACACATGTGTGGTGGCTCGTGCGAGGGAGGAGCAGCTGTGAGGCAACGTGACACATATGGATGCCTCTCATGTGCCATGTGCTGGGATGTCATCCATGATTCCCTGGGTCGCAGACATCCCACCCCACCCACGATAGGCCTCTGTGCATCTCCTGTATGCATGCAGATGGTGAAGTTACTGTAGGGATGAATGGTCCTTTGTCTGCACTATTGGGCGGTAGCATATCTGCAGCTCCTAGATGTGACTTGCATGTGCCCATCACACCCTGACATATACGATATCATTTCCAGGCGACTCCCACACTACGGACTGCCAGATGTATGGCCAACGTGTACACATCCCACACGCAGCAGTCCTTGGTCGTAGTTTGCGTGCATGAAATGGACTTCACACGTACTCCCACCACACCCCAGGCCTGCACCCGTTGCACACAGACACTGCTCATTGCTCCGAGCTGTGGCGTTTCATCCACAGGACTGGCGCAGGTCCTCACAGTGCCGCTTCAAGCAGTGCTACTGACTCAATGGCAGACCATCCCAGACACATGCTCTACTCCAGTCACGTGGACCTGTACAGTGCACGTCTGCTGCATGTACTGGGGGCACTGCCATTGGCAGTGCTGCGGATCAGCTACAGGCTGAGCTTCCACCTTGCCAACGTCACCTGCGTTCAGCCTGTGTTGCACTGTCGCTCGTGCATATTCGAGTAGTCCATGGATGTCTGCCTCTCCAACGTTACGGTAGCTGACCTGGATTTCGACGTGTGTGTGCACCCCCTGTTGGACCACGACCAGGAGTGTCACCGCGATGCCCGTTTATGGCATGGCTGGATGTTTGGCATGCATGCTGGGAACTGGACCTGGGAGATTGCACGAGTCGTCGTGTGCAGTGACCACATTGAGCTGCTCCCTGATTGGGCTTTTGTGCATATTGGGGCCAGGTGTTGGAGTGAGCACATCTGTCCGGGACAGCTGATGGGTTACGTCGCCGACATGTCAGATGTGGTGGACAACGATCTTGCATTGGAAATGTTGGCCTACGCTGCTGCACTCGCGTTCATGGACGAGTGACAAGGTACCTGCAGCCAGGACTGCATGTGACCCATTGCACGTGTCCCAACGCCTGGTTGCATGATGGGGATCTGGTCACATGTCCCTAGGAGACAGTGGACATGGCTGCATTGGCCTGGACTCCTGATCCATGCGCAGGACAACATACGCGGGTTGGCAATGACTTGTGTTGGTGATGGACTCCCCCAGGGTGGACATGGGCGCTTTCCAACGTTGCTCATTCAGACATGCTGCTGCATTGGTCTGCATGTCGTGGCACTTCCCTTGGCCGTACTGACACGCAATTGTTGATAAAGTTTCCGCACGTTCACTTGTCTCCAACTGTGTTGAGTGTTTATTTGTATGCCAATGTGTGTGTCACGGCCTATCTGGGTCCCTGCCTTACATGCATTGCTACCCCATCAGGGCTGTGGGTTGGTACTTGTGCATTATCATGTCCCTGTTTCATGCTTTGCTAGATGCGTATGGCCATTTACAGGCCACAAGCGGGTGCACTTGTGCCCTGTGTTCGGTTGTGCAGATGTTGGTGTTTGTACCACATTGTGATCGATGTTGGGGTGCTCTGCTTCCTATGTGTGTGTGCTGCATTGTGTGTGAGATGGCCCTTTAGCTCTGATTTGGCTCACCCTTCTCCCTTTCAGGCAGTGTGATTTTCACTTCTGTGCTTGTTCAGTGGTGTGATATTGCCGACGTGTGTGACTTGTGCTCTTGGTTGGTGTTGTTACTCTTGGGCATGGTTTGTCTGCAGTTGTGCTGTGCTTAATTGTGCATGTGTGCCATTGTGCCCATCTCCCCCCGTCCCCCCAGTCCCTGGTCGTTCCTCTCCCTGTTGCTGTTGTGTCTGTTGATTTTGAGCAGTTTCCGGCCCCGACTCCTGCCACCATCTCCAGACTGATGTGGTGGACACCATTTCCTCCATGTCATCCAGCTCCTGGTGTGGCGCTGGACTCCCACCTCCGGTGTGCATTGCTGCCTTCTGGTTGTTGGCGTGTTTGTGCTTGTTTGTGCATTTCGCATCATTCCAGCTGTTCTGGTTTTCTGCCATTGTCCTCCTCCGCTCTCCAGCTGCATTCACCTTGTCCACGATGGCCTGCCATGTCTAATGTTTTGTTGCCAATGGTGCTTGTGGGTTGTGTGCTAGCTCCGACTGCCTCCATTGTGCTTCACTGTTTTCTGTTTGGTTTATCTTTCCTTTTCCTGCTTTTGTTGTGCTTATTCCCGCATGCTGTATATGTGTCGCGGGCCTTGCGCTGCTTATCGCTGCTTTCCTCCTCGCGAATGGGCTCATTGCATGTTTTTTGGTGTTGGGGTTTGTGTTTTTATCTCCGTTGAGGTGGTTGTATCGCGGACATTGGCCGCGGTTTCGGGAGACTATCGCATGGTACCGCCGTGTTGTGAATTCCACGTTAAAACGGGGTTATTTTCCCGCAATGGGCTGCGATGTGTAAAGTTGCGCTAACATTTTTTGGAGATGTTTAGCACACGTTCTTGTGAATATACCCCAAAGAGTTTAGCTGTACCGACTATTTATAAGAGGCCATTCTTTGTAAGAAGGAAAGAATTCAATGACGGAGGAGGTGGAACAGACAGAGGGAAAACAATCGCCGTACTAACGTGCCTGCAAATTTAAATACAAGGTTTGAGATAGGACATGAGGAGGTCAGTTGACAAAAAACGGAAGTTGCAAGTTATAGCGTGTTTGCCTTAAGGAATGTTAACTCCAGCGAGGAATGAAAGAGACGACAAGTCTGTAGAGTTTTCAAATGCTTTACAAAGGGTACAAATAAGAAGATGACAACGATGGACGTGAAAAGAGAAACACAGTTAAAAAAATACTGCAATATGGTTAAAAGAAAGTCAGGGGGCCAAGAAGAATGGAAAAAACTATAACAAACTGAGAGGGAAAAAGTGCAAGTCTTGTAGTTTTGTTGTATATATATATATATATATATAGGCAGGAAAAGATTTCTTTACCGATATTATTAGACTGATCTAAAAGTTTGTATGACCATCATTGGAGAAGGAAAATTGTGAATTAATTATTGAGTATGAGTATTAGCTGAATTAAACCAAGTGAATCTGAGCATACAATAAAGGATGACTGGCATAAGGCCAGACAAAGAACTAGATCTCAGTTTTACATTGTTTGCTTTGCATGATAAGCCACCTGTGCTTGATAGAGGAGAAACAGTTGACAATCATGATTGTAAGTGTAAAATAATAGGAAGGCAAGGAAGTCAAGATCAGAGACTCATTGCATCGATTTTACAATAGAGAGCAAATAGAAAGAAGATTCTGTCAAGTGGAGTGGTGAAGAAAGAAATTGATAGAAGACCAAGTTAACTGACACCTGTAGACTGCAGCACTTATTGTGCCAACAACTATTATGACAAAAGCAAACATGGCTACAGGCCTACCAATGTTATGTTATGTTATGTTATGTTATATACATTTGTAACGCGCTCGGCTACTCCAGAGAGTGTCCCGGCACGGCCACCTGAGCGGATCATGAATCCGAGCTTAAAACAAGAAGGTTTTCAACTTTTTTTTTAAGATGCGGGAATCTGAAATACTGCGAAGAGCCAAAGGCAATGTATTCCAGCCTAGGGCCGCCTTACGAACAAGGGAACATCCACCCAGCCTTTGCCGAGAAAAACGTGGAATCTGGACCAATAATTGAGAAGAGGAGCGCAACTGTCTTGTCGGCGCATAGAAAGAGAACTCTTTAGCAGGTAACTAGGTCCCCGGCCATAAAGGGCATTATGGGCAATTGACAAGACTTTGAATTTGATCCGCGCCTCCATCGGAAGCTAGTGCAAGGAGCGCAGATAGAGGCGAACGCTGCTCCTCCTGGGAAGATCCAGTAAGAGGCGGGCCGCCGCATTCTGCACCACCTGAAGCTTGTTCAGCAGATAGCTGGGGGTCCCTACATACAGAGCATTAGCGTAGTCCAGGCGAGACAAAATCAGAGCCCGGACCACGGTTTCCCTAGCTGCCATTGGGAGAAGAGGGAGAAACTTCCTCAAAGATTTAAGAATGTAGCCTAACTGCTGCAGTGTAAAGCCTACAGTGCAAACTGTCAAAATACCCCTTTTTGACCTGCTGTCTGTGACCAGCTCCCTCTTGAATCCAGGACAAAGAAGTGAACTCCAAAGGTCAGGTAGCTGTCCTCCTGTGTGGTTACAGTGACATCACAAACTTCAAGAGACCTTTTGCTAAGGTGTGCAGCTGACTAATGGCAAGTGGACGTTGCTGTTGGCCTCTGACTGATACCCTGAGATTCTCTAAGTTCCCTCACCTGAGGTGCTGGGGGCCCCAGAAGTGCACTCCCATTGTTGATTGGGACTAAGAGCCTGAATTAATTTTTGATGGACTGCCCGTCATACCACCATAAAGACAGAGTAAATTACCGCACCATGGCTGAGCGACAACCCATCAAATTTATAAATGACCCCCAGCAGTTGGTCATTTATAACAAATTGGCAGGAAACGCTGTCATTGCGGATCAAGTCAATGCATACTGCTGTTTGGTGCAAGGCTGCATGAGCATGACACAACACTGCTACAAACAGATTTCTTATTTTATTTTCAAAAAGAAAATCCTAAATCAAGATTTTCTTTTTGAAAATAAAAAAAGTGGTGCTCCCCTCCCATGGCAACGGGGCAATATCTGCTTTTCACCATCCCTCATCGCCAGGGTTCTCCTGTCAGTGTCGGACAGTAAAAAATGGGTACATTTCTGCTTATCCTAATTGGGTGGGTGGACATGTTGCCTTTTCTGCGACTGCCCTTACTCTGTCAGGCCATCGGAGAGGTTTGGCTAACGGAGTAGTCACTGCCATAGCCAAACCTAAGGTTCAACCACAACTAAATCAGGCGTGTAGACCTTTATGTTGGCGGTGTGTATACTCCGTTGCCGTTGCAATGAAGTATACATACCGCCAACATTGCAATCAGGCCCTTAGTCATAGAGTAAAATCTTTGACCGGGATGAAGCTGGTTGATGTATCCAACTTGCTCTCCATCGAGGTCACCCTGAAATCATGCCTAGGTGATGGTTTACAGCAAGAATGAACTACGGCTGGCACTTTGTACTTTCAGCACTATTTTCCCTGAGATCTGCAAAAATGCATATCCGAAGTTCCTCTTATTGTAATTTTGCTGTCATTTGGTCCATTAAGGTTTGCTTCCTTTTTCTAATTGGTATTAGAATTTTAATTGTTTGGTGTTTTTTATTTATTACTTCCTTGGTACTACATAAATACATTCTACATTGCCCTAAGTTAAGCATGTCTTCTGTGTGCCAATACTACCAGGGTGTTAAGCTCAGGTTAATATAGTGACTTTGCGGGTTCACCCAGTCGAGGCTTGTGATTATTCATTGAAGTGGAAATTCACCCACACCAAATACCAATCATTTCTAGATTCAGTCATAACTGTCTATAATATGTTCCCACACCACCGCACCCCTATGCCTAAATTACCATTCCCCAGGAAGTTCAAGGCAAACAAGATGATAAGAGAAATGTAAGTAAAATATATAATGTAACCTCTTCCACCATGATCATCAGTTTGGGTTCAAAGCAGGGACAGGGGTACTGCTCAGACATCCAGAGCAAAAATTAGCTAAGTGATCCACGTCTAAATGGCTAGAACATGAAAATGTTTCTCATGCTTGTCAACGGTCACTACCTATGACAAGTAATTTCTCAACACCCACAGCCATTCCACAAGAGACATACCTCTACCTACCACAAGAGACATACCTCATACCTACTGTTCATTAGTTAGGTATGTATGAGCTCCATGAACCATACCAAAATGAACCTCCAAGTGTATTAAAATATTACACAAATTCACTTTCGACTGGATAATAGACTAGACCATTTGTCCAACAAATGAATGACACAGAGTTTCCTCTGCAAGAATGCTGCCCAAGACAAATTGTAATATTAAGGAATCTGTTCAGGACTTGGTACCCTTCGACTGACCTGACATGAGCATGCTATACCACCTCCTTGGAAGCAGATAATTACAGGATACTTGTTAGAAATGGGGTTTCTGGTTGGCTAGGGTATGCACCAAAGCCAGGCAGAACCCACCACTCTAGTCAGGGCAAGTGAGTTACACACCTAAGATAGGCCCTGCTCACCCCCTTGGTAGCTTGGCAAAGCAGTCAAGCTTATCCCAGAGGTAATGTGTAAAGCATTTGTGCAACACACACACACGCACCAGTGACACACTAGGCACACCACAAAAAGAGACTCCACACAAGGTTATATCAAAATATCATTTGTATTGTTCATAAAATTCTTAATCACATAAATGACTGTACCACTAGGCACTTGTCATGATGTCACATAGATTATAAAACCACTCTGCCATAGGGCAATTGTGATAACATCATAAGTTAGTGCAATCAAGTAAATGCTTGTAGATTGCACACATTAGAAAATCACAATTACGTAATGAAATACCTCATCCCCAAGTATGGCCACAAACACATGAAACATGTGATGTGGAAAAACACATAATCACTCAATATTACGAGGTAACGTCCAGGATCAACCTGACTTCATAGAGCACAGCGCTTCGGTGCTCCTAATACCCATAATACAGTAATTATCCTTAGCATGTAGGCGGCAGGGCTCCCCTGCTCACCTATTACGGCGAATGTGGTAGTTCCCCGGTCTGCCCTAATGAAGGCAAGTGCCCCAAGGTGTATTCCAACACAGGGGGAAGGGAGCACACACTGAACAACCCAGCTGTGGCCCCGTTCGGGCTTCCTAGTACTGGGGTTTGACAAGGCAGCTGCCCACGTCCGTATGGTGCAGCCGTGACCCCACACAATTGCCAACAGAAAGGAAAATGCCCCCAGGATGGGATCAGGATGGGGTCGGTATGTCCTGCCACTGCTGGTGATGAGACCTCGCTGGGTCTCCCGCAGGCATAATGACCCCCAATTTTAGCTGCCCGCAAATGCGGTGCAACTGCGATGTTCAGAAGGAACTCGTTCGGCCAGGCCAGGGTCACTGACCAATCAGGCCGCACACAGAGCTCTCCTCCTTGTCTCAGGCAGGAGGCTGCTCCTCTCTGCGGTGCACGCACATCAGCTTCCTGGTCATGACATCAGGAAATCTCGGCAGCAGGGTTGGTTGCCCGCCAACACGTGACTCTTCTAGCTTCCTGGACCGCACGGCTTTGCGCTCCCAGGAATCGGGTGGGGCCACACTCCGCTTCGGTCCATTGCTAGGCAGTGCCTGGCAGTGCAGCGGCACTCACTTCACGGAGGGGCAGCTTACCTCTGCTTCTTCCCTGTTCTTTAGAGCACATTAAAGTGCTCATGAAGGCACCACAATACTTCCGCTGGCAGCAACCAGGAGGATTGGGCAAAGGGGGGAGGCGCTCAGACTCCACGAGGGAAGTGCAGCATTGTACGCGCTACAGGGCATCCAAAAGCACTCCTCACGTGCCTTTCCCAAAACATGAGAGTAAAAGAAAAATACCGCTCTCTATAAGCGCTTCCTGCAGGTCAACAAAGCGCTCACCATGCGCTCTGGTCGCAGGGCCCAGGAGCAGCTACCAGCACTCCTCACATGCCCCGGCCTCCTGGGAGCACACCGGCAGCACCAACAACAGGGTGCAGTCAGGCAGTACAAGGGTTTCTGTAGCAAGAGTTGTAGTACTTTTCTCAGCCCAGCAGGCATCAGGAACGTTCTTCAAGCAATCAAGTTCAAGACGGTTCATCCAGCAATTCTCCTGCAAATGTGTAGGCTGTAGAGCCAGCAGCAGCTGGTTACAAGTCCACACAGTGGAATAGCACTCGTTACATCGCATAGAAATACCACGCATGCCTTTACAACGCGGGTATTACTACGCGATGTCAATTACAACGAGTACCATTACAACGCAACATTTTACCACGACTATACCTTTACCACGCATGCCATTTCAACGCCAAGGCATGCGTGATAAAGGTATACTCATGGTAAACGTTTGCACAACCCCCCAACACTACACTAATTCCCCGACCCTCCCCCGACCCCCCGTCCTCTCCCTACAATAACAATACACTACCCTGCACAACCCCTGAGACTACACTAATTCCTAAAACACTACCCTAATCTACATAAACACCACAACACTACCATAAACCCTAAAACTCTACCCCCTGCACGACCCTCCCCTACCCCCAGTCCTGTTCCTACACTCTAACACTACCCAGCACAACCCCCGACACTACCCTAAACCCTAAAACACTACCCTACACTACACAAACACCACAACACTACCCTAAACCCTAACACATTACCCCCAGCACGACCCTCCCCCTTCCCCCAGTCCTGTCCCTACACTCTAACACTACCCTGCACGACCCACCTACACTACCCTAAACCCTAAATCACTACCCTACACTACACAAACACAACACTACCCTAAACCCTAAAATACTACCCCCGCATGACCCTCCTCCTACCCCCGTCCGTTCCTACACTCAAACACTACCCTGCACGACCCCAACACTACCCTAAATCCTAAACCACTACCCACACTACACAAACACCACAACA
Organism: Calotriton arnoldi; assembly: GCA_963921515.1. Classification (NCBI taxonomy): domain Eukaryota; kingdom Metazoa; phylum Chordata; class Amphibia; order Caudata; family Salamandridae; genus Calotriton; species Calotriton arnoldi. The sequence goes on from CAWUFW010014920.1 coordinate 203,411, forward strand.
CTACCCTAAACCCTAAAACACTACCCCCGCACGACCCCCAGTTCAGCCCCTACACTCTAACACTACCTTGCATGACCCCCTCAACACTACCCTAAACCCAAAAACACTTCCCTACACTACACAAACACCACAACACTACCCTAAACCCTAAAACACTACCCCCAGCACGACCTCCCCCTGCACACAACCCTACACTACACAAACATTACTACACTACTTCAACACTACCCTAAACCCTTAAAAAGTAACCCCCACCCCAAGCACAATCCCCTTTACCTCTCGGTTCTCGTTGTTCCTCTCTCCTGGTTCCAGCGTCGACAGAGGGGCGGTGCATGTCATTGTGAGGAAACGGAACAGCCCAGTTTTCTCACAACGATGTGGATAACCATTACATCGCATGCGTTTTAAAAGCGCATGCGATATAATGGTTTGCATTGTAATGGTAGTCGTTGTTACCTCACTTGCATTGTTACGCATGCGATGTAACAACTTGCGTGGTAACAGCCTCGTTGTAATGGCTGTTTACCCACACAGTGTCTCTCATCATGGGGTCACAGCCCCTGTCCTTATAAGTCAAAGGTCTTTGTTCTAGGGGCACTTCACACACTTTTCAGAAGAGCACAACACCCCTATTCACATCCCAAGCCCTGGCCCCATGTGCCCTACAGAGGGGCAGAGACGATATTGTAAAAGGCAGGCACAGCCCTATTCAGGTGCAGATGCAATTCCTCCCTCCACTCTAAATGCAGACCAGACCTATTTAGGTGCAAGGGGAACTCCTCCCGCCACTCTAAATGCAGCCAAGGTCTATTTAGCCTAGCGCTGAGTCACCCAGGAAAGGCTGGACACAGTTCAACTCCCCTTGTGACTGTCTATAGTGAATGCACAGCCCCTCTCTCTTGTCAGTCTACACCAGACAGTGAATACACATCCAGGCAGGACACAAAGACTCATAAGCACACAGAAATGCCCACTTCTAAAAGTGGCATTTCTAAAATAGTAATGACAAATCTGCATTCACCAGTAAGCAGGATGTATTACTACTATTCCAGACATACCAAACATGGCCACGCTATCCCTCTCATATCAGGCATTAAGAAACCAAATAGGCTGTGTGTCACTACCTGGAAATGTCACACAATAAAGGCAGATGTCCTACCTTTTACCTTCATAGCACCCTACCCATATGGCTAGCTTGGGCCTATGGTAGGGGTGACCTAGGTGTAGTAAAAGGGGAGTTTCAGACATGGCAACTACTTTACATGTCATGTCACTGCTGAAGTATACTGCACGCGCAGTCCCTGCAGCGGCTGAGGCCTGAGACAGGTTTGAAAGGCTACTTTAAAGGGTGGTGCAAGCAGTGCAGCTGGCCCACTAGTAGCATTTAATTTACAGGCCCTGGGTATATGGGAAGCCGCTGTACAAGGGACTTACAAATAAATTAAATATGTCAAACAGGTGTAGACCAATCTTACCAAGTTTACAAGAGAGAGCACACCCACTTTAGCACTGATCCGCAGTGGTAAAGTGCCCAGATTCAGAAAACCAACAAAAACAGGGCAGAATAAATATTGGAGAAAGGCAAAATGTTCTGGGATGACCCTGCAAAAAAGATCCAAGTCCAACAATTCACATGTGTACTCCCAAGTTAATACAGTGACTAAGAGTATGGACCTGCTTTTCTATGTACTTAGAAAATATGTTCCAGTTTTTCCAGCTCAACCAGTGTCAGTCACTCAATAACTTTTATTGTATGATTAATATAAATCTTTACAATATATGTGTAAGTTCAGCAATGTATAAGTTATACAAACACATAAAAGTATTAAAATACATTAAAATAAAACCTTTCCTCTCTGTGAAGATTAGCAGCAAACCAAGTCATACTCAGCAGTTGCCAAAGTGACTGTAGGTCCAGCATTTCTTCAAAAGGGGATGTTTTAAGACCTTAGCAAGTAACACCATATTTAGCGATAGCCAAAAAGCATACATACTAAAAACGAGAGTGTTGGAATAATGTAAAAGACTTAAGAACAATAGTGAAAAAAAGCATTAGGGTAAAAAAGCGACTGTAAAGTGCAGTTTTTTTTTAAGAGACTTCAGTCCATGGCAGGAAAATGCAATTGATGACACCCATGAAGGAGAAGTGGGATAATAGTGGCTGCGTTCTAGTGCTGTGCATGATGTTATGTGGGTGTAAGACAATGTTAGAATAATGTCAGAGAACTTGCACGTAGTAAGCACTCTAGGCTGCAGCCACTTGGAGCTTCATGAGGTTTGATTTCGTTTTTCCAAATTTAGATTTGGGCAGTATTTTCGGGGTCATCGAAGGAGGCACTGTACCACTCTGACTTATTTTCTAAATTGAGCTAGTTCAATTGACTCCATTGTGGTAAAAACAAAATATCCTAGCCTTGTTGCAGGTTCTTATGCTGTGACGTAGGAAAAGCAGCTTTAATAGGGTGCGCCTGGTGTGGAGCAGCTTTGGGCAGCAGCACAATATGTGGTTAAAAGACTCTGATTTATAACCACACAGCCTGCAGTTCATGATCTTGGAAAGGGCGTGCCAGTTTGGGTTTGTTTCTTTAATTTGCAGGCCCATTATCCTTGTAACCATGATTTGTTTGAGGTTGGCTTTCCTGATTGAGCAGTGGAGGTATGGTTGCGGCCTCAAACAGGGTAGGTGAAAATACGAAATTGGTGTGCTCTTCAATTTGTCATGTCGCTTAACCTCGACAGGGCCTTTGTCTGCTTTTTCAGGATGGTTTTGAATGCTGTGTATGAGAGCAATAGCTTATTCAGTACCGGCAGGTCTATTTGGAGGGTATCAGATGACTCATTTAGAAATATGGACCAAGGGCTACTCATGGTTTTATATATGTGCTGGAGAACAAATTTCAAGGTGTTGGGTGCAGCTGTAATGCACCTGTAGAAGTATTTTTAAAAAGCGCCCATAATGCCCCATACTTGGCCCTCCAAGCCAAATTTAAGTCTGATCAGGCAGCTCCTAGTGTATTGGGGTAGCCTGAAGATCCTCTTGCATGCTTTGAGGTATTCCGTAATTTTAGTGAATTTCCCCGACAATGCGTCATGGTCATGGATGATCGCTGGTAAGAGGGTTGCCCTCAGTACCCTTCGTATTGGACCTGAAGAGGGGCTCTCTATACAGTGTTAAGCTGGCAGAGTCTGGTGATGATTAATGTGGCCTTTTCCTTGAGGTGGCAAAAGTGAGTTTTGGTTCTGCCATTTGCAGAGAGCCATATGCCCAGGTAGTTATACTATCATGTCCCAGTGATTTTTATAGCACTCATTTTCCAGCAATAGTTTGAGATCTTAGTTGTCCTACCAAAAATTAAAACTTTTGTTTTTGACTCATTTGCCCTCATTTTGTTTGCTTTATTATATTTGTGAAGGGCATTTAGGGCTTTTTTAATCCCAATTTTAGAGTGGTCCAGTAGAACACTATCATCTGCATTGCAGTATAGTGATATTGACATCCCCAATTTTGGTGGGATTAAGTTTGCATGTTTTAGAGCTGCTGACCTGGCCGCAGTATACACTTTGAATGAAATGGCAGCAAGGACACAGCCTCGCTTTAATCCGTTGTCTGTGGGTATTTTTCTCATTATAACCCCCTGGGACATCTTGACCCTCACCCTTTTTGAAGAGTACAAAGATATTATCGCGTTGAGCAGATTGTTCTGGATTCCTCAGAGTTGAACTTTCCTCCATAAGTTGCCTCTGTCCACTGAATCAAAGGCGACGGAGTACTCAACAAAACATGAATAGAGGAGGGAAGACTTCTGACTAGTTGCTTGGTGAATTAGGTAGGAGAGTGTGACTATGTTGTCTGAGGTTGAAGAATTAGACATAAAGCCAGTTTGACAGAATGGCACAATCTCATTAGCCGCCACCCAGTGCTTTAGATCTTTTAAAAGGGTGGCGGCATATGCTTTGGCTTCAATATCTAGAAGGGCAATTAGGCGATAGTTGGCTGGATACTGCCTATCTCCCTTCTTGAACATTTGGTGAAAAATTGAGCCCCTCCAGCTTTCTGGTACTTGACTGGTTAGTGAGCATGTGCAGTATAGGGGGAGGAGTATTGCAAACCATAGATCAATGTCATCCTTGAAGACTTGAGCTGGAATTCTATTTGGGCCAGGTGCGCCCATCACTGTCATTTTGCTCAGGATTCTTTGGATTATGTTGTTTGTGAACATTAGTTCCTCGTCTGATGCATGCTTTGTTTGGCACACTTGATGTTTTGGCTACATACAGCTTTTTGCATTTTCTGTCCATAAGGGTTCATAAAATGCATTGTTTCTGGTGGTCTCCTGACACATTTAGTTTTTGATATATGCCCATAGGTCAGCCTGACTGTGTTTACCAAGTGTGAATATATATGAAGGCACGCTTTGTCCCACTATTGGCTTTTTATTGACCAAACAAGTTGTTTGTGTTGTTCTGTTAGGTCCCTCAGTCTTAGCTACTGCTCTGCCTTGAATTGCAAATTCTGTGGTTTTTGCTATAATTTTCTCAAGCTGCGGATGTTCCTGCTTACTTTCCAGTATAGGGTATTTCTTTAGGGAGTTTTTATGATGAACCGGCGAGAAACATGTGTGGTGTCTACAGTTAGATTAATGTCCTTGATAATGGACTCCCAATTGGGCAGTACATGTTTGCCGCTATGAGTCATAAGTGACGTGCCAGTGGCAGATTTCTAGACTTGAAGTATTTGCGAGGAGACTGAGTCTCTTTTTTTTCTACGGATTAGGTGTAGAGTTTCATCACCTTTTGAGCCATCCAATGTGCTCTGGTCTTCATGTTTGAATGAGCTGAGGTTCAGCACTGTGCGAAATCCTCCCTTAGGAAGGGAGGATTTCAAAGCTCTCCAAGTGCTCAATATTTTTGTCTGAGAAGAAGACGTAATCAATGGTACTTATTTCCTTGAATATTTAAGGAAATGTTGGTTGTGCTGGTGAATTTTCTACTATGTGTTGGATGGACTTAAGCTCAGATTTATTTAGGAAGCTTTGGAGCAAATTTGTTGGAGAAATTGCTGGTAAGCAATCATTCGGAGTAGCTCACAGGAGTCGTAGGTTAAAGTCACTGCAAATTATAATGTCATGATTGGCATAGTTGCATATCACTGTGTCTTGTTTTTCACATAAGTGAATCAGCCTTTCCGCTCATTCAGATCCATAGCAGTTGAAGTAGAGAGTGATCAACCAAATCCTCTTTTGGGAATCATTTGCTCTCAGACCATCCAACGTGATCAATTGTAGCATTTTGTCTGGGACTAGTCAAGTCAAGTCAAAAATAAAGTTTATTTAGACCATTGGTCTTTAAACCACATAGAGCACAATATTTTATATAAATATTCTAAAAATTATTACAAATTCATCATTTCACTCCATTCTAGGAGACTAATTTTCATATAATCCATCTCAGTTTTGTTAAAAACAGTTCCATACATAAGTTATAAACACATTCAAATTTCGCATATATGATCCAAATAGTACTAAAACCCTATTTTAAACATTTAAAAGAGATAAAACTTAAAATCCCTATACATCATTACTCAACCTACCCCCATTCCCTATTCCATAAGAAACCTTTTAATAGCGTGAATAAACTTTGCCACAGCTATTGTGATTTCAAGATTTATCATATCAGTAAGGAGCTCGATTGCTTGGTACGCGACCTAATACCATATTTTAAGAAAATCGGTCGTAAAAACTGTTTTCGCTGGACTAACAATTTGTGACAGACCATTAAAATGTGTAAACAATTACATTTCATTCCCATCCTACATTTGCATCTACCGTCAGGTAGCATCAATTCCCTTTTTATTTTGTCATTTAACAGAGCAGAATTAATACCGATTCTCAGCCTTAAAACTTCCATTCTGTACCATTGATTTGGTAGGGTGTCTAGATAGGGGTACCAATTTTCTTTCCTCCAGCTATTTATCATAATCTGCACAGACTCTTTCTTCCTCAGGTACTCAATGTCATTCAATCTAGACATTTCCTTCCCTAAATATTTGAGTGCACTTTTTGATTCATCAATATACAGGGACTGCGGATCAATTTTCACCTTCAACTTTTCACAGATGGAATAGAGTTTCTTTCTTATTGCTTTAGCCCATTTTAATTCACTAAGCTGAATCTCCTTCATACACCATCGTGACACTTTCATATCTTCTCCTGACCCCAGCCGTTTCCAAAATCTGAGTAAACCCACTTGCACCTGAACGTTCTATGAGGTCGCGTCTAGCTCCAATCTAATTGTCTGAATCATTGATGAGCTAGGCAATGACATTAATGATTTTAAACATTTCCCTTCCTCACTGTCACAGGTACTTTTCCTACCTAGGCAAAGAATTTCTGCTCCATACTGCAATTGCGGGGGGATCATTGCATTGAAGGCCTTCAGCAATGGTCTATGGGACATAGCACCATAACTACGATTACATTTTTTCAACCCGCAAACAGAAGCTAATGCTTTTACTTTCTGAGCCTCCAGGTGCGTGCCCCATTTTAGAGACTTGTCAAACCATATTCCAAGATATTTATACTCATTGACAATCTCTAGTTTGGTTTGCCCCAAAAACCAGTTAAACTTTTGAACTCTCTTCCCAAAGCACAGGATTTTTGTTTTTATCCATGTTCACTGTAAGACGTTTAGTTGCACAATATGTGCTGAAAGCATTTAGCTTCCTTTGCAGACCCAACTCTGTCTGATCAAGAATTACTAAATCGTCTGCATACAGTAGACAGGGAAAATGCTTCCCATTCACTTTCGGGCTTGCACTTCTATCAGTCATCAAAAAAGAAGGCATGTCTGCAAGAAAAATAGCAAAGAGAAGCGGGGCCAGTATGCAACCCTGTCTTAGGCCATTATTAATGGCTATTTCAGGTGTCAGGCCCCCCATTGTATCTTTAATGACCTGGGCCCAGTTCTGACAATGCAACTCATGGATTATTACTAGGAGCTCATCCGGAACATTATAGCTTCTTAAAGACTCCCAAAGGCACTCCCTATCCACTAGGTCAAAAGCCACACGAAAGTCAACAAAGCAGCAGTATAATCTACCTTGCTGCTCCATGGACTTCCGAGCCACTGCCCATAAGGCGAAGCAGTGATCAATCGTAGAGTGGCCCTCCTTAAAACCTCCTTGTTCCACTGGCACTATCGACTGTTGCTCCATCCAATCCTTCAATCAGGCAAGAATTATTTTAGAGAAAACTTTCACTCCAATATCCAGCAGATTAATCAATCTGTAATTCTTAGGGTCCTTCCTGTCGCCTTTCTTGTGTAGTGGTCTGATCACAGCCCCCCTCCAGGATTTTGGGATAATGCCTGAATCTAGGATAGCTGAGAACATCTGGGATAAGAATTGTGCCCACCAGTTACCTGAGTTTTAATTATAACGGCGGGAAGGTTATCTGGCCCTGCAGCGCAAGTTAGATTTAGCTTCCTAATAGTATCCTTCACTTTTTCTATTGAGAAGGATGACTTTAACTCTTTTACAGCCCTTCCCCAGTGGGCTCTTTCCTTACTTATTACGGGCACATTACTTGCCTCATATAGTTGGCCTAGATACTCCTCCCACTTTGCCTCATCGACTACACAGCTCATGGTTGCTGGGGTCCGACCCGAGGCATCCTGATTCAACTTCCAGAAACCTTTAACATTTTTTGTTTCTATTGTTTCCAATAGATTATCCTAACATTTTTCTTTAAATATCCTCTTATTGGACCTTACTAACATTTTATATTCTCTCCTTAGTTTAATTAGATTAGTAAGACTCCCCTGGTCATACCTTATCCTCAAGCATCTTTCTACTCTCCGTATTATCCTTTTTTTCCCTTGCACGCAGAGTCAAACCAACTTACTTGCTTTCTTTGGCTGGATTGTCTGTCTTTAGTATCCTTTTCCTTCCTTTTTAGGTCAACTCTAAGGCATTGTACAATCTGTTCGATTTTGTCCTCAAACCATGAAACCTTCTGATCAATGGCATCCTCCATATTTAAGTTCTGTTGGAAACTTGCCAATTTCACTAAGTACTCATCTGTTAATTTTGTGGACAGGCGTTTTGGGTATGACATATTTTGGGGGAGGACTCTTTCGCGATGGCTTATGGGCCCCCTAATTAGTTCACAATACAGGGCATTATGATCACTTTCTTTATGCCGGATTACCTTAAACTTTTTTACAATGGCATAGTTCCATGCGTGTATAAACACAAAATCTATGGGACAGTGTTGATTACCTATTCTAAAGGTCTGTTTTGCTGGACAGTCAGATTCCATCCTGCCATTTAAACTAAATAACCCCTTTGATCCTAAAAATTTCCCAAGGGCTTCATCTTGTCTATTCTTGGTACAAATGGGAAAGACTGCTGGCATTATATCGTAAGCATTTATGATTTCTTTGAACCAAGGGTCTAGTTTTTTGGGATTTAGTTTGTGATTGAAATCACCCATGATGACCATCAAATTGTTTTCATACTTTTCACTTAAAGAATTCATAACCTCCTTAAATAGCCCCATTTCCATTTCGTACTCCTCTTGAGAACCCCATTGTATGTAGATATTCACCAGAATCAAGAGGTCATTCAACCTTTCAGAAACCAATAGAGCTATCTCACTAACCAACACCCATTTGCATGATGTATTTATTAACTTCACTTTTTCACGATCCTGGTGGAGATAAGCGTCATAATCCCCCCGGATGGCCGTCCAAATCTTTTTTTACTGGCAGATTTATGAAGTTGTACAAACCCTTCGATTACCGGGGTGTTGTCGCATAGCCATGCTTCCTGCAGACAAATAATATCTGCCTGCAGTGAAACATATTTTATGCTTTCAGCTTTTGTATGCCCTGCAAACCCATTTATGTTCCAAGATATTTATTTTAGGCTATGCGACAACCCACTTCCATAATCAATATCACTGAGATGACCAGACTCATTCAGGACCCATGAGGGTGTGCTTATATAGCTATCTCCAGGGCTCCAATTACCCCAGCTTTTACTGGGCTCCGAGTTCTCCACTGCTATGTTGATATTTGCTCTTTCCCCGCATGCCCCTGCTATCAATCTCACTTGCCTTTTCCTCAGGCCTGCATGACATTTGAGAAAGGCACTGCCAAGCTGGTTTACCCTTTCCAATTCTGCCTCTGGTATTAGCCTTATTCCTTCTTTTAATATCTCTTTTTCGGCTTTTAGAATTGCCGCCTTTACCAGCCCTGAGTAGACTTTGACCTTTGTAAATTCCTTGCCTTTATCCACTTAACCGCAGCGCGAATTCCGCCGCGGTGCGGCGGTTTGAAAGAGTGGGCGGGGCCGCTTCGGCCAACGGACGTGCGCAGCACTAGCGAGGTAGTGCTCGCGACGGCCGTTGGCCGACGGAAGCACGGAAGGGGTTATTATTGAGGCTGAATCCTACCTGCCTCAGGTCTTTTGACCCAATTTATCTCAGGCTGGGGCATTTTGAGAATGAAAATAAGAGTTGGGAACGATTTACGGGTGTAATCTTTCTTAGCTTTTTCCTCCCCTTCTCTACTTCAGAGGGTTCAAAGTATAACCACTTTTTGCCACTAAATTGTGTTACTTTTGTACCCAAATTTTCCTTTCCCAACTTATCCTTCTTTGCAATTGGTATTTTTGGTATTCTTCCACCCCTTGCTGGATTCTTTGGGAGTTCTTTCCCTCCCTGCGGGTTTACCCATGTTTCCAACATTTTTTCCTCCCTATTTACTTTACGAGTGAATTTTTGTTGGACCCTTTTCCCCCCTGTTTCCACACTTGTCATATTCGATGGGCTCTCTAGATTCCTCCTTTTCCTTCTATTATTTGGGGAAGTTCCTCTTTCTTGTGATGTTTCTTGCGGCCCAACTCCCTTGTCCCTTCCTTTATTTGGACCCTTTTGTTTTCCCTTTTGCTGAGTTTGTCTTCTTAAATAATACCTTGTGTTAGGGCGCCTATACCAGGGGTGGTCTCCCCATCTCCTAATTAACATTGGACATCTAGAAATATACACATCATGTGGATTATTCATTTGCACTGATTCCCCTGCACTACCTTGAATAGATGTATTGGGCACCGGTCTAACCACAGATGGCATTAGACCCCTGATCCCCTGTAGTTCTCCCACAATTTTTTTAAGAAACTTTTCATGGGTGTTTAAGATGTTATTATTTAACAATGTAACTTTTAACAGGCCCCACAGGGTTTTTTGCAACATTAACATTATGTCCAGCATTGAGGCAGAGGGTGTTGCGGATATATCTAAGCCCAATGTACTATTGCGCACCAATTCTTCTAACGACTTGGAGCCTTGATTCACCGAATGTCCCATGCTTTTATCTGATTTAGTCCTTGTATCCGATACCGTAATGTCTTTCTGATCTCGCAGTAGGATCCCACTCCTGAATTAATAATATCACATTTACTATTGATTTAGATTCTGCATCTGTAAATAATATGCATGCAAATACTACTTGATGTCAATGAGTATGTAGATTTTCATTTACACTCCCATGACAATAAATTCTGAAATAGCTGGAAATTTGCTCCAAATATAGGAATAATTCCAAGATAGCAAATTTCTGAACCTTATCGCAAGTGGTTTTTTATACCAGTTCTCTGTAGTTATGCTACAAGAATCAACAAACAGATACTTATATATCTTAGAGTGGCTTATCACTTTTACAATTCCTGTTTCATTTGGTTTAAATTCACAAGAGTATTTATACCATTTAATGAAAAAGATTTTAAAATGTACTGATAGAAATTAGTTAGGTTTTAGGCCAACATTTGAATCTGAATTGCCCATCTGATTGAGTTAAACATTTTTGCTGTGGCAGTCGTTTTAAAGATCATAGGTCCAAAAGCCAATCCCCGGCCCACCACAGGAATTCTGCTGATGAATATGGGAACTAACTAGGCACGATTAAGTTCTCAGAAGAACTTAAGCAAACCCAAAAATCCCTTAGAAACTTGGGGGCATATTCACAAGGAGCTATCTCCAAATTAACAGCACTTTATCGCAGCCAAAGTCATGATAAATTTACCCCCCCATTCACAAGCCGGTGTTAACAGCCAACAGCACCAGTTTACCCGTGATAGCAGCCAGAAAAAACATTGCCGCAAATATCGCCAATGAGATGCAGAGTAGGCGTTCCCTTGACAAAAGCCGAGACAACATCACACCTCAACATTCACAACGACCGATAAAAACACAAAACAGGCGATAAGGCGCGTTAGCACCAGGAAATTTACACCTGCTCTGACCTGGTGTAAACTCGGACGGCAGCCAGCACTACAAAAGGGAGCACAGCCCAGGGCCACATCCGAAGGGCAGCAGATGCCATGGAGCCACTTATCATGCAGCCCGGACACCCAAGAGGGCCACAACACCCTCCCCCACCACCCAGGACCCCATCCCACACCCGGAACACCCCCCTCGGACCAACACAGACACAGCGCAGACAAAGACAGTGGAACCCCAGGAAACGTACCAGCGGCACAGACCCAACATCTGACAATGTCATCCTCCACTACAGGCTGAAAGGGACAACCAACCTACGCATCCTGACCATCATCGCCTAACAGGCCTACGGCAACAACACAGCGGACAACCAACATCCCACCCCACACAAAGCTGATGGTGTGGCTGCACCTGTTGGCCCCTGGGACCCTCCATCCAACACCCACCAGAGCCGGAGGAGTCTCACAGCCAGCCACATCCAAGTCCCCCACACCTGTCCTGGACATCACCATCACCCTGGTACCCCAGTCCCCATACGTACAACACAATGCGCAGGATCCGCTGGAGACCAAGGAAGGACCATACGCCATAGCAGGATGCACGCACATGTCGGGGGCAATCCACAGCACACATGTACTACCTGTGTCCCCTGGTGACACAGCACACAATCACCTCAACAGGATGCACACGTCTCACATCAATGTGCAGGCAACAACAGAACACCGTGGAACATCCAACAATGTCACCTTCAAATACACAGCCAGTGTGCATGATACCTACATCCTCAGACAGTCCATCATCAACCAGAGTTCCCAGGATGGACACAAGGGAAATGCACACCCCCTTGGCAAGTCCGAAATGAACCCCCAACACACCTCAACTCCACAACCATGCAACCCACAACTCTGGCAATGCACACGTCACAAAATCACAACCAACATGCACAACAACATGACCACCCACCAGACACGACAGAACAACTTACAATGGTAACCTGGGCAAGCCCTGAACATGAGCCATCAACGGCATGGCACCTCAGCCACATAATAGCCGAATGTGGGGAGAGGTGGCAACCAGGCATGTGTGAAGGATGCAGGAGAACCATGATCGGGAAAGCACACAATGCCAAGAGTGGCGGAGATGTGCTGGACAGACCGCAGTATTCAGAACACACCCATATCCATGGCGACATACACCTCTGGCATATGGAGTGCAGTGGACGCAACCATGTCACCCCAGCCGGTGGGGGACCTCACGGAAATGTTGCCTGTGACGCCACCTCCTAAGCGTCACCGGAGTGGGATGGCCCGGCGTAGGCCACGCCAGGGTAGGGGTGTGAATAAAAGCATGTAGGCCTGGGCATAGTCCTCTCCCAGAAAGCCCCACGTCTCTGCCAGGGCTGCACCTCCCACCCCGCCACGAGGCCGACGCCGTCCTCGTGAGCGGAGTGGCCTGCGATGCAGTGCACCTGCCGGACCCCGGCACGCTGGACCACAAACCCGTCAGGCCCGCCCCTGCACAGCCAGGCCACACTGATCACCTGCCGACACCGGCATGTGTCAAGGAGGACCCAGTGCCGGCGCAAGCTCCAAGCCTGAGTCCCGCGACCTTGGCAGTCAGCTCAGACCACCACGGCCTCCACGCCACAGGCCCGCTTCAGTCCATTCTTGTTGACATACTCTACTGCCCCCTACGGCCTACTCTTCGGACCAGTAGGTCCCATATATGAAACTGTGTCCTGAATCATGAATGGCAGTGACCCCAAATCCGGGCCAGTGGCCACAGCTCCAGACCCCGCCCGATCAGTTAGGCATAGTTCCATATGGGCATCTTGAGAAACGTGGTGCCACTAACCCTGTTCAATGCCAGCTGGCTACACGTGGTGCCACTAACCCTGTTCAATGCCAGCCGGCCACACGTGGTGCCACTAACCCTGTTCAATGCCAGCTGGCTACACGTGGTGCCACTAACCCTGTTCAACGCCAGCCGGCTACACGTGGTGCCACTAAACCTGAACAATGCAGGCCGGTGGGGCCATCCAAACTATGCTGGCGACACTAGGCGAATGGGCCATGCTGACAGCTGCCTCAGGCCTACACCACGGTCAGGCAGGTCACACATTTGGAACTGAGTCTTGATTACACCATGGCAGTGAACGTCATTTAAGGCAGTGAACAATTCACTATACACCCTTCGATGTGGTGGCAACAAGTCTGTGCATGGCATCACAACCACACGTGTCTGTGGGCCTACACGGACTACTGCCCTCAGCCTACGCTGTGCATGAGTGGGGTCACATATTTGGAACTGAACATCGGTAATTCAAAAGGCAGAATACATTTCATCGCACGCACGGAGAGGTGTAAGAGGATGACGCGTTGCAGTCCGGAAGGAACAGGCTCACCGTTACGGAGGTGATTGAACACTACCGACAACTGCCACTGTGTCACTAACTCTGTGCCTCGCGAGCCAACGACACGTGGCTGTGGGCCACTGCTGGCCGCTGCCTCCGGCCTACACTGCGGTCCAGTAGGTCACAGAGTCTTGATTTGGCAATGTTGGAGTTCACATCTGTGTACCGGCATCATCGCAGACTGCATCCCCTCTGAGCACCTGTGCCACTAAGTGTGTTCCCCGACATTCATGGACACTAACTGGTCGTACATTGGTGGCGTTTGTGTCAATGGAATAGGGGCTAGTTTTCATCCTCATGTAGCTGATACCGAATTGTTGGTGAAAACGAGGGTTGCGCTTTCCACTCCTCAATTTGCTGCTTCCGGATAACATCAGACCTTCCGCATCATGCCCTGGAGGACATCTTCCACTGTCCCCCGCAACACTCCGCAACATACACCTCGGACATTGATGGGGACCCGCTCAGGTCGCATGGCCCATCTGACTGCACCGCAAGTCACCGTCCCATGGCTGGGTGCCTGTGCTGGCCGCACTGCATCCGGGGCCACTAACTCTGTGCTGCCCAGGCCTGGGACCCCTTCTCCTGAGACATTGAATGGCCTCTGTAGCGATGGTCTTGGGGTTCTCAACGCCATGTGTCTGTGGCCCTGGGCTGTCCGCATCCTCCAGCCTCAACTGCGGGCCACCAGGGCCCACACATTGCATCAAGTCTTGACCGGCCCTGACATCGCATCACCGCAGGAGGCACACGCCACCACGGCAAGGACCACCTCCAACCGCCATCTGCCAGAGTCGAAAGGGTGGTCCTGACAGACCTACGGGGTTGCTCAGACCTGTCATGGATGCCATAATCTGCCTGATACCCTGCTCAGCACTCCAGGTGCCAGTGACTCAGTGCACCGCAAGCCATTGTCCGTTACTGATTGAGTTTTGTGCTGTTGTGAGGTTGGCAGCAATGTCACCTCATGCAGTGGGGAAGACCTGGGACTATGATGAGGAAGATGTGTCAAGTGTGCGGAAGGGAGGGGGCACAGACAATGGGAGGGCAGGAGGCAACAGCCCCAAAGCAGGAATGCAGACTGGTGGTGGTAGTCAAGCTACACACCCGGATCTATTGCTGGGTATTGCGCTGTGGACTGCAGACGCAACTGTCACCTCAGGCAGTGTGGGGGACCTGGGACGTTGATGAGGAAGTTGATGCAGGTGTAACACACCTCACTGCATCTGCATCAGGACTGACCCGAATGAACACAGTCCTAGCAATTTCTTCACATGATCGCGCTCTTCTCTAGTGCCCCTACCTCAGTGCACTGCAACTCAAGGAACGTCCAGACTGAATACTGGGTGACCTCTGTCCTTACTCCGGATCCCTCCATGTTGCTCTGCATTTGACTCTGTTATGCTGGTGTTTTCGGTTTCCATTGCACTGGTGTCCACTGTTCAGGTTGTTGGCAGCACCAAGCACTCCGTGCGGGCTGGCTTATACTCACCCCACACACATCCAGCACAGGCGTCACTGTACATGTGGCCCTGCCAATAAAGGGGCCGGGTGCACGTGCCTGTAGCCAGTTCAACATGATATGTGCATGTGTCTCTGTGGAGGTGTGGGTCTCCTTTGTGGGGTGTGGGGGGTCCCTGAAGGGTATTGGACACCCACGTATGTGTTCTAGTTCACATTCCATGGGTTCTGCAACACCCTCACCTGTTGGGCCACCTCCTTTTGGCGTTCTGCCACCTGGCATTGGGGTGCCATGTGTGGGTGGGTGAAGTGTTGTGAGGCAGCCATGATTGTGGGTGCTTCATGCTGTGTGGTCTGTTGCAGGGGCTGGGTTCTCCTCTGAGTAGCTTGTCTGCCCTGGTCCTGGTGGTGGGTTGTGTGGGATGTCCATGGGCTGTTGCATGGCGTCGGTGTCTGGGCTGTGGTGTTCATCTCGGGCATCACTGATGGGTTGTCTGTTCTGACCTGCTGGAGGTGTTGTTTGTCCCTCTGCATTGTGAAGGGGAGGTGCATGTTGGCATTGTGTTGGCGCCTTGTTCTTGTCGACATGCAGACTGTGTGATGATGTACATTGTGACTGTTTGGGCGGTGGTGGCTATTTGAGTTGGGACAGTGTACATTTGGCCTACATGGCTAATGTGGGGTTGTAGGGGTAGATGTGCATCTCACAGTTCCCTGCTCTGTCCGATGTGATTGTTCTGTTACTGTGCCTGGTTGTACCCAGTTGTGTCCCCTGTTCTGCAGTGTGGGTGTTGCACTTTGTGCCACATTGTCATGGTATGTGCTGTGATTGCTATGTGTGTGTGCTGCATTGTGCCACGGGGATGGGGGACATGTCCCTGGGTAATTGTGGCTGTGCAGTGTGTTACACCTCATTGTGCATGTGTGGCATTGTGCCCATCACCCCCCGTCCCCCCAGTCCCTGTTGGATCCTCACCCTGTTGTTGTTGTGTCAGGTCCTGTCGGGCTGTGTCCAGTAGCGGTCCGTGCAGGGCGTGCTTGCCGGGCGGTGACGTGGGGCGGGGGAGGGGCAGGGTGGGGGATAGTAAACACCGGAATATGGATGAATGCAGGTAAGTAGACAATTAAATTACTAAAACGAATTTTGTAGCGCGTGCTGCATCGCCGAATGCGATGCAGCGCGCGCAACGAAATTCATTTTAGTAATTTAATTGTCTACTTACCTGCATTCATCCATATTCCGGTGTTTACTACCCCCCCACCCCACATCACCGCCCGGCAAGCACGCCCTTCTAGGACCGCTACTGCTGTGTCCGTACTCCCTACTCCTTGCACCCTCTGCACACTGATGACTGTGGCCTGGGTTTCCTCCTGCTCCTCCTGTGGCGCTGGACTGCCACCTCCTGTTGCTGTTGCTGCCTTCCTGTTGGCAGTGGGTTTGTACCTGGTTTAGGTTGTCAGATCCTGCCGGCGCCTCTTGCCCTCCTGGATTGGCCTCCTGGGCACTGCGACTGCATTCCATGTGGTCTGCTTGTGGGTCAGTTGCTGGTAGTGTTCTGTCGCCTCCGTGGCCGTGGTCTTGTTTTTCTGCGGTCTGCACCCCGTCTTCCTCTCCATTTTCTCCTTGGCCTTCCCCGACCCAGTTGTTCCTTGCTGGTGGTCTGTGGGGGTTGTGGGGTTCGCGTTGCCCTCCGCGCTGGGTCAGGGTGCATCCATGTTGCTACGTGCTTTGGCTTGTTTCTGGTGTGTTGTGTCTGTGGTTTTTATGGTGCAATTTCCTGCCAGACGCGTGGGATTTGCAGGCCTGAGGCTGCTTTTCGATACTTTTTGTACCGCGATTGGCCTCATCGCATGATTTCTCGCGTTTCGCATTTTTTAGGCGTGGTGTTGATTTTCACGCTGGCATTTGACGCGTTATCTGGTGACTATCACATGCTACCGCCTTGTTGTGAATTCCACGTTGACACGGGGTTATTTTCCCGTGATAGGCTGCGTTATTGAAAGTTGTGTTACTCTACTCTTGCGGTAGTTATCACACGTTCTTGTGAATATACCCCTTGGATTTTGAATGCAGTGTTTACAGATCTGTTGAATATCTGTGAATTGCAGGCCACAGAGACACATTTTAGGGGCCAAAAAAGAATCCTTCACATTTTAACAAAGGTTTCTAAGAGCAAACACAAATGAAATGAAATATGATAGAACATTGACATTGAGCACACCTATATAATAAGACAGTGCTCTTTGCAACAGGATCACTCTGGTCTACTCTGCCTGCCTTCTATATAGACATGATACTACTTTCATTAAATGGCCTTTGAATGTGTCATCATTATCACATGCTCAGTAGCAATGTCTTGGTGAATAAGAACATGAAGATGACTGTCACAATATACTGCATTCCATTTTAAGCTGCATCATGCATAAAAACATTCATTTACATTCAGAGAAATTAATTCAAACAAAAAACAGGAGTGTTGCAGCAGCAGTCTTATGGCACTTATCAGTGTTAGTTATGTTGAACTCCAGAAACTGTGGACTCGCACATGGATATTATTTAACCGGTGCCTTAAACTTATTAATCTGTCTTTTTATGTACTACAAAAGTATTACTAGCTGCTGATGGCTTCTTAATCGGTAAAGACAGTGACAGAAACTGAATAGTGAACATTATGCTACTCTGACACAGGTCTTGAACCTGGCATCTGCCTGGTGACCACAAAACACGTATGCTCTCATAGAAATCAGATTCGTGGCAAGAAGTTGTGCTTGCCTGCATGAAATCTTCATAATAGGCAAGATAAACAGAAAACCATAGCAGAACAGATCAAATTAAAAACTTGTGAGCCAAAACATTGAGCATGAAATCCAATTAAAAGTAAATCCAAAAAATGCCTCTTGATTTCCAGGATGTATTTGTCAGCTACCTTTCAAGTTCTGAGGGTTTTCGAATTGCTAACGTTTGTTTGAATGAAACATTATTAAAAGTTCATTTGCTAATGCCCTAAAGACCCATGGAGTGGATTTGTGGTGTCTAAACTTTCTTTTTGGAACAAAGAAGAGCTCGTCTATTACGTCAAGCATATAGCATACTATCACGTGAAAAATCTTTTTAGTTCGACTACTCGTTCAATCGAAATTCATTGGAGATACAATTTAGAACTTTAATAGGACCTGGACCTACGAAAGGCTTGGTGTATGTGCCTCTCTTATATAGTTCAGAAAGAGTAAAAATACCTTTTACAAAATCTTTAGAAGCAAAATCACATGCTCCTAGTGGACAGCACTTTAGCACCCACTTCAAAATATGAAACGACTATTATATCCACTTCTTGTTAATTGATCACAAACCTTGTCTCAATCACAAAACTATACGCAGTACAAAAATCTTGTTATCAAAGAACTGATTGAAAACAGCTTTCATTCACCACTAAGAAAAGCATATATGGTACTCGGCCACAGTATCTTTGATTTTAATTAACCATGTAATGAAGTTTTCTAAATTTACAACATGCTTAAACAAAATACTTAGGATTAACATACTGTTGCACCTTTCTTATGGCAGTCTAAGGGGGATATTCACAAGAACGTGCGATAAACATCGCCAAAATAGGCTAACGCAATTTTCCATATCGCCGTCTATCGCGGGAAAATAACTCTGTGTCAACGTCGTATTCCCAACACAGCGGTAACATGCGATAGTTTCCCGAGAATGCCACAAATGTCCGCGATACAACTACCGCAACGGCGATAAAAAAGGAAGCCCGAACGTGAAAAAAGCTGAGATGGGCCCAACTGCGATAAAAATCCAGCGAAAAGCAGCGCCAGGCCCGCAAGTCCCACAAGTAAGGCGGGAACAATCACTATAAAAGCGGCAACAATGAAATGCAAATAAAACACAAACAACTGTGAAGCACCATGGAGGTAGCCGGAGCAAGCACAGAGGACAACCCGAACCCCACAAGCCCCACGGAGGACTAGTCTGGGACCTCGGGGTCAGGGAAAGGCAATGAGAAGAAGAAGAGGAAGACGCAGTTCAGTCCGCAGGAAAACAGGATCCTGATTACGGAGGTTGACAGAACACCATCAACAACTGTTCGTCACCTCCACTGTGTCATTGGCAACAAAAAATGGAATATGGCAGTCCATCATGGACAAGGAGAATGCAGTCGGAGTGCTGAGGAGGACAATGGAAGAGGTCAAGAGGCGCTGGAATGATGTGAAGCGCAAAACCAAGCTGAAACTCCCCAACAACCGCAAAGCAGCAATGCAGACTGGGGGTGGGAGTCCTGCGCCACAGGAGGAGCTAGATGAGATGGAGGAAATGGTGTCCACAGTCATCAGTGAGGAGACGGTGGCAGGAGTCAGAGGACCGGACACTGCTCAACATGACCTGACACAACAGCAACAGAGTGAGTAACAACCATGGGCTGGGGGGACGGGGGAGATGGGCACAATGGCAAACATGCACAAGTAAGTACAGCACATCTGCGGACAAACCATGCCCAAGAGTCACAACTCCGACCAAGAGCCCAATTTACCCAAGTCTGCAACAGCTCAGCACTGTATAAGCACAGAAGTGAAAGGCACACCGCCTGAAAGGGATAAGGGCCAGCCAAATCAGAGCTGAAGGGGCAAATCACCCACAATGCAGCACACACACATAACACTCAGAGCACCTCAACATTTACAACAAAGTGGACCAAACTGCAACACTTTCACAACAGAACAGAGGACACAACTGCTGCCGCTTGTGTGTAGAAAATGGCCATTCGCATTTGGCATAGCAGGAAACTGTGAGATGAGAATGGACAAATACAACCTCACATCCATGATGGTGGCGAAATGTCAACTGTCCAGCATTAAATAAGCATCTACACACAAACAGTCACAATGTACATTGACATGCAGTCTGTTTGTAAACTTGGCCAATGCGTCAACATACATGTGAACACAATGTCAAACTGCATCTCCCCCTCACATTGCAGAGGGAGAATCATCATCTCCTGCAGAGCAGACCGTACTCCTCATCACCGATGATGAAGAGGACCTACACACCATCGACCCCGATGCCCTCCAACAGCTCATGGACACCCTCAGCACCCCAGGAGCAGGGCAGCCCAGCTGCATCGAGGCAAACCCACCCCCTGCACAGACCACACAGCAGGAAGCACCCACCACCACGGCCGTCTCCCAGGATCCCCACGAGCAACACATGGCATTCCAACGCTGTGTGTCGCAGGGCCAGAAGGGGAAGGCAGAGCAGGTGCGGTGGGGTTCGACCTCATGGCAGCCAAACTAGATGCCATACGTGGGTGTCCAAGTCCCATCAGGGACCACCTACAGGCCCTAACTGACACCCATAGTCCGCTCCATGGTCTCCAACAATCCATGTCTGACATCGCCGGAGTCAAGACTCGTAGACAAGAACAACTGCCCAGTCAGAGTGGCTCCAGCAATCTCAGCTGTGAGTTGGCCAACATGGGGAGGAACATGGAGAACATGGAGCAGATGCAGGCGGGAAGAATGGCTGCCACAGCTGCACACCAGCGAGATGTAGCAGGCCTGTTGCGCAGAAGCCAGCGATCGGCTGAGGAGGCTGCCAACCTCGCGGAGCCCGGCCTTGGAGATTGCACCGGCACGTGGTGGGCCCTCTTGGAGAGACTCCGGTGGCGGCAGGTGAGCAGTGAGGCCTGGGTGCGCAGGGACGGGCATTCACCGCTGGTCGGGTCTGGGGATCAGCGGGCTGGGGTGCGGCAGGCACACAGGATTGCGCAGGCACCACCGGTCACGACGGCGGCCTCGTGGCAGGGGGAGGGACGCCGCCCTGGCAGACACGCCACTGCAGGCGATGACGAGATGTGTACCGGGTGGCGTGGGACGTAGCAACCTCGTCGCCGCTGTGACTTTGCCCATTGTAGGTGGTCGGCCACGTGTGTGTAGGCCTATAGTCAGGATATGGTGGACACAGAGCCACACGCAGTAGTTACTTTGGTGGCCATCCCGGAAGTGAACCTCTCCCTGAGCCCCGGCCTATTTAGTCACTCCCCTACGCTGGACTGGCGTGCGCCGGGCCTGCCCACTACGCTTATGCTTACAGGGGGGCCAACATGGCTACTTGTCCAAGGTGTTCCCCACTGCCTGTGATGACATAGTTGGGTCCACTGTCCACGACACTACAGACTCCAGCAGTATGTGTCCACATGGACATGTCTGTGCTCTACATACTCAAGACTGTCCAGTACATCACTGTCACACTTGGCATTGTGTACATTGTTATTCATAGGTCCATTGCCTACTTCGCACAATCATGGTTCCCACCTCTCCCCACATTCTGCAAATGTGTGGCAGAGGGGCTATGCCTTAGTGTATGGTTTGTCCTCATTTCTGGCCCCTCTTACCACGGTTACTTGTGTTGTTGTATCTGGCAGGTGTGCATGTTGTTTGGCATGTTGGATGTGATTTTGTTACGTGTCCATTCCCACAGTTGTGCGTTGTGGGATTGTGGAATTGAGGTGTGTGGTGTGTTCCGTGGATACTTACCAACGAGCAGTCCATTTCCAGAGGTGCCATCCTGAAAGCGCTGGTTGATGATGGACTGTTGGAAGATGTATGAGTCATGCACACTGCCTGGGTAGTTGGCGACGACATTGGTTAACAGTCCCCGGTGGTCCACTATTGCCTGCACATTGATGGAATGTGTGTGCTTCCTGTTGCGGTAATTGTGTGCAGTGTCGGCAGGGGGCACAAGTAGGACATGTGTGCAGTCAATTGCCCCCAACACGTGCTGGAATCCGGCTATGGCGTAGAAGCCTTGCTTGGTCTCCAGCTGTTCCTGCGCAGTGTGGGGGAAGTGAAGGTGCTGGGGTATGAAACTGATGATGGCATCCAGGACAGGTGTGATGGCCTTTGATAGGGCTGGCTGTGAGACTCCTCCGACTCTGGCAGTTGTTGGTTGGAAGGTACCAGAGGCCAACAGGTGCAGCACAGCCAGCAGCTTTGTCTGCGGAGGGATGTTAGTTGTCCGCTGTGTTGGTACCGTCAGCCTGTGGGCAATGTGGGTCATGATGCAGAGGATGGTTGTCCTTTTGATCCTGTAGTTGGCAATGACATCCTCTGGCGTTAAGTCTGTGAGGCTGATGTGTTTTCGGAAGGTCCGCTGTCTTGTTCTGCGCTGCCTCGGTGGTGGTCCGGGGGGGTTGGTCCTGGGGGTGGGGCTGGTCCTGGGGGTGGTGGCGTGGGTGTTGTGGCCCTCTTGGGTCTCCAAGCTGCATGATTAGTAGCTCCATGGCATCTGTTGGTCTTCAGATGTGGCTCTGGCCTGGGCTCCCTCTGTACTGCAGGTTTGTTTCCTACTTAAGACCAGTAATAAGCAGGTGTTAAGTCCCTGCTGCTAACGCACCTTATCGCCTGTTTATGTCCGGCATCGCAGATCTGGCTGGAGTGGTGTATTCGTGTGTTTTTGCACGGGAATGCCTACTCTGCATGTCATTAGCGTTGATTGTCTCTCTCATCCGTGGCGATGTGTTTTGCGGCAGCTATCGCAGGAACACTGGCGATTTCGACAGTTTGCACCAGCTTGTGAATAGGGCGATAAGTCTATCGCAACTTTTGCGGCGCTAAAGTGCCGATAAATCGGGCGATGGCTCCTTGAGAATATGCCCCTAAATCTTTAGATCACCAATTATTAAGATACTCCCTGACTGAAACGTAAAGATAATCATTACAACTATTATTTAGCAAGAATAATGCATAACAAGAGAAAGGGAAGGTTATATAGGAGTGGTGGTTTGAACCTCCTTGTCATTAATGTACCCACTCTTTCCAATGATTGCTAGCTCAAAAGTCACCTTTTCATATAAAAAAAGAATACTGTTATGTGTATGATCAAAGTCACTGCAGCACAAGAAATGATGTTCCTGATTGAAAGTGTGGCAGACAGCCTTCTCCATCACAAATGTGACGGTCATCCCATCTGCCCTATTACAAGTGCTTTGTGTTCTATGGCACTTGTAATAAGGTAGCCAAGATAACTGTCGCGTTTGTGATGGAATAACACTACGCCAGAATCTAAATTCGGACGCCAGTGCCGTTGTTTAATTGTATTGTTTTGCCACGAAAAGATTGGCAGTAAATTCACACTGCACTTTATAAGAGACCATGTATTTCTACAGTCTTAAAGTCATGATGGCAACAATTTTGAGAGAACTAGCGATTACATGGCGATGTGATGAGTTATTCCAAATTTCCAGTTCCTAAACTACAAACGATCTTTGTTAGTCAGCAGCTTACATCGATTAAACCTTTTGTTTTGTAATTGCTCACTGGAGAACTTCAGGGTTTCTTTAGAATGTAGAAAATAGACTTTGGATTTAGCCTCGATGAAATTTGAATTACGCCCGAGTAAATGGAGCAATTTTGATAATTCCTCATTAGTCTTGTGATGTGAAATTACCCAAATTCTGCAGTTACACAACTTGCGTATTTAAGAGTAATTTGTTGCGAAAATTCTACTGCAGGAACACAGAAACAACTAAGAGACCGTTAGCAATTGCTGGCTGCTGTTGTTCATGTTCTGCTCTATTTAGCGCTATTTTCATAGCATTCTTGGGTCCATATTGTATGTGAGGGTACATTTTGTGCTGAGAAAATGGCGCTAAATGCTGGTTTGTGCTCCTAGTGTATTTCTATGCATTTCTGCGTACATTTGGGGTAATTCTGTGCAATTGCATAGAGAAAATGATGCCAGTTGTGCACTCCTCTACTTTAGATGTTGGTGAGATCTATTATTTGATACTTTGACAATTTACTAAAATCTGCCCTTACAATTGGTTGTAGCATTTTTCAGGAGCACCATGCACTAAATTACCCAAGCACCTGTAATCAATGCATATTGGGCCCAGAGTGTGAAAACTTTGCCCTTGTGCTCATGTCCCAGGTCCCACATAGCACATTCTGCAGCTGTGTGTAGTGAGTCCTCAGTAAGCATGGGCCAGCTGGGTATGGCAATGAAAGCTTTGTAATACACCTGCCCCAATAACCAATGCGCTTTACTTCTGCCTACTCTTCAGACATAGTGCGTGCTAGGTATGTCCAGTGGTATTGGCCAATAGGCTATTTTTTCACAGTGAACCCTAGTCACATTTTACACCTAGGCCGCCCCTTCAGCTCCCCAAGCGCCGACGGCAAGGCATTTGACCACAAACATCACGCTCCAGGCACACGTTATGCTCTCTGACTAAATGCTTTCCACAAAGATACAGCCCCAAAGCACTCTGGGCATGGCCTTCAGCATTGTGCATCTCATTGATAGTCACCCTGTTCTCATCCACCTGGAACTGTATCTTTTGGCTGCTCCACCCCAATTACCCTAAACTGAGAGAAAAGGGGCTGTTTTACAGCTCAAGCCTGTGAAGCGAAACTAGACTTCAATAACCTTGGAGTTAGTTTTAGTTGTCAGGCTGGAATTGTGAACATGAATGACTGCAATTAATTAAGGATCAGGATTAATGTAGTTCTATTTAATATCTATATGTCCCCATTAGCTTTATTAGTTGAGAGCTTTGATGTTAAGATAATTTCTTTTACAGATGATGCACAGCTCCTCCTTTCATGTAAGAAAAGCTCTGACTGTTCATGAGTCCTTTAAATTATGTGTGGGAGCAGTGATGAATTTGATGCAGACCAATAACTTGCAGTGTAACTCTGATAAAACAGAAATTCTTCTGCTTGGTCCTACCCCTCAACTCAGTGGTGGGATAGTTGCTGGCCAGATGTGCTGCCTTTACCCCCCCACCTGCTGCTCTGGTCAGGAATCAAGAAGTCAAATTTGATCATCGACTCTGCTTTCTACTCCAGATTTCGGCTGTAGTCGGCTCCTGTTTTGCCATAATGAGGGTGCTTAGGAAATTCGTTCTGTATGTTGACACTTGAAGCTTAGAGAATGGTGGTCCTTGCCCTAATTACTTCTAGGCTGGACTACGGTAATGTTCTCTAGATGGGCTTGCCAAACTGCATTATCAAGCACTTGCAAGTGGGTGAGAATGCAGCTGCATGCCTTCTATTCAAATTATCTTGCCATGCATCCATCTCCACCTACCTTACAGTGCTGAATTGGCTGCCTATTAAGGAGAGAACCTTATTCAAATCTCTGGTGTTGTTATATCGCACATACTATGAGTCAGGCCCCCAGTATTTAAATGGCAGGATTATTCCTTCTTGCCCAGTGAGATCACTTCACTCTGCTGATGCTCTGTTGCCATCTGTTCCTAGAATCAAATGTTTAAGAGAGGCAGTTCCTCCTTTTATTTTTTGGCCTCTGAAGACTGGAATCTGCTTCCATTTAATCTTCATGACATTAAGAATGAATCCCAGGTCCAAAATGCTATGAAAACCTTTTTGTTTACCTCACCATAAGTACATTGGTTGGAATGATACCTGGTTCCTCAGCACCGGGGCACTCTTTGAGTAGCTGTGCGCTTTGCAATCTCTTTTTCATTCATTCTTTCTTTTCATTATAAAACAAAAGCAGTGAGTAACACATTTTCCTTAGTGTTTTCACCTCATTGACTCCCGATCAATGTTAAAAAATGCTATATGTTCTCTAGTGTCAAACTCACTGCATTGATTTTGACACATTTTGTCAGATATTGCTCCTTATATTCAAGTCTGAATGCAGCTAAAGGGAAACATCATGGGACCAAAAGGGGGGTTCCTAGGGTATAAAATGAAATATTATAAAGTGAAACTTTTTGCAGTCTCCAGTGAGACCAGCCTCGGCCAGTTATTGCTTTGGAAGAATTAGACAGAAGGTATAAAAAGGCTTCTATTTTCCTTTTGCTGTTTTGTGACTTCAGAAGCCAGGGTTGCAAAAGCAGTGGGAAGTGGCCTCACAACAATTCCTGATACTACCCCAAGCCACATATGGGGTGAGAGACACCGTATCTCCAGTCAGGGCCACCACGCATCTCACCAACAGGCCAGTCGTGGTGACTTTATTGCTTCCAGTATAGCATCTGGTAGGCAGCCCTGCCGGTTTCAGGTCACACCACAGGTATAGTAGGCCTGGGTGGTAAGGGCGGCCTTCTCGACTGTGGTCAGTTTAGGGACCACCACGAGGATGCAGGTAATACCTGCCGCTCCCCTCTGTTCCGAGCCTTATTCTATCTGAGCTGAATGGAGCTGCCATCTTGCATGAACCACATAGAGGTCGATTCCGATTCGGGCCGGAAAAAGCACCGACCGACTCGGATCCGGAAAAAATACCGACCGACACGTACCAGTGGCGCCCGACACGCCAAGTACGATGCAAGCCGCGATAAATCCGACCGACACGTCAGGAAACCAAGCCGACCGACCGAGCCGCTCGGAAAATAGCAATCCGGCCGGAAAAACACGCGAATCCAACCGACCGACACGCACCCGGAACAAATCCGACCGAATCGTACCCGCCAACTCCAACCCGCAAAGTACGATGCAAGGCGCGAAAAACACGACCGAGTCGGACGGAGGACAAGCCGTACGACCGACACGCATACAAAACCGAGCCGAAGCAACACAATACACCGCGACCGACGCGTACGCAGCATACAAAACTGCACAAACACAGCGTGAACGAAACGGAAAACACCGTACGAGACCAATGCAGGGTCCGACTCGGTCACAAGAACGTTTCCAACATACACAAACAGCACAAAGGAAAAATCAACCAAAAAAGGCCAAACAAGCAATTACCAAGCCAATAAATACTGGGGGGTGGGGACAGAGAACAAAGACACACCCACAACTCCACCTATATAAAGGACACAAATCACTACCATGAGCCTTTGCAAATGCCATTCCACTACCAGCACCCAAGAGAAAGCAACCACACACCCACAGCTCATCCCTCACACAAGCCACACACCAGCAGCACACCAACAAATATCTACCTCACATACACCCAGCACAACACACACCCACACACCCTCACCTGCACACCAACACACACATCACCCACCATCACCACCCATCACCATGCCCCCCAAGAAGAATCACAAGTTCCTAGATTGTGAATTGGAAGTCCTGGTAGACGAGATCCTCAGGGTAGAGCCACAGCTGTTTGGCACATTGGTCCAACAGACCCCCATGTCGCAGAAAACCAAGATGTGGGAGAGGATCATCAACAGGGTGAACGCCCAATCACCATGTCGGCGCACAAAGACCGACATCCAGAACAGGTGGTATGACGTGCGCAGGAGGGTACGGAAACTGCTGAAGCAAGATTACATCAACAGCCAACACACCGGCAGTGGCCCTCCTGCCAAGCCAATATACCTCAGGCCCTGGGAGGAGAAGGTGCGGGCCATCCTACCGCCAGTGAGCATATATGGACTAGAGGACATCCCAGAGCCTGGTGAGTACACAACAAATGTACACAATATACTGCCACAAAACACACACACATCACTGTCAAGGGAGAGTCAAACCATGCACTCATAGCAATTACACAGCAACTAGAACAGAATCATCCCAAAATGTGTATGTCAGTCAGATAAACACAACACATGCCATCAAAAAAGTCACATCCAACTGTGCCAACACATGTACAAACACAACCATAACTACAGCTAGGCAGTGGCACAAATAGAACTAACACAGACATCCACACATGTAGCCACCACAACAACACCAACACACAGTGAAGACCACTCAAAGGAAGGAATTCTGTGTATGCTGGCCAAGTCAGTGTAGCCAATAGCATCATGGGAGTCGCAGTCACACATATTGCCCCCCCACAACTGTCCCATCAACACCACCATGAACCATGCGCACATCACAGGGAGTGGAGAAGGACTCACAAGATGGCTGACACTGGCTACTGCTGTGAGGAGCACAAGGCCCTGCTGGCAACTGTGCACCAACAAACAGCAGGACACCACTGACTGACATCCTGAGAGACAACTTACACTCCCTGCAATGCAAGCACGTTCCATGGTGGGATATCTGGCTGGCTGGGTGGGAAGGGGGACTTGCAGCACTGACCATAGTCACCAGCACCTCCCCTCACACCCCCCCAACACAAACTCCACAGTACCCACCTGGTAGAATGCAATGCCCTCCATCCTAACACAAGATCCCACAAAGCACCACCACCCTGGGTTATGTTGTGTGAAGCACAGGGACACTCTTGGGACTCTTAGCCAAACAACTGCCAGGACAACACTCCCAGCCATCCTGTCAGCACAGCCACCCCACCCCACAGGGAAGCAGAGTCAAAAGGAAGGAAGCATGGGCATGCTGGGAAGGGGGTGGAGGCAATAGCATGATGGGAGTCGTAGTCACAGACATTGCTCAGCCTCACAACTGGCCCATCAACACCACCCTGAACCATGCTCACATCACAGGGAGTGGAGAAGGACTCACAAGATGGCTGACACTGGCTACTGCTGTGGGGAGCACAAGGCCCTGCTGCCAACTGTGCACCAACAAACAGCAGGACACCACTGACTGACATCCTGAGAGACAACTTACACTCCCTGCAATGCAAGCACGTTCCATGGTGGGATATCTGGCTGGCTGGGTGGGAAGGGGGACCTGCAGCACTGACCATAGTCACCAGCACCTCCCCTCACACCCCCCAACACAAACTCCACAGTACCCACCTGGTAGAATGCAATGCCCTCCATCCTAACACAAGTTCCCACAAAGCACCACCACCCTGGGTTATGTTGTGTGAAGCACAGGGACACTCTTGGGACTCTTAGCCAAACAACTGCCAGGACAACACTCCCAGCCATCCTGTCAGCACAGCCAGCCCACCCCACAGGGAAGCAGAGTCAAAAGGAAGGAAGCATGGGCATGCTGGGAAGGGGGTGGAGGCAATAGCATGATGGGAGTCGTAGTCACAGACATTGCTCAGCCTCACAACTGGCCCATCAACACCACCCTGAACCATGCTCACATCACAGGGAGTGGAGAAGGACTCACAAGATGGCTGACACTGGCTACTGCTGTGGGGAGCACAAGGCCCTGCTGCCAACTGTGCACCAACAAACAGCAGGACACCACTGACTGACATCCTGAGAGACAACTTACACTCCCTGCAATGCAAGCACGTTCCATGGTGGGATATCTGGCTGGCTGGGTGGGAAGGGGGACTTGCAGCACTGACCATAGTCACCAGCACCTCCCTCACACCCCCCCCCAACACAAACTCCACAGTACCCACCTGGTAGAATGCAATGCCCTCCATCCTAACACAAGATCCCACAAAGCACCACCACCCTGGGTTATGTTGTGTGAAGCACAGGGACACTCTTAGGACTCTTAGCCAAACAACTGCCAGGACAACACTCCCAGCCATCCTGTCAGCACAGCCAGCCCACCCCACAGGGAAGCAGAGTCAAAAGGAAGGAAGCATGGGCATGCTGGGAAGGGGGTGGAGGCAATAGCATGATGGGAGTCGTAGTCACAGACATTGCTCAGCCTCACAACTGGCCCATCAACACCACCCTGAACCATGCTCACATCACAGGGAGTGGAGAAGGACTCACAAGATGGCTGACACTGGCTACTGCTGTGGGGAGCACAGGGCCCTGCTGCCAACTGTGCACCAACAAACAGCAGGACACCACTGACTGACATCCTGAGAGACAACTTACACTCCCTGCAATGCAAGCACGTTCCATGGTGGGATATCTGGCTGGGTGGGTGGGAAGGGGACTTGCAGCACTGACCATAGTCACCAGCACCTCCCCTCACACCCCCCCAACACAAACTCCACAGTACCCACCTGGTAGAATGCAATGCCCTCCATCCTAACACAAGATCCCACAAAGCACCACCACCCTGGGTTATGTTGTGTGAAGCACAGGGACACTCTTGGGACTCTTAGCCAAACAACTGCCAGGACAACACTCCCAGCCATCCTGTCAGCACAGCCAGCCCACCCCACAGGGAAGCAGAGTCAAAGGAAGGAAGCATGGGCATGCTGGGAAGGGGGTGGAGGCAATAGCATGATGGGAGTCGCAGTCACAGACATTGCTCAGCCTCACAACTGGCCCATCAACACCACCCTGAACCATGCTCACATCACAGGGAGTGGAGAAGGACTCACAAGATGGCTGACACTGGCTACTGCTGTGGGGAGCACAAGGCCCTGCTGCCAACTGTGCACCAACAAACAGCAGGACACCACTGACTGACATCCTGAGAGACAACTTACACTCCCTGCAATGCAAGCACGTTCCATGGTGGGATATCTGGCTGGCTGGCTGGGTGGGAAGGGGGACCTGCAGCACTGACCATAGTCACCAGCACCTCCCCTCACCCCCCCAACACAAACTCCACAGTACCCACCTGGTAGAATGCAATGCCCTCCATCCTAACACAAGATCCCACAAAGCACCACCACCCTGGGTTATGTTGTGTGAAGCACAGGGACACTCTTGGGACTCTTAGCCAAACAACTGCCAGGACAACACTCCCAGCCATCCTGTCAGCACAGCCACCCCACCCCACAGGGAAGCAGAGTCAAAAGGAAGGAAGCATGGGCATGCTGGGAAGGGGGTGGAGGCAATAGCATGATGGGAGTCGTAGTCACAGACATTGCTCAGCCTCACAACTGGCCCATCAACACCACCCTGAACCATGCTCACATCACAGGGAGTGGAGAAGGACTCACAAGATGGCTGACACTGGCTACTGCTGTGGGGAGCACAAGGCCCTGCTGCCAACTGTGCACCAACAAACAGCAGGACACCACTGACTGACATCCTGAGAGACAACTTACACTCCCTGCAATGCAAGCACGTTCCATGGTGGGATAACTGACTGGGTGGGTGGGTGGGTGGGAAGGAGGTCTGGCTGTCAACCAAACACAATCAATGCAGACCATGTTCACACCCCAGAGAATACATAGAAATGCCCAAATAATGCAGGACAATGTGCCACACCAATATCAACCCCTGACTGTGACGACTTAGGACAATACAATGTACAGGCCCGCACCCCGAGGCACAGTCACAACTGTCAGGTGTGTCAACCACTGATGCCTGCAGAAACATGACATACATTGTTTGTGTCTCCCAAAAACAGGTGATGATAGGGACACAGCAGCAGACGCTGAGGAGTCCCAGTCCCAGGCTCAAGAGGATGCCGAGCTCACTGGCGTCGTACAGCCTCTGTCCTCCTCGGACGATGAAGAACAACCTGGCACATCCGGTGCAAGTCAACATGCTGCACCAGCAGGACCACCAGCTGCAGCACCAGCAGGTCCACCAGCTGCACCCCCTGCACCCACCCCTCCAACGACTGTCACCACGAATACCATCCCTGCCGACATGGACAGAATAAGGAACAACACCAGCGCAGTGACCCTGGACCAACCTGGGGCCATGGACACCACCACCACCACCAACCCCCAAGGTGGACCAGGGTTATCTGTGCGTGCAACTGCACACACTGCACATGTCAGCAGGGGTGGTGGGAGGGGTGGGAGACAGAGGTCGCTGCTTGCAGACGTTGCTGGTGTGCATGAAGACCCACAACTGGTACGCATAGCTGATGCGTACCAGTCCAGCACCGGAGAGCTCAGCCAGGTAGTGGGGCTCCTCAGAGACATCAAACAGCAGCAGGCTGCCCATCATGCCCGCTTGGACTCCCACATGTCCCACGTGGAGTCACACATGTCACGTGTGGACTCCCACATGTCACGTGTGGACTCCCACATGACCCGCGTGGAGTCCAAGTGGGATGTACTACATGAGATGACGGCGGTGCACAGGGACATTTTACAATGCCTCCGCCAGATGAACAGCAACCAGTCCACACCTCCCTGTGTGCCAACAACATCTGGTACCGAACAAACTGCAACTGCCACAGGGAGGGAGGAGGACTCTGGCGGAGAGTCCCCTGCACCGCAGCAGCCTGCACTTGAGGGCCCCCCAAGAAGAGGGGTCGTCCGAGGAGGGGAAAGTGAGAGGCTGATGGCCAAGCGCAACTCCCAGGAAGCCTGAACCTGTTCTGGATTTTCGCCTTTGTGCACAGACTGTTCACCCTGTTGATGGCAACACTACTCCCACACATTGCATGGGGAGTACAAGTTGGAACAATGTGTCAGACAACTGTGGCCCCGATACTGGGGATCCTGTCTACCTGTACTTTCTATTCATCTAGGAACTTGGGATTGCAAGATTCATGTACAGCACAATCCATCCTATGCACTATTATCACAATAAACACACTAATACACCATACTTGCCTCTGTCGTGATTCCAACGTGGGTGCTGTTATGGGGATGATGAACTGCAAAATTACACAGTGTATGCGAACTGCAACAGCAAGGACAACACAGGCATGTGAGTACAGGCAACGTGACACATATGAGGGAGACACACCACCAGGGCTACACAACACATACACACCTAGGCCATCTGACTCATTGCCTACACTGATGTTGCCAGGGAAGACGGTGCAATGCACAGACACCACACCCATTCCCAGTTGTAGTCAAGTAGCCCACAGGTGCAGTAAGCAAATGGCAGTCAAATGTGTGACCACAGACAACGCACATCACTAAGTGAAGCACAGGTTTATTACACAGTAGCAACATGCCGTAACCACTACAGATGCAAGGTAACCCCACCTGGTAGCGGGCACACAGTCAACAACTGTAGACAGAAGGAAGTCCATGGGTGTGGCGCACATCACCTGTAGGGACACAACAGCTACCAGCCTGGATGTGCAATCACGTCGTCAGTGGACACAGTTGACCAAACGAATCTGAAAGTACCCTGTGAAGGACAGAAATGACACACAGTCAAAAGCAATGCAGTACAGGACAGAACAGCAAAACTCATGCACAATACATGTTACAAGATACCCACCCAGAACCAAGTTAGCATGTCAACACTGTTGGGGAGTACAGCCCACCTGTCACCACACATCGCAACACACATCCTGTCAAGTAGCCCATGGACACACTCCAACAGCACCAGAGCACCACCCACACATCATGCCAACTCACATCATTCACATGACACCTCAGGATACTCACATTCAGCTAAAGAAGTTGGTGATGAGCTGTGTGCGGACATCACCATCACCATCATCATCATCATCGTCACTGGCATCGTGGTCCAGGCCAGGATCCTCCACAGGTGGCGGATGTTGGTCATCGTCATCCTGGATGAGAGGCAACTCCTTCCGCACTGCCAGGTTGTGGAGCATGCAGCAGACGATGATAATCTTGCACACTTTCGCAGGGGCATATGGGAGGGACCCTCCGGTCTTGTCCAGGCAGCGGAAGCGGCTCTTCAGGAGACCAAAGGTCCGCTCAATCACTCTCCTGGTCCGACCATGTGCCTCATTGTAGCGCATCTGGGCAGGTGTCACAGGGTTCCTGAGGGGTGTCAGCAACCACGGCATGTTGGGGTATCCCGAGTCACCTACGGACAGACAAGTGCACATCAGCTGACTTGGAAAAGTGGGCGGAATACTACAGATCAGATCACACACAATGGCACAAAGTCAGTACACACCGACAAGCCAGGCACGCTGGTTCTGCATCTGTGCCATCAACCTGGGGATGCGACTACTCCTCATCACAAAGGCATCGTGTGCTGAACCAGGGAAATGGGCACACACGTGTGTGATGGTCATGTCTGCAAGACACACCACCAGTGCATTGACCGAGTGGTAGTGCTTGCGGTTCCTGTAGGCCTGCTCCTGGGCCTGTGGTGGTACCAAAGCCACATGTGTCCCATCAATGGAGCCAATGACATGCGGCATCCTCCCCAGGGCATAAAAGTCACTCTTCACGTCAGTGAGTCGTCGCAGTCTAGGGAAATAGATGTACGGGTTCAGGAAGAGCAACATTGCCGCCAAAACATCGCGGAGCACACGGCTGAACATGGTCTGTGACATCCCACCAGCAGACGCCACAGTATGTTGGAAGGTACCGGTGGCAAAGAAGTGTAGGGCTGCCATCACCTTCACCTTGGGGGTCAGCGCTGTAGGATACGGCCGGCCAGGCTGCAAATGTGGGGACAACTGCACTGCCAAATCCTCAATCAGCTGCCTGGTGAAGCGGTACCGTCGGATGCTGTCCCGTTCCACCATCGTTGCCAGGTCTGGGAATGGCCGATGGACAGCAGGAGCCCTGCAGTGCAGAGGAGAAGTAAGCAAGATCGTCAGTCACCCCACATATGCGGCATTGAACACACTCAAGATCCCAACATACATCATCATGAGGCACAACTACATGAAGTGTGCAGTACCGGAACGACATTTATGGTACATACATGGCCAACATCTGTCAACACGGTCCTACAGGTGGCATCAATTTGTCCCAGGTTGGCCCATTGGATATCATGATGCTGTGTCACAGTCACCCCCCAGTGACATGTGAGGACAGATGTGCCCCAGGCACCACAGCTCAACGACAGGCACATTCCCAGGGACCCTGTAATGCCACATGGACACTGGCATCACCTGGAGTATCATGTGTACACCACAACAAAACAAACATGACCCCCACAGGTAGTGGCCACACTTGCCATGGCAGGAGAGCCATGGACGTCTGTGACACACACGCACAACATCAGAGTCCATGCACACACAACGTGGATGTGGAGACTGTCTCCCATTGTGCACATGAAATCAGAGACATTGTAAACACTACATGCACACAGACTGTGGAGGGCCATCACTATTGTGCCACTGGGACACCCTGGCTCAAACATACCGTCCCACATGGGACTCACGGGGTATGTGACATGACATACACAAACACCACTGTGAAATGTGACCATGGCACATGCACAGATATGAACAGTTGCACATCACAGTGGTCACGTACACATAACACCCATGATCCTGTCCCCATGAACACGTGCACAGCCTGGGGGTGGCTGCCCACAGGTGACACCCACAGGACAACATGTACACCAACATACACACAATAGGAAATGCAGCCTTACATGCCTTATGATAAGGTTTGGACAGGCTGTCGTGATGTAGGTGTGCCCCTCACTCCCTGGGAGCTATCTGTGGCTGGCATATGTCCATCTGAGACAGGCATGCTGACATATGCCAGTCACATGTACAGTGATGCGTTGTACTGCAATGGACCGATCGGTGCCTCCGGCCGGCCCATTGCATTCAATGTGTGCGGGTACGCGTTGTACCCCTGTGCGCGTTGAACTGCAATGGACCGATCGGTGCCTCCGGCCGGCCCATTGCTTTCAATGTGTGCGGGTACGCGTTGTACCCCTGTGCGCGTTGAACAGCAATGGACCGATCGGTGCGCACCCATTGACAATGGGCTTGCCTGGCAACGGACGCGTTTTCGAATATTCGAACGAGTCGGTTGCTGGAAAATCAGTTGGTCACCCACAACAATGTTGCAAAATCATGTATGTCATGAAGTTGAAATTTTGAAGGATGCTGTGGGCGTGTTTTGGTGCTGCTATTCCATGGATTGGCCATATTCAGAAGATGCAAACGACTTGGACCTATCACTTTGGACACAAGGGACAGTATCTGCCTCTCCAGCACATATATATTGCTGCATGTTCCCCT
Source organism: Calotriton arnoldi (assembly GCA_963921515.1). Lineage (NCBI taxonomy): Eukaryota > Metazoa > Chordata > Amphibia > Caudata > Salamandridae > Calotriton > Calotriton arnoldi. The sequence continues at coordinate 239,126 of CAWUFW010014920.1, forward strand.
GAGAGCCCACTTGCCTGCACTACATGCTCCAGGACGACATCTGCCACTGCACTGCTGCTGTCTCTGCCCCTCTGGACCCTGCAATGGCACGTACTGTGGAGAGAGCCCCAGCCTTCAGCCTTGAAGAGAACCAGGCCCTGCTGGACAGCCTACTTCCACAGTACAGCAAGCTGTATGGGACACCAGGGGAGCAGGTGAGTGTTCTGTGCACTGCCTTTCTGAATGTGCATTTTGTCTGACTAGCAAGGCTGAGAGTCAGCACACCACTGGCTAGCAGGCTCACTGAGTAGTTGTCACCCCCATAGTGTGTAGTGACTTGCACTGGACAGGTATGGTGCAGTGACAGTGCTTCTGAACAGGGTTTTACTCCCCATGCTATGATACCATGTAGTGACTTCTGGAAAACTGTCCATGGGCAGCCGTGCACTGCCTGGGTACACCATGTGCCCCTGTGATTGCGACATGTATATGCAACTGTGTCATGCACGGATATGTTGCATGTGTAGTAATGTCCTTATCACTTTGTCATCCTGACAGGCTTCTGCCCATCGGAAGCATGAGATCTGGAAGGACATCGTCCGGGCTGTCCGGTCCGTGGGGGTCTACAAGCGCCGGATCCGCAACTGCCAAAAGAGGTGGCAGGACCTTCGGGGCTGGACCCGGAGGATTGCACGGGTCCAGCTGAAGCTGTCGCCTCCTCGCAGGAGGGGCGGAACACGGACCCTGACCCCCACATGCTCAGGATCCTGGCTGTGGTCTTTCCAGACCTGGATGGGCAGCTGAAGGCCAGAGAGCAGCAAGGAGGGGGTGAGTCAAAGACTGCACTGTGTACTCTGTCTAACATGTTATGTGCCCTCCTCGGGCCAGGTTGAACTGCCACAGTACAGCAGTCATGTTGTCCAGGAGCCATGTCCCTCTATTGTGCACTGCCCACTCCTCATCTGATACCCAGGTGTGGCCCTTACATGCAGGGAATTCTGTCACTTAGGACTGTGTCCTTGCAGTTTGCTTGACTCAAGGTGGGAGACAGCATCTGTTTCCCTGACTCTGTGGTGGGCATCATGGGTGGGTCCATTGCTTACACAATGCCTGTATTCTGACATGTATTCAGCGTGTTACTTTGATCTGTGGTCCAATTGCTGAGCTGATCCACCACATGTGGCTGGGGTACCTGGCACACACCCATGCTGCGGGTGGGAACAATGTTTGGGCCCCAGGAGTATGTATATGACGTGTGTCACACATACTTAGCCAGTTGCCTACAGTCCAGGGCTCATCCCTCATTCATGTGGGGCTGGACAGTCATGCCTACTCCAGGCCATACAATACACTCTGTACTCCCACTCCCGTGTATCAGAGGACACATTGTGCACAGTGATTTGCCCCTCAGGTGTCTGCCTCTGTGTCAGTGTGCTGTGGATTAGTCGCCAGGACTGCTGTGGAGTTTCTTGGTAGGGGCTCAGCATGCCACTGGAGATGTGACCATAGGAGACGATACTTGTGTGACACATAGGTGTCTGATCAGCTGCCCATGCAGACTGGGGCATGTAAATGTGAAGTTCAGGCAGCTGTTCCCCATGCACAGCAGAGTGTGAGGGGCTCAGGTTCAGAGGGTAGTGTCACAGGTCTCCCATATGTCCAATAGGTATGACCTGGACAGATGAGGGTTAAGAGGATGTGTTGTGGGGGGATGTACATGTGCACTTGTGCAGCTCCAGGACTTGCATTCCCCATGACCTACTATTGTGACACAGTGCAGAGTGTTGTTGTCTGGCTGCAAAGTCATACATCACTGAGACAGTGATGTATGACTTTGCAGTCATGCCTCCGCCATGTCATGTGTCTACTGATTGGTGATCCTGCAGGGGAGTGACATGTGCTACATGCACACCATAGTGGCGCTGGCTATCAGGACATGGGTGCATCATGGTGTCTGTCGCTGGAATGCATCACATGCATTTCCTATTTGACTCTGGGCATCCCTTACATCCGTAAACCTGTACTGACTCAGTGGCAAGAGCTGTGATGTGTCCACACCGTGTCCTCTGCACTGTCCAACTACTGTGTACTTGGTGCATGTGTCAACACTGGGGTGTTGCAATCCAACAGACACCAGACAGATGGGTGCAAGGCCATGTGGGATGTGAGTGCCATGCTTGGCATCAGACTGACAATTGACTTCTCCTGTTCAATTAGTGCACTTTTAGCAATGCACAACTAATGATGCCAGGGCTTGCTCTGTGATGTGCTGTGCTCACAGTGGTGTGTGCGTTATGTGCAGGTGACTGATGTCTGTCTGTTTCCCCATTGTTTGCAGATACATCCACGGCCACGGAAGGGGACAGCTCCACGGACCAGGAGGAGCCGGAGAGCCAGACTGGGTCAGCAGCCGAGGAGTGGTCGGAGGGACCCAGTGGCACGGAGGGCGAGGGGAGCCACACCGAGGAGTCCTCAGCAGCATCCACCTCAGCTGAGGACCAGAGCAACTCGGAGGATGACTCCCTTGTGGAGGCGGGTGTCAGCAGCCACCACACCCCAGCTAGTGTTGCTGTCCCCGCCACCACCAGCACCACCACCGCCCTCCCATCGGCTCCCATTCCCCAGGTCCGTGGAGGCTCCCATGTCCGGGAGCGTGTCTCCTTTGGGCCAGGCACCGCACCCCCTGCCCCTGTGTCCCCTGCTGCCCTGAGTGAGGAGTCTGTGTACCTCCTTCGCCAGCTCCATGTAGGGCAGACAGCCATGCTGAGTGTCCTCCATGCGCACACCGCGCTGTTGACTCAGCTGGTGTCGTTCATGGAGGGCATCTCATCGGGCATGTCTGACCTACAGAGGGGCAATAGGTCCATGGACTCCTCCCTGACGGCAGCAGTGTCCCTCCTCAAACGGTCCCTCACCCCTCCTGCCTCTGCTCCATCCACACTCCCCAGCACCTTACCCATCCCAGGCACACACACACTGGCACACACCAGCACACACACATCCAGCACACTGACACACACGCCAATGACAAAACGCACACGCACGCACATTCAGGGGACTGAAGCCAGACTCACAGGGGATGGGGCCCTGGCACACACACACGCATCCACATGCACTGCGCAGTCCTCAGTTCCCTCTCCCTCCAAAGCACCCTCCCTTGCCTCACCTGCAACCCCAAAGTCACAGCAGCTCTTCCTCTGTGACCTCGGCCTCTTCCCCACCGATGAAGCTGCTCCAGCATCCCGGGGAAGAGGAAGCCCACCCACACGGAGCAGAGTGCCCCTCGCCCCCGGACACCCTCCCCCAGGCGCAGACGGACTGAGGCCCCCACCCGCAAGTCCCCCGGAGTGCTAAGAGCAAGACCCCGCCACCGCCCTGCAGCTCAGGCACAAGGTCTCCGTCCTCCATCCCTCAGGCCCCCACTGCACAGGTGCCCCCACCACACCCTGCCCCAGGTTCCCCCACCCACAGATATACCATCCCCAAGATGCTCCGGCCTTCTCCCCTGCCACTTGCTCTCCCAGCACCACACCCCCTGCTGCGCTTGTCTGTGCCACTGATGTGGTGAGGGTGTCCCCCCTCTGTCCAACCCACCTTGCCTGTTCCCCATTCTCCTCCCCTGGAGGTAGGCACTGCAGTGGAGTCCACTACCGCCCTGTCTGACTTGGGCACTGCAGTGGCGGACCTGTCCACCCCATCTGCAGGGTCCACTGCAGTTGTGCCGGCACCCACGACATCTGTGTCATGCCCCCAGTTGTGCCGGCACACACCATGTCAGACACCTCCACTGCAGTTGTCAGTGGCTCTCCAGCACCCACCACCCCTTCCCTGACTCCCCTGGTGAGCCCTGATCCTGTCCCTGCGGTGCCTGGCCTGCCCCCGGTTGCCCCTCCTAGTGGATTGTCCCTGGTATTGTGCAGGCATGCGTAGGGTGACATCTGCCAGTGTCACCCTGTTTGAACTTTGACAATGGACTGGCCATTGGCCTTTGCTCTTTTTCAGGACTTCGTTTGGCCTCAACACATATGCTGAATAAAGCAACTTTCTTTTCTCTAGTGCTCATGCTTCAGATGTACATGTTGTTGGTGCAGCTAACCATGCCCTTGCTGCAGTGATGGTGATATCTGGTCTCATGATTATGAAGTGTTACTGTGCAGGAACCCATGTGGTCCAGGGGGAATGTGCCCTATCATGTGGTGTATCCATGTCATCAATAGCAGCATCTGAGGGTGTCATGTGTTCAGTATTTGGCAATGGGTTTCCTACTTACATTGGCAATTTCATATCTGTGGCTTCCACCCCTGCACATCTGTTGTGCCTGCCATCGTTGCATTTGTCTACTTCCCTGACTGTGTTGCCATCTCCAGTGGACATGCAGGTTTGGGCATCAATGGGGAGGGACTCATCCGTGTAGTCAGTGCAACATTGCTATACAAGTGTGTTGGATCTGTGCTGATGATTCCGTTGGCACATCCATGACCAGGCTGATGTGATGGGAGCCCTCATTTGGTGCTAATTGTTGATTGTGTGACCAAGTGCTCAGCTGACATGATGGGGCCCTACTGAGGCAACATATGGCACAGCTTTCCTCACACAGGAGTGGAGTCCCCTCATGGCAGTGTGTACACGTGTGACATTGCCTGCGCCCAAGGTGTGTGTTGTATGTGCATGTCTGTGTGTTCACTTCCATTCATCTGCGCATGCTGTGATCCCTAGTGTTGTACCTGTTTGTGATGCTTGCTGACTTGAGCTATGTTCCCCCAAAGTCTTCTCCCTGTGTTCTCTGTGATGTGGGTGCATGGCACATTACTGGTCATCAGGGTGTCACCCATAGGTGTGTTTGCTGTCAGGGCAGAGTTTGTGTGCAGACGCAGATGGGTCACAGTCAGGTTTCCCTTTGGCACTTGTTGTTTGCCCCTGTCATGTGATTTCCAGTTTGTGTTATCTTTCAGTGATTGTGACACGTTGTGTGTGTGACTGCTGGCACTCCTTAGGGTCCGGGCTGCAATGTTGGTTGTTGTCTATGTGTGTTCTTTGTGGGTGACCTTGGCTTCTTCATTGGTGTGTGACTGTGGCTGGGATCCCATTGGTCGGTGTGGTATTGCCGTCATGTCCATGTACAGCGTAGTGTGCAGTGTGTCAGACATTCAGGAGTCTTGTTGAGTGTCCATGTGTGATGTGTTTCTACACCTTGGTTCCCACCCACCACCCTGGAATAGTAATGGGTGCATGTGCAATGTCACCAGTGCATGTGTACTTCACTGCTGCACATTGTTGGAGGTCGAGGGGTGTGGTCTTGAGTGTGTGCAGATGAGAGTTGTTGCCCGGCTAGTCCCCTGCCTCCATGTTGGCCTTGGCTTACTGGCCATGCTGATTGATTTGTGCTTGTGGAGGTGTGATGGTAGTTAGTTGCTCAGGACACCTGACTGTGGTTCACAGTGTGAACGACATTTAGCTTTGTCATCACAGTGGTATTTTTCTTCAGCCCAGGGTCACCACATTGTGGGGGCCCTGGGGGTGGTGCTGTGGTGTGTCTGTGACTTGCTGTGTCAGTTGTTGTTCCTACGTGCCTGTGTGACATGTGTGTTTTGTGCTCCCTCTCACCTGTCAATGCCTGCTTGCCCACATAGGGGATTTGGATCCATGAGTTACCTTAGTGTGGCAGTGTATGCACATCTGTATGATTGGTATTCAGCTCTCCTCATGTGTTGTGTTGTTGCCTGGGGACACTGGCACCCCCACCCCTCACCTGCTGTGTATGATGACAGTGTTGGTCTGCCTGTTTGTGTTTGTGCATCTGCACCACTGCATTGGCATATCTTGGGTGTGCCATTGGCTGTATGTTGTTTGGTGTGTTTCCCCTGCTGTCCCTGGGACTCCTAGGTCATCGGTCAGCACAGTGATCATGGTTTGTGTGTCCCATTGCTGCCATGGTATGGTATCTGTTCACCTCACATCTGCTGTCTCCACAGGGTATCTGCATTTGTGTGCCCATTGGTGCAAATATGTGGTTCTGCATTCTGATGGTCACTTCTGTCATTGTGTCATTGATGACTGTTGATGGTCTCAGCCCCCATGGGTGTTGTTTGTCTGCACATGGCCAAAGGAATGTTTCATTTGCACTGCAGTATTTGGCTCCCCCAATTTATGTTGCAATGGGACACATACACTACTTTGCCACAGATGAGTTTTTGGTTCTGTGACCAGGAATGATCCATGCAGTTTGGCAGTTGCAGCTCTTTCTTTGTCAACAATTACCTTTTGGTCACTGTGATGATGAGGGTGTAGACCCCATTGCCACAATGGTCAAAATGTGCTTCAGCTATGGACCCCACACTTGCCTTTTGGTCACTGTGATGATGGGGGTTTAGACCCCATTGCCACAATGGTCAAAATGTGCTTCAGCTATGGACCCCACACTTGCCTTTTGGTCACTGTGATGATGGGGGTTTAGACCCCATTGCCACAATGGTCAAAATGTGCTTCAGCTATGGACCCCACACTTGCCTTTTGGTCACTGTGATGATGGGGGTTTAGGCCCCATTGCCACAATGGTCATGGGCTGCTTGCATTGTGGGTGCCACACACATATATGTGTGGCACATGTGATAGGGGGTCACATTGTATGTTCAATGTCATGTTCGGTGTTGTAGGCATTTGACACAGCCTGCTCACACGCTTGTCATGGTGGTGGGGGGATGTCTTAATCTTGCATTCCCTAGGTTGTGGTGTGCTTGTTGTGTCATGCATTGTCCATCCTATGAGTGGGGGTGGTAGTAGTGGTAGGCATCCAGCCCCCTGGCTAAGGGTGGTAGTAGTGGTGGGCATCCTGCCCCCTGGGTGAGGGTGGTAGTAGTGGTGGGCATCCTGCCCCCCTGGGTGAGGGTGGTAGTAGTGGTGGGCATCCTGCCCCCCTGGGTGAGGGTGGTAGTAGTGGTGGGCATCCTGCCCCCTGGGTGAGGGTGGTAGTAGTGGTAGGCATCCTGCCCCCTGTGTAAGGGTGGTAGTAGTGGTAGGCATCCAGCCCCCCTGGCTAAGGGTGGTGGTAGGCATCCTGCCCCCCTGGGTGAGGGTGGTAGTAGTGGTGGGCATCCTGCCCCCTGGGTGAGGGTGGTAGTAGTGGTGGGCATCCTGCCCCCTGGGTGAGGGTGGTAGTAGTGGTGGGCATCCTGCCCCCCTGGGTGAGGGTGGTAGTAGTGGTAGGCATCCTGCCCCCTGTGTAAGGGTGGTAGTAGTGGTAGGCATCCAGCCCCCCCTGGCTAAGGGTGGTGGTAGGCATTCTGCCCCCCCTGGGTGAGGGTGGTAGTAGTGGTGGGCATCCTGCCCCCCCTGGGTGAGGGTGGTAGTAGTGGTGGGCATCCTGCCCCCCCTGGGTGAGGGTGGTAGTAGTGGTAGGCATCCTGCCCCACCTGTGTAAGGGTGGTAGTAGTGGTAGGCATCCAGCCCCCCCTGGCTAAGGGTGGTGGTAGGCATCCTGCCCCCCCTGGGTGAGGGTGGTAGTAGTGGTGGGCATCCTGCCCCCCTGGGTGAGGGTGGTAGTAGTGGTGGGCATCCTGCCCCCTGGGTGAGGGTGGTAGTAGTGGTAGGCATCCTGCCCCCCGTGTAAGGGTGGTAGTAGTGGTAGGCATCCAGCCCCCTGGCTAAGGGTGGTGGTAGGCATCCTGCCCCCTGGGTGAGGGTGGTAGTAGTGGTGGGCATCCTGCCCCCCTGGGTGAGGGTGGTAGTAGTGGTAGGCATCCTGCCCCCTGGCTAAGGGTGGTAGTAGTGGTGGGCATCCTGCCCCCTGGGTGAGGGTGGTAGTAGTGGTAGGCATCCTGCCCCCCGTGTAAGGGTGGTAGTAGTGGTAGGCATCCAGCCCCCTGGCTAAGGGGTGGTGGTAGGCATCCTGCCCCCCTGGGTGAGGGTGGTAGTAGTGGTGGGCATCCTGCCCCCCTGGGTGAGGGTGGTAGTAGTGGTAGGCATCCTGCCCCCTGTGTAAGGGTGGTAGTAGTGGTAGGCATCCAGCCCCCTGGCTAAGGGTGGTGGTGAGGCATCCTGCCCCCCTGGGTGAGGGTGGTAGTAGTGGTGGGCATCCTGCCCCCCTGGGTGAGGGTGGTAGTAGTGGTAGGCATCCTGCCCCCTGGCTAAGGGTGGTAGTAGTGGTAGGCATCCAGCCCCCCTGGGTTGGGGTGGTGGCGCGCATTCAGGCCCCTGTGTGCATATGTGGCATTGGTGATGGGCATCCCGCCCCTATGGTGCTGCTGGTGTAAGTATATTCAGATTCCCAGTGTATGTGTGTGATGTGTCGTGTACGTGTTGTATGTGTTTTGTGGTTGGTGTCTGACTTACCTTCTGCGCCGTACGCGTCCGTGCCTGTTCCGGTAGTAGATGTAGAATATTGGTATGATCGGGACGAAGGGATTCATGGTTGGTTCGTGTCGTTCGTCCTTCTCGTTGCTTCGCGTCGTCCTCGTCGCTTGGCTTCGTCCTCGTCGCTTCGCTTCGTCCTCGTCGCTTCGCGTCGTCCTCGTCTGTGCTGTGTTCGTCTCGTAGCCGTGGATCGTGTTGTGGCGCGATTCGGAGCTTATGTGCGCCTCTCCCGGATGCTTTGACGTGCCGTGCGTAGCGACGGGTTCGGCGCGTACGGAAGCGCATCGTACTTGTCCGGCCGGACGGGGCTGCATTTTCCCTTCCGTGCGACTCGATTCGGCGTTTCCGGATTCGCCTCGGTCGGAGAACAGGACCTGGTTTGGGTGAGTACGGCTCGGCCGGGATTTTTGCTGTTGTGCGCATCGTACTTGCTCGTTCGGTGTGCTGTACGGATCGGTCGGGAAACTGGCTTTCGCATGGCTTTTTTCCCGACCGAATAGTATTGGGTGCGCCTCCGACCGAGATCGGAATCGGCCCCTTAGTAGGAACACCATTAACTAGAATAACTAATGGTTCACTTTCTACATTCTCTACACCAATAGTGTCAATATTTTTCTTTAAATCCAGTGGTAAATATACAACTCTTCCTTTTAATCCTCTCTGTAAATCAGTCGGAGGCAATTTACCTGTTTTTGGCTCCATACGAACAATAGCCTGAAATGGGTGTACACATTGAATCAGAATAGACTCATACGTGTTTAAATCTATTAGTTCCGGAGGAATAGTTATCAACTCTAGCTCATTATGAACAGCTCTAGCAGGCATTTTATTTTCATCCAATTTGTTATAACAATATTTACAAATACGTTGATCAGTACCCAAATCAAAACAATTCTCTACCCACAAATAAGTTGCAAAATTCTTCCACTCATCATTATTTTGTTTTTCACTTTCAAAATACAAATCAACACTCCTAGTCTGATTTCTATAGTGAGTTCGCCGGCAACAAATACAAGAATAATTTGGCCTTTCACCTGAAATCACCTTAAACTTTGTAATTTGTTCTTCAAATTTTTTGGAGTAGTATGTTGCACATTCTCTTCAACATTTTCTTCTATCAATGTGTCAGTTTCTGCACTCTCTTCTTCCGGACCAAAGTAACAAAACTCAATTTCATCACAAACCTTCTTCACATCAGATACTGACCCACACAAAAGAGCACTGTTCAACTCATTTAATTTAAGTGCTGGACTTTTTGCATAATACAATCTTCTAACTAACTTCCGCATTTGAGAATGATGTACTGCTAACATCCTAAAATGATGAAAAACACTTTGACATACTTTTCTAGAAAGACAAGCCAGAGAATGACCTTGCAAACCAGTATTGTTTCTCACTCTGCAAGGGTCTAGTCCTTGCAACATCTTAATTTTTTGCTTAACACTTTTTTTAGTATACTCGTAAGAAATTGCGTAAAATATCAATAGATTCCTGTCGTACACTACAAATACCACTGCAATCCCAAGTATACACTGGGGCTTTAGGACGTCTCCCTAAAGCTTCATCAGCTATCACTTCTTCTACATTTCTCGGAACCATCTTCTCTTTCTCAATTGCACAACCATTTCTAACCTCATAAGCACGACCACTGGTATCAACTGCATGCAATAAATTATTGGTCTGAAAATAACTCTCTTCATTAAAGAACGGCTCTGAACTTGAACTATGTTTCCATTCACCCAAAAAAAAATCACAAAAATTAGTTCTGTTAATTACTTTTTCTTCTTACTTTTGGCCTTCAAAAAATGGATTGGTTTATGTAGTGATCGAATTCTATTTAAAACTAAAATAAATAATTTCCTTTTTAATTCCAAAGCTTTTTGAACAATGGATTCAAAATGCTTTTTCTTTTTATAAAATAGTGCTCTTCTTTTATATTTTTTAACATCTTTAAGCAAGTTAAAAACAACTCTATTATAAAAAATCTTTTTCCTGATTTCTTTATACTGATTTTGCCTTCTTTTACCATTCATTGTATCTTTTGAATGTAATTTTCCATTTACTCCTTTCTTTTTACTCATATTCTTTTTTGTAGTTGAAGCATTGTTTTTACTTTATACAATCTGTACACTATTTCTAGGCTTTGAAATTTTTTTAAGGAATTCTTTTGTTGTCTTACCGAAAGACTTTTTCTTTTTAGCCACATGATGTTGGTCATCCAATACTTCTTCTGCAGATTTGTTCAAATAATTTTCCTTTTGCTGTCGTTTTCTCTTTCTTGATTTTCGAGGCATGATAACTTTGTTTTAATGATGATAAACAATATCTGTAAGAAATAATTATAAATAAATTAATTTTAATAAATTCATAAATTATACCTTTCTATTACTATAGAAACACATTGCACGTGTTAAAACCTAGCTCACTGTATAAGTAGTTGGGTAGCAAAACAATAATTAGAGTACTACACGGAGAGTGCCTTGGTGAATTTATATGTGGTTCAGTTTTTGCGCAGTGAATGGATTAGTACATAGTGTTCAATGGGTCACTACAACACTGCAAGGACAGTTACAGGATTTTGCTCGAGTGTATGGATACTGCCTGGGGAAATGAAGGTGTGTAAGATAAGTGTGTAGGTGATTAAAGGAGTGCATGCATATTCGATAAACATTTGTAGCAGTCCATGTGCTAAAGCCAGAATCACTGCATGAGTACTTGTGTACTGATTAAATGATTAGAGTACTGCAAAGAGAATGCCCGGGTGAATTTATAAATGGTTGGGTTTTGGCAGAGTGAATGCATTAGTACATGGTGCTGAATGGGTCAATACAGGATTGCAAGGGGAATTACAGGGTGGTTCTTGAAGTGTAAGGAGACTGACTGGGGAATGAAACACCTTAAACACAAGTGCGTAGATGGTTAAAGGACGACATGCATAGTGGATAGAAGTTTGAAACACTGTATGTGGTAAGGCTCTATGGGCCATATGTATGAAGCCAATTTGCGATCGCAAACGCCGAAATTCGCAGAATTTCGGCGTTTCTGATCGCAAATTAGCAGTGTGCAATGTATTACACTGAAACCCCCTCACAAAATAAGGAATCGCAAATTTTGCGATTCCCTATTTGCGATTGCATTTAAGGAATCACTAATTGCGATTCCTTAAATGCAATGTAAGAAGCACAAAAAAGTGCAATTTGGGCTTAAGGAATCGCAAATTACCACCAACTTCAAGTTGGTGGTAACTTGCGATTTCACTTAAAAATGCACTTTTTGCATTTTTTAAAGTGCCATGTGGCGACATACATGCCCTTAGGGCATGTATGTGTGCCACATGTGCACACATGCACATTTCAGGGGTGCAACAGGGTGTCCTTTTGACACCCTGGCACCCTTGAAATTGCATTCTCAATTTGCGATTCTCTAATTGCTAATCGCAAATTGAGAATGTCTTCCCATTCATTCCTATGGGCCTCTAGGCCCATAGGAATGAATGGGGAGGTATTCTTAATTGCGAATCGCAATTTGCGATTCGCAATTAAGGAATATGAAGGATTCGCAAAATTTATTGCAAATCCTACATACATCTCGTTTTGCGATTCTCAAATAGCGATTCTCTAAAATTCGCTATTTGAGAATCGCAAAACCAAACTTTCATACATATGGCCCCAAATCACTGAATGAGTATTTAGATAGTAACTGAATTTAAACAGTACTGTAAGGAGAGTGCCTAGGTGAATTTTTAAGTGATTGGGTTTTGGCGCATTGAATAGATTAGTACATGGAGCTGAATGGGTCACTAGAGGAGATTGCTAGAGTGTATAGATACTGACTGGGGAATTGAAGGTGTGAAAGACAAGTGTGTAGGTAGTTACAGGACTACATGCGTAGTGGATAGGTTTTTGAAGCAGTCTATGTGCTAAGGCCTGGATCACTGCATGAGTAATTGGGTACTGACTGAATGATTAGAGTACTTCAAGGTGAGTGCCTGGCAGAATTTATAAGTGTTTGGGTTATGGCGCAGTGTTTGGATTAGTATATGTACTGGATGGCTGAGTGGAGGAGTGCATGGGGAGTAACAATGTGTTTATTGAAGTGTATGGATAGTGCCTGAGAATTGAAGGAGTGAAAAACAAGTGTGTAGGTAGTTACAGGACTACATGCGTAGTGGATAGGTGTTTGAAGCAGTCTATGTGCTAAGGCCTGGGTCACTGCATGAGTAATTGAGTACTGACTGAATGATTAGAGTACTTCAAGGTGAATGCCTGGCTGACTTTATAAGTGTTTGGGTTATGGCGCAGTGTTTGGATTAGTATATGTACTGGATGGCTGAGTGGAGGAGTGCATGGGGAGTAACAATGTGTTTATTGGAGTGTATGGATAGTGCCTGACAATTGAAAGAGTCAAAAACAAGTGTGTAGGTAGTTACAGGACTACATGCGTAGTGGATAGGTGTTTAAAGCAGTCTATGTGCTAAGGCCTGGGTCACTGCATGAGTAATTGGGTACTGACTGAATGATTAGAGTACTTCAAGGTGAATGCCTGGCTGAATTTATAAGTGTTTGAGTTATGGCGCAGTGTTTGGATTAGTATATGTACTGGATGGCTGACTGGAGGAGTGCATGGGGAGTAACAATGTGTTTATTGGAGTGTATGGATACTGCCTGAGAATTGAAAGAGTAAAAGACAAGTGTGTAGGTGGTTAGAGGACTTCATGCGTAAAAAATAGGGGTTTGTAGCAGTCTATGTGCTAAGGCCTGGGTCATTGTATGAGTATTTGGGTAGAGACTGAATAATTAGAAAACTGCAAGGAGTGTGCCTAGGTGAAATTATAAGTGTTTGGGTTTTGACGCAGTGTTTGCATTAGTACATGGTGCAGGATTGCTGACTGGAAGAGTGCATGGGAAGTGACAGGGTGATTCCTGGAGCATCTAATACTACAAAAACTTGACAACATGACAGGTTTTAAAACGGTTATCTGTCTGCAAACACATGAAGTACCCAAATGCTTCTCTCACAATGGTTGCCCAAATGCAGACAGACTCACAGTGTAATTGTAGACAAGCAACACAGTTCCTGGGACCTTTCCAAAACACATTCACTAGTCTGGAAGGGGTAAGGTGACTGCACACATTTTACATAATTCACTTCTGCAGTCTACTGTGAATGACTGTCTCATTCTGCGAATGCACAAGCAATGACTGGCTTCTAATACTACGAAAACTTGACAACATGACAGGTTTTAAAGCGGTTATCTGTCTGCAAACACATGAAGTACCCAAATGCTTCTCTCACAATGGTTGCCCAAATGCAGACAGACTCACAGTGTAATTGTAGACAAGCAACACAGTTCCTTGGACCTTTCCAAAACACATTCACTAGTCTGGAAGGGGTAAGGTGACTGCACACATTTTACATAATTCACTACTGCAGTCTACTGTGAATGACTCTCTCATTCTGCGAATGCACAAGCAATGACTGGCTTCTAATACTACGAAAACTTGACAACATGACAGGTTTTAAAGCGGTTATCTGTCTGCAAAGACATGAAGTACCCAAATGCTTCTCTCACAATGGTTGCTCAAATGCAGACAGACTCACAGTGTGATTGTAGACAAGCAACACAGTTCCTTGGACCTTTCCAAAACACATTCACTAGTCTGGAAGGGGTAAGGTGACTGCACACATTTTACATAATTCACTACTGCAGTCTACTGTGAATCACTGTCTCATTCCACGAATGCACAACCAATGACTGGCTTCTAATACTACGAAAACTTGACCACATGACAGGTTTTAAAGCGGTTATCTGTCTGCAAAGACATGAAGTACCCAAATGCTTCTCTCACAATGGTTGCTCAAATGCAGACAGACTCACAGTGTGATTGTAGACAAGCAACACAGTTCCTTGGACCTTTCCAAAACACATTCACTAGTCTGGAAGGGGTAAGGTGACTGCACACATTTTACATAATTCACTACTGCAGTCTACTGTAAATGAGTCTCTCATTCTGCGAATGCACAACCAATGACTGTCTTCTAATACTACGAAAACTTGACCACATGACAGGTTTTAAAGCGGTTATCTGTCTCAAAAGACATGAAGTACCCAAATGCTTCTCTCACAATGGTTGCTCAAATGCAGACAGACTCACAGTGTGATTGTAGACAAGCAACACAGTTCCTTGGACCTTTCCAAAACACATTCACTAGTCTGGAAGGGGTAAGGTGACTGCACACATTTTACATAATTCACTACTGCAGTCTACTGTGAATCACTGTCTCATTCCACGAATGCACAAGCAATGACTGGCTTCTAATACTACGAAAACTTGACAACATGACCGGTTGTAAAGCGGTTATCTGTCTGCAAAGACATGAAGTACCCAAATGCTTCTCTCACAATGGTTGCTCAAATGCAGACAGACTCACAGTGTGATTGTAGACAAGCAACACAGTTCCTTGGACCTTTCCAAAACACATTCACTAGTCTGGAAGGGGTAAGGTGACTGCACACATTTTACATAATTCACTACTGCAGTCTACTGTGAATCACTGTCTCATTCCACGAATGCACAAGCAATGACTGGCTTCTAATACTACGAAAACTTGACCACATGACAGGTTTTAAAGCGGTTATCTGTCTGCAAAGACATGAAGTACCCAAATGCTTCTCTCACAATGCTTGCCCAAATGCAGACAGATTCACAGTGTGATTCTAGACAAGCAACACAGTTCCTTGGACCTTTCCAAAACACATTCACTAGTCTGGAAGGGGTAAGGTGACTGCACACATTTTATATAATTCACTACTGCACTCTACTGTGAATGACTGTCTCATTCTACGAATGCACAAGCAATGACTGGCTTCTAATACTACGAAAACTTGACAACATGACAGGTTTTAAAGCGGTTATCTGTCTGCAAAGACATGAAGTACCCAAATGCTTCTCTCACAATGGTTGCCCAAATGCAGACAGACTCACAAAGTGATTCTAGACAAGCAACACTACTCCCTGGACTTTAGCAGGAGAAAAACATTAGTCTTATTAAAAACAAAGGCACAACATACAACACCTCACAAATTAATAACTCACCTTTCAAATTAATTTGTTGATTAAGAAGTATGTCAGTCACACACCAGATGTTCTTAAACCAAATGTCTGTACTGCACTGCTCTTAGCAAATCCAGAAAATAGCAAACTTTCCCTCTCTTTCTGCACACATATACATGTAAATATCAAATCACATTGCTTCCCACATTAATTCAAAAGCTAACACACATTTCTATTGGTTACACATTTCAAGCCTATCCAATTGATATAACTTTCAACCCTACCCCCAATCTGCTTACTGCCTGTTACCATAGTAACAGTTCATGGAACACTAAACTGAACTCACAGGTCACAAGTTCAGCACAGAATGTTGCTAATCCAAACAGCAAGTGCGCTTGACTTTTCAAAATATCAGCTTATCCTATCTAATGTTCCTTTCAAACAGTTTTCATTAACCAATAAGAAACGTGCTCTTGAAACACAGAAACATGCACCCTACTTTTTAGTCTATAATGTTCTCAAACAGCCAGTCATTTGTTTGTTTTTTTAAAAACTGCATCTTATCCACCATTTTAGAAAAACTTTAGTAGTGAAACTGCCATTTCACATACAGACACCTTCTCAGTGCTTCCAGACCTCCTTTCAAAATGCTTAGAGTGTGGATTGTGGGACACAGCTATATTTTCTGGAGCAAAAGGTATGCAGAGAACAGTGGCATTGACAAACACCTAGGTTTGCCAAATGTAGACATTAAATGGATTGGACAGAGAGGATTAAAGTGGCACCAATTAATGCCATTGGTTAAATCCTTTTTGCATCTCCAACCCCTGACCTCATAATTGTGCACTGTGGTGGCAATGACCTAGGCACTTTGACTGGGGTAGGTCTGGAAATGCTTATGAAGGACACCTTTGGAGAACTGATGTCACTTTTCCCCCAAACTGCCTTTGTGTATTCTAATATATGTCAAAGACAGAAATGGAACTGGTCCAATCAATTTTGTCCACAGATTGAGAAAGCTAGGAAACATGTCAATAAAGCTGTTTCTGCTTATCTCAGAGATTATAGAATGGGGTCTATTTACAACAACAATCTGCGTTTTAATATGGACGGCATCTATAGGAGAGATGGTATTCATTTTACAGATGAGGGTAACAGAGTCTTGCTCAACAACTTTAGACTCTGCATCGGTACTTACTTGTAGGTACCTAAATATCCCCAAAAACATAACGGCTCTTTTTAGAGCCACCCAAGACCTAAACACCTAAACTTCATTTCTATCTGAAATTTTTTAACATTTGTTTTGCTTGGATTCGCGCACCCAACGCGTTGGAATCTTGCACCAAACGCGTTAGGGGTCGCGCATCCAACGCGTGAACACCAGAGGCCGCGCTGAGTGCCGCGCTAGATGCGCGACTCCTAATTTTACCGTTAAAAAAAAATGTGCACCTTGCACTAATTTTTATTCTCCCCGGGGACCCCATCCCCCGGGGCCTATATACAACGTTGGAGACCGTGGGGGGAGCCCCAATGCCCCCACAGTCCCAGCCGGCTCCCAACGTCCTTCCGAAGGCAGCATTGCTTTTCCACATGGGGAGCAGCTAACATGCTGCTCCCCATGTGGAAAGCAGTTGGTTTGCATTTTGAAAGAGAGAGCAGGTTTCCTGCTCTCTCTTTCAAAATGCAAACCAAGTTTGCTATGACAGGACGGGAGCCGCGAGGCTCCCGTCCTGTCATAGCAAACTACAGTGTCCCGGGGTGGGCACCTCGGGACACTGCAGGAGCCGGCCCTGGGGGTGGCGGTCCCCAGGGCCATCAAGGGCTCCAGGAGGGGACCGCGCGGCCCCCTCCCATCCAGTGCACAGCCCCGGGGAGGTGGTGGTCCCCGGGCTTTGGGGTCCGTAACGGACCCCCATATTCAAATCTTTAGTGCCCCGGGGAGGTTGCGGTCTCGGGGCGTGTGGGGGCTGGAGCCCCCCACACAGGTCAAAAAAAAAAAAAAAAAGAAGCCCCGGGGGGTGGCGGTCCCACATTAAATTTAAACCCCCCCAACCATGCCCCCAGGACTTGGCCCACCCGGGGGCAAATTAACATCGAAGCGCGGGAGACCGCGCTTCGATTTTTTTATTTTTCGTCGGGATTCGCGCACCCTAAGCGCATCCCGCCGATTTAAAAAAAAAAATGCTTTTTTCTGCCCAGGGGGTCCTTGTGAGACCCCCTGAGCAGACCTAGGGGGTCAGGGTGTTTCTACCCTGCCCCCTTTGTGCGTTTTGCGCACTTGTTTCTTTTTTTTTTCTCGGCGGGATCCGCGCACCCTGAGCGTATCCTGCCGATTTAAAAAAAAAAAAATGCTTTTTTCTGCCCAGGGGGTCCTTGTGGGACCCCCTGAGCAGACCTAGGGGGTCAGGGTGGTTCTACCCTGCCCCCTTTGTGCGTTTTGCGCACTTGTTTTTGTGCCTCGGTTCTACCGAGGGACAAAATGGCTGCCAACACTTCCTGGTTTGGAGTGTTGACAGCCAGCTGAAAGCCAATTAGCATGCAGCTCGTGATCGGGATGGTGCGCGCAGGGTGCGCTGAGGGTACGCGGACCCTACTCGGCCATAGATATATATGTGACTTTACTTGTGAATTTCTCAGGAACTACTGAACGGATTTACACCATTTAAGCCAAAGGCACCAGTCTGAACCAAGGGCTACCTCTTTGCCAAATTTGGTGTAATTCCGTTCAGCAGTTCGGGCTGTAGCTGCGACTAAAGGTTCCTATGGAAAAATGAATGGGGAAAAAGCGTTTAGGGACCCCCCTTTTTTCTCGGCCCCCGCTTGACGTATCACCCTGAGACTTTCAGGGTAGGAGCGGAGCGGAGCGCCCCAACAAGTTGGAAGCTTTCGCGAAGATTCGTCAACCGGCGCAAGAGTTATTTCAAATAGAATGTCGTGGATTTCCTATGGATAATAGGTCCTAACTATAACTATCTACTGGCGACCGCCAGTAGATAATATATATATATATATATATATGAGTGTATATTACCTACTGGCGGTCGCCAGTAGGTAGTTATAGTTAGGACCTATTATCCATAGGAAAAGCGTTTTTGATTTGCCAATATCTTTGAAGCCGGTTGACGAGTCTTTGACAAAATTTTCAAAACTAATGGGGCGCTCCGGTCAGCTCCTGTCTTGAAAGTTTCGGGGTTATTCATCAAGTGGGGGCCGAGAAAAAAGGGGTGTCCCAAAACGCATTTTCTCCATGTTAATTTACATAGGAAAATTTAGACAAAGCTACAGCCCGAACTGCTGAACGGAATTACACCAAATTTGGCAAAAAGCTAGGTCTTGGTCTAGAAAGCGTGCTTTTAGGTCTTGCCTACGCAGCGCGCATGCGCTGCATAGGCAAAAAGACCTTTGCAATCGATTCGGCTTTTCAGCCAAAACGTGCACGCGTTCCATTGCCTTCAATGGCAACGCGTGCACGTTTGGCGATTCACTTGCGGGAGCGAGCAGCTGGCGCCATATGGTAGCAATTATCGCTCCTGGCGCCGCTCGCTCCCGCAAGTGAAACGCTTTCACTTTTGCCGACTGTTTTTGTTTTTAACTTGAGGCGCGCACGCTTGTTTCTTCCGATGTCGATGGTGGTAATGCAGCCACTGCACAAATAGCAACCCTGCGCCTTCTAGGATTAGAAACCTGACCTAATTTCCCATGCTGCCTCTGCGTCACACTCCCTTCACCTCATCTCACCTCATCTGCTCCTGCAGAAGCCACCTGCTAACACCCACTCTGGAGTGTGAAAGAGATGCTAATCAGACACGGGGGCTTCCTGGAGACAAGCAGGGGCAGGAGGCTCGAGACCTATATAGATCATAGCCGAGGAGAAAAGATCCCACGCTGCTTAGAAAAGCCATATAAAGAGTCCTCGCTCCTCCAACCGTGCCATAATAGTAAAGTATAGGAACTCGGCGGAAAAAGAAATGTTCAAATGGCGACAGAAGTCAGGGCAGTTAAGGTGAATCAGAGCTTTATGAAGGCACAGTTCAATGCAATGGCGGGAGTCACAGAATATTCATGCCAATGTGCCACGCGAACCTTGCCTTATGTGTCACCCATCAATGGCGTATGTTGTTTACAGTGCAAGCTCAAAACAACACGTCAGTCGAAGCTCCCGAGTAATGGGGCGCCACTGTCCTCTTTCGTTCTGCAGGTTAGTTCCATGCCTCTGTCCCCAATACAACTTCTTGTTTATGCATCACTTGCTACGGCAAATTTGCAGTTTTTCGTGCTCACGTTTATAACACGTTATTTCTCAGTTCAAAAGTTGCTTTATTCTCTCAGCCATTGATGGTTAATCGACTGAACAGGCTCTGTCGGGATACGATCTCTTGACTTTCCTGTTCACATATAGGTCCCAACCGTCAGATTATAATTCAATTTGTATATTATTTTATTGTAATCCATGTACTCCTGCTCTCTGGACTATGTGACAGTTCAGGACCAAATTAAGAAAAAAACAATTATGCATAAAAATAACTGCACATTCTGTGGAAGTATTCATTCACTTTTTTGTCGTTTTAAAACACATTACTTTGTCTGGACAAGCGATTAACCTCATTAGTACCCGTTTAGTGTAGAGCAGTCAGCAACTTAAATGTGACCAGTTACCCTTTCCAAAGGGACAGCCGCTGCAGGACACTACGCGTGGCTCGTTTTTCTTTTTTAAATCATTTTTGAATCTCAGAATTAGACTGACCCTGCCTAGGTCTCCAAGCTAAATTTGATATTAGTGTTGGTCGTTATTTCATATCAACTTAATGGAACTCATATGCTAAGAAATAGCCATATTTTACTTCAATGGCTTTTGTAACGGTCAGACACCCCTGCCAACTTGGTCTGTGCTTTGCAAAAATCATTATTTAGATAAATCTTAGCAGCTTCCTTTAAAGCAGGAAGGAACCTTTGCCCGTGAGAAGGGGGTGCTTCCGGGGCTGTGGCAAAATGCAAGGTGGGGATTTTGATTTAGAGGTGGCTACGGGGAGGGATATGAGTGGGATAAGGAAGGGGCGCTTATTGGTGGAGCAGGACTACAGGGGCTTCCGGTTGGCTATAAAGGGAGGTAAGTGATCATCGAACATTTTGCTTTCTTCCTCTTTAGTCTCTTCATCGGTTATTTTAAACACCCCTTCAATGCACATGTAGATGTGGGTTTGAACATTTTCACCAGGAGCAATGTGGTAAAAGTGGGTGTTTATCCGTGACAATTTGAGCACCCTTTCCTTTTGCTTGTGCCTTGATTCTGAGATGAAAATGCATGGCTGTGGGATGGGAAATTTATTGCGATAATGATCCTGGCTATTTTTAGGTCTCGGCCTGCACCAGCGCTTGCGCTGGTCTGGCCGAGAGTTTTAATAAGTGGGTTTTGGAAGTGCAAACACTGGCTTTCGGCTGGCGACCAGCTTGCTTTCACGATGGGCGTGCACGCGCGCAGCTGCCATCTGGGTTTCCTATCTCTTCCTCATTTCCTCGTCATGGCTCATTAACTCTCTGGACTCTGATGTTTCAATCGCAGCAGCAGCTCACATTACCAACTGACGGCCCTGGACTACAGTCACATGAAAAACAACAGCGATTAGCATTGAAATGCAAGCTTTTTTTTGTCTAGTTAGAAATATTGCTTCGGTGGGTTGATTTCACCTTATATCACTATTTGTTTTATATTGGGAGTCACAGCCTAATTACCAGTATTTTTGTCTCACTCAGTTTTTAAAAAAATATTTATTCACGCAAAGCACAAAGCTATATTTAAGGTTACTTTTTCCGCGTCACTTCTTCACTCTATTTAAACTCCACACCCCCACTCTTATTGTCTCTCTCCTTCTCTCTCTCTCCCCTCTCTAATTCTCTCTCTACTTAATTAACTTTCCCCTCTCTATCTTTTTTAGCCTTTCATTCTCTCTCACCCCTTTATCTGTTTCTCTTTCAAACTCCTTCATTCACTCTCTCTCCCCTTCTTTCTCTCTCTCTATCCCGCTCCACTCTTTATTCTATGTACACCCTTTCTCTCTCTTTCTCTCCCACCACCCTCTCTAATTGGGCATTATATCTTCACTCTATCTCTCACTCGGCAACACCACAGCATCACTCAGCATCACCACAGCATCACTCAGTGCAACCACAGCATCAATCAGAGCCAGCACAGCATCAATCAGAGCCAGCACAGCATCACTCCGCACCAACACATCTCTCAACGCCATCACAGCATCACTCAACGCTATCACAGCATCACTCAACGCCATCACAGCATCACTCAACGCCATCACAGCATCACTCAGTGCAACCACAGCATCACTCAGTGCAACCACAGCATTACTCAGCACAACCACAGCATCACTTAGCGCCACAACAGCATCACTCAGCGCCACCACAGCATTACTCAGCAGCACCACAACATCACTCCGTGCCGCAACAGCATCACTCAGCATCACCATAGCATCACTCAGCACCACCACAGGATGACTCAGCACCACCACAGGATGACTCAGCACCACCACAGGATGACTCAGCACCACCACAGCATCGCTCAGCGCCACCACAGCATCGCTCAGCGCCACCACAGCATCACTCAGCGCCACCACAGCATCACTCAGCGCCACCACAGCATCACTCAGGGCCACCACAGCATCACTCAGTGCCACCACAGCATCACTCAGGGCCACCACAGCATCACTCAGGGCTACCACAGCATCACTCAGGGTCACCACAGCATCACTCAGCGCCACCACAGCATCACTTAGCGCCACAACAGCATCACTCAGCGCCGCCACTGCATCACACTCAGCGCCGCCACAGCATCGCTCAGCACCACAACAGCATCGCTCAGCACCGCCACTGCATCGCTCAGCACCGCCACTGCATCGCTCAGCGCCACCACAGCATCAATCAGCGCCACCACAGCATCACTCAGCGCCACCATAGCATCACTCAGCGCCACCACAGCATCACTCAGCGCCACCACAGCATCACTCAGCACCACCACAGCATCACTCAGAACTACCACAGCATCACCACAGCATCACTCAGGGCCACCACAGCATCACTCAGCACCACCACAGCATCACTCAGGGTCACCACAGCATCACTCAGGGCCACCACAGCATCACTCAGCGTCACCACAGCATCACTCAGCGCCACCACAGCATCACTCAGCGCCGCCACTGCATCGCACTCAGCGCTGCCACAGCATCGCTCAGCACCACCACAGCATCGCTCAGCACCGCCACTGCATCGCTCAGCACCGCCACTCCATCACTCAGCACCGCCACTGCATCGCTCAGCGCCACCACAGCATCAATCAGCGCCACCATACCATCCTCAGCGCCACCACAGCATCACTCAGCGCCACCACAGCATCACTCAGCGCCACCACAGCATCACTCAGCACCACCACAGCATCACTCAGAACTACCACAGCACCACCACAGCATCACTCAGCGCCACCACAGCATCACTCAGCGCCACCACAGCATCACTCAGTGCCACCACAGCATCACTCAGCGTCACCACAGCATCACTCAGTGCCACCACAGCATCACTCAGCGCCACAACAGCATCACTCAGCGTCGCCACAGCATCACTCAGCGCCGCCACAGCATCACTCAGCGCCGCCACAGCATCACTCAGGGCCACCACAGCATCGCTCAGCACCACCACAGCATCGCTCAGCACCACCACAGCATCATTCAGCACCACCACAGCATCATTCAGCACAACCACAGCATCACTCAGGGCAACCACAGCATCACTCAGGGCCACCACAGCATCACTCAGGGCCACCACAGCATCACTCAGCACCACCACAATATCACTCAGCGCCAAGACAATATCACTCAGCACCACCACAGCATCACTCAGCACCAAGACAATATCACTCAGCACCACCACAGCATCACTCAGCACCACAGCAGTATCACTCAGCAAGACCTGAGTATCATTCAGCATCACCTCAGCATCGTCTCCGCAACAGTCACCACCACCACCACTACCACCTCAGCATCACTCAGCACCCCCTCAGCCTGCTCTCGGAATCTGGCATCTATTGATTCTCGAAAAATACAGCAGAAGCGATGGGATGCACACCAGTATTGTCCAATTCATCCATATTCATCCAAAAAATAATCCAAGAGTGCGTGCATTACTGGGTGAGTGCCTTGCCCCGGTGGCACACTGGTACTACAACATACGGTGAGGAGCGACATTTTCACTCCAAGCCCAGTCGCACAGCCAAAATAGCGCATTTGCGAATCTACTCCAATTTTATCATTGCTTTTGCTTCATGTACTCAATATCATAATCCAGTATATGTGTGTGCTTGACCATCTTGAGACCCCATGCAAGGTATCATACAATTTCATCAGCTTCTAGTGTTCACGATGTGCCCATCCGGACCTCTTTCAAGAACACGATCGAAACGCATGATTCGTCCATGGCAGTAATCTTTATTTGAACCCAATGCATTTCGGGCTTCCCAGAGCCCTTCATCAGGGGTAACTGCAATTAACAATTAAAAAATCACCATTACTGCACTGTCCTTTGCAATACATATACCCAATTAATTGTGCTACAATATTAATTATACCCACACACCATACTGAAATGACATAAAACCTGTATCCTATTGTTCATTATCGTAATATTTTTACCACCCGAAGCAAATTACATCACCCAAGTGTTAAACTGATCTAATCACATCCCTCCTCTGCCCTATAATACTCTCATCCATCCCAATACATTGCCCGCGCTACACACTTTCAACTCCCGCCTCACTGATCAACCCACTCTTCCTGTCAAACTTCATACATAATTCCCACATTTATACTTCATTCACCTGCGCACGCTCATACAAACGCCAACACTTTCCCTCGTTCCCCACCACTCGCCCCCAATTACTCGAATCAACATTCACCCAGCCTCACTGATACCCATTTCTTCAAATCTCACCCTGCTCTCCCACTCAGAACCCCTAAAGTTAACATCGTTAACACTCTCCTCCAATCAACTCAGCTTCAAATGCCCACTTGCAAGCCTGTATGCCCCCCAATACTCGTACTGCAATCACCTCAACATCATCGTATCAACACACGCATTCATCTCCACACACTTAAATTCCCCAAATCAACACTCCCTCAGCTTCACTCATTCACACTCTTCAATCTCGCTCTGCTCTCACACTAAAACCCCAAACTATTTACAAAATAGTGTGAGAGCTGAGTTGATTGGAGGATAGTGATAACGATGTTAACTTTAGGGGTTCTGAGTGGGAGAGCCGGGTGAGATTTGAAGAAATGGGTATCAGTGAGGCTGGGTGAATGTTGATTCGAGTAATTGGGGGCGAGTGGTGGGGAACGAGGGAAAGTGTTGGTGTTTGTATGAGCGTGCGCAGGTGAATGAAGTATAAATGTGGGAATTATGTATGAAGTTTGACAGGAAGAGTGGGTTGATCAGTGAGGCGGGAGTTGAAAGTGTGTAGCGCGGCAATGTATTGGGATGGATGAGAGTATTATAGGGCAGAGGAGGGATGTGATTAGATCAGTTTAACACTTGGGTGATGTAATTTGCTTCGGGTGGTAAAAATATTACGATAATGAACAATAGGATACAGGTTTTATGTCATTTCAGTATGGTGTGTGGGTATAATTAATATTGTAGCACAATTAATTGGGTATATGTATCGCAAAGGACAGTGCAGTAATGGTGATTTTTAATTGTTAATTGCAGTTACCCCTGATGAAGGGCTCTGGGAAGCCCGAAATGCATTGGGTTCAAATAAAGATTACTGCCATGGACGAATCATGCGTTTCGATCGTGTTCTTGAAAGAGGTCCGGATGGGCACATCGTGAACACTAGAAGCTGATGAAATTGTATGATACCTTGCATGGGGTCTCAAGATGGTCAAGCACACACATATACTGGATTATGATATTGAGTACATGAAGCAAAAGCAATGATAAAATTGGAGTAGATTCGCAAATGCGCTATTTTGGCTGTGCGACTGGGCTTGGAGTGAAAATGTCGCTCCTCACCGTATCTGTTGATTCTCCCCTAGCGTCTGGCCGCAGCTAGTGTTATAATACAGGTACTAGTTCCCAACCTTCACCCTCCGATTGTTTATGCCCCCTCAAAAAAAAAGCTTTAACAAACAACCATTGCAACCATTGCAATAGGCAGAAACAATTTGCCAGCATTGCAAGAACAAAAGAAAACTGAGGAAATTTTTTATTGTAAATACTTTTTTAATATGGTCGTTCAGTTTTACATAATGCCTTCTTGGTCATACATAAAGTAACAAAAATGCTTCTGACACTTTTTTATTATAACTTTTCAGCATGCTGCACAGCAGCCACACTTCTCTACAGCACAGCTTGAAGACATTGGCAAAGTCAATAGCTCTGGCTAAACACTAATAAGGCCCCTATTGGCTATGCCAATGCTTGTTTTTAAATGGTGTAAATCCATTCAGTAGTTGCTGAGAAATTCAAAAAATAAAAATACCGATATCTGAGTACCGAGGAGGAATCACGACACCTCCCGAGCATGAGCTGACTTCTGATTGGCTGCCAACACTCCAAACCAGAATGTGTTGGCAGCCATCTTGTGACTCGGTAACCGAGTCAAAAGAAAACAGTAAAAAAAAGGTGAAAAACAAGAAAAGGGGGCAGGGAAGAAACACCCTGACCCCCTAGGCCTGCTCAGGGGGTCCCACAAGGACCCCCAGGACCAACAAAAGCATTTAAAAAAAAAAATCAGGCGATTTTACGCTGGGTGCGCAAATCCAGCCGAGAAAAAAAAAACAAATGAAGCGCAGGCTCCCGCGCTTCATTCTCCTTAAGCCCCCGGGTGGGCCAGGTCCCGGGGGCAATGGCCAATTATGTAGCGGGGGCCAGCAGGGGCACCTGCAGCCCTGGGGACCGCCACCTCCCCAGGGCATCATTCATGATTTGCGGGGGGCAGACAGCCACCCCTGCAGCCCCGGGGACCGCCACCTCCCTGGGGCTTATTTACATATATAAAATGCATGGGGGGCTCCTGCCCCCCCCCATGCTGCCCCAGGGACTGCCACCTCCCCGGGGCTTTGACACTTAAATGCGGGGGCACGCGGCCCCCCACAGCCCCGGGGACCGCCACCTCCCCGGGGCTCTGATTTGTTTTTGAAAAAATGTGTGGGAAGGCTCGAGCCCCCCTCACATGCCCGGGACCACCACCTCCCCAGGGCACTAATTGTTTACATATGGAGGTCCGTTGCGGACCCCCAAGCCCCGGGGACCACCACCTCCCCGGGGCTGTTTAAATGATGGGAGGAGGGCCAGGCAGCCCCCCTCCTGGAGCCCTTGATGGCCCTGTAGACCGCCACCTCCCAGGGCCAGCTCCTGCAATGTCCATGGGTGCCCACCCTCGGGACATTGCTATTTTGCAATGGCAGGGCGGTAGCACGGCTCCCGCCCTGTCATAACAAACTCTGCTTTGCTTTGTTGAAGTGAGAGCAGGAAACCTGCTCTCGCTTCAACAAAGCAAAGCAGATTGCTTTTGGGCAAGGGGAGCTGCATGTTAGCAGCACCCCTTGTCCAAAAGCAATGCTGGCTCCCGCAGGAGGCGGGGAGCCAGCAGGGACCGTGAGGGCATTGGGGCTCCCCCCATGGTCCCCAACGCTAAGGGCTGGCCCTGGGGGATGGGGTCCCCAGGGCCAGAAGTGGCCCGGGAGGGGGGCCACACAGCCCCCATCCCCTTTATTTAAAAAAAAAAGAATGGCCAGGTCCTGGGGGATGGGGCCCCCAGAGCTGAAATTGGCCTGGGGAGGGGGACGCTCTGCCCCCTCCTCACTATAAAAATTATTTTAAAATGGCCACACCCCGGGGAAAATAGTGGCCCAGGGGACCCCGTTCTAAGTTGGGGAATTAAGTCTCCTTGAATACTGAGGGTCCCTGGGGGCCAACTAGTCCACCAGGTACCTCCAGTAAGCACCACACAGCTGGATTGCAGAGAGGTGGTCTGAGGCCACACCTCTTTTTACACTACTGCTGGTGGGCCGATGAGGTCCTCTTGTGTCCTGAGGACCTCAGGACACAAGTGGACTTCATCCCCCAAGCAGTACTTTGCCAGGACCCGCGTTTGCAGAGTGGTGTAAAAAGGGGGCATGGCCTTTGAGCACTCTCAGCAATCCAGCTGTATGGAGCTTACTGGAGGTAACAGGAGGGCTAGTTGGCCCCCAGGCACCCTCAGGAGGAAAGGGGACTTCATGCCTCAGCCAAGAGCGCGCCAGGAGGCGTGTGTGCAGAGTGGTGGGCAAAGGGGGCATGGCCTGTGTTTACCTCTCAGCAACCCCACTGTGTGGGGCTTACTGGAGGTAAGAGGTAGGCTAGTTGGCCCCTAAAGGACCCCCAGCAGCGGAGGGGACTTCAATCCCCATCCAAGAGCACGCCAGGGAGCACGTTTGCAGAGTGGTGGGCAAAGGGGGCATCGCCTGCTATGAGAATTTAACAATCCTGCTGTGTGGGACTTACTGGCGGTAATAGAAGGAGTAGTTGGCCCCCAAGGATGTCCTTGGGGGCCAACTACCCCTCTTGTTACCTCCAGTAAGTACCACACAGTGGGATTGCTAAAACATCTTCAGAGGCCATGCCCCCCTTTCTCCACCACTCTGCAGACGCGCCTCCGGGCAGGCTACGGGATGGGGGATGAAGTCTAATTTACTCCTGAGGGACTTTGGGGCCAATAAGCTCTTCTGGTACCTCCTGTAAATCCTGCTCAGCGGAATTCCTGAGTGCTGGTCAGAGGCCCAGCACCCTTTCTCCACCACTCTGCAAACACGACTACTAGTTAAAGAACTGTTTGCAATGTAATAGGTTTCGCATTTGCGAGAGTTAGAGCTATTGGTGTTGTAAATGTAAACGTTTTTTACTAATGTTTTTTGGAGTGGAGATGTACATTGTGTGTAGTGGAATTATGTGGTATGTTGTGCAGTGAAATTATGTGGATAGAAAGTATATGGTATTTAGTGTATAGGAATTATATAGAGAGGGATTATGTGCTATGGAGAGTAATTATGTGGTATGGTAGTCTGTGTTGTGGAGTGGTAACCTCAGGTTTAGTCTTCCTCGTTTCCATAGAAGCTCAACTATGAACTCAGTGAGACAAAAAAAGGAGGAATCACTGAGGAGCACTTGTGGACCTAGTCAGAGGTATGAGCAGGGCCACTGGAATTATGCGACTGTTTGGCTGCACCGACTTGCGCACAATTATACATTTTCTGCATTAGCCACATAATTCATCATCTGCTCCATAATCTGCAGATTTAAACAAAAAAAGCCTTGCTTCTAGCTCAACTGGCTAAAACGTTACCAAAAATGCAGCAACAAGTGTTACAGCGTGGTGGAAGGCCCTTTGCAAACCTAGAATGGTCACCTGTTACTTATAGCTAAATGTGGTTGTTAAATTGATACTAATGGTGTGAAACACTCTTGCTTCCTTCTGCACCTCTCTTGCCTCTTTCTGCATTTCTGTTGCTTCTTTCTGCACATTTCTTTCTTTTTCTGCACTTCTCTTGCCTCTTTCTGGAAATCTCTTCTACTTTCTGCACCTCTCTTCCCTCTTTCTGCATGTCTGTTGCCTCTTTCTGCACCTTATTTGCTTCTTTCTGTACCCCTCTTAACTCTTTCTGCACCCTTCTTCCCTCTTTCTGCACCTCTCTTGCCTTTTTCTGTACCCCTCTTAAGTCTTTCTGCACCCTTTTTGCCTCTTTCTGCACCTCTGTTACTTCATTCTGCACTTCTCTTACTTCTTTCTGCACCTCTCTTGCTTCTTTCTGCACCTCACTTGCCTCTTTCAGCACCTCTGTTGCTTTTTTCTGCAGATCTCTTGCCTCTTTCTGCACCCCTCTTTTCTCTTTCTGTACCTCTCTTGCCTCTTTCTGCATCCCTGTTCACTCTTTCTGCACCTTTCCTGCCTGTTTCTGCACCTCTCTTGCCTCTTTCTGTACCTCTGTTGCCTCTTTCTACACTTTTCTTGCCTCTTTCTGCATCCCTTTTGCCTCTTTCTGCACCCCTTTTGCCTCTTTCTGCACCTCTCTTGCGTCTTTCTGCACTTCTATTGCCTCTTTCTGCACCTCTCTTGCTTCTCTCTGCACCTCACTTGCCTCTTTCAGCACCTCTGTTGCTTTTTCCTGCAGATCTCTTGCCTCTTTCTGCACCCCTCTTTTCTCTTTCTACACCTCTCTTGCCTCTTTCTGTACCCCTGTTCCGTGTTTCTGCACCTTTCCAGCCTGTTTCTGCACATCTCTTGCCTCTTTCTGTACCTCTGTTGCCTCTTTCTGTACTTCTCTTGCTCTTTCTGCACCCTTCGCGCCTCTTTCAGCACCTCTGTTGGTTTTTTCTGCACTGCTCTTGCTTGTTTCTGTACCTCACTTGCCTCTTTCTGCACTTCTCGTGCTTCTTTCTACACCTCTGTTGCTTCTTTCAGCAATTCAATTGCCTCTTTCTGCACTTTTCTTCCTTCTTTCTGCACCCCTCCTGCCTCTTTCTGTACCTCTCTTGCCTCTTTGTGCACCCCTCCTTCCTTTTTCTGCACCCCTCTTGCCTTTTTTTGCACCTCTGTTGGTTCTTTCTGCACTGCTCTTGCTTCTTTCTGTACCCCACTTGTCTCTTTCTACACTTCTCTTGCTTCTTTCTAAACCTCTGTTGCTTCTTTCAGCAATTCTCTTGCTTCTTTCTGCACATCTCTTGCTTGTTTATGCACCTCTCTTGCTTCTTTCTGTACCCCACTTGCCTCTTTCTGCACTTCTCTTGCTTCTTTCTAAACCTCTGTTGCTTCTTTCAGCAATTCTCTTGCTTCTTTCTGCACATCTCTTGCTTGTTTATGCACCTCTCTTGCGTCTTTCTGCACCTCTCTTGCCTCTTTCAGCACCTCTGTTGCTTCTTTCTGCAACCCTCCTGCCTCTTTCTGCACCCCTCTTCCCTATTTGTGCAACTCTCTTGCCTCTTTCTACACCTCTCTTCCCTCTTTCTGTGCCACTCTTGCCTCTTTCTGTACCTCTGTTGCTTCTTTCTGCACTTCTCTTGCCTCTTTCTGCACCCTTCGTGCCTCTTTCAGCACCTCTGTTGCTTCTTTCTGCACTTCTCTTGGTTCTTTCTGCACTTCTCTTCCTTCTTTTTGCATCCCTCCTGCCTCTTTCTGTACCTCTCTTGCCTCTTTGTGCACCCCTCCTACCTTTTTCTGCACCCCTCTTGCCTCTTTTTGCACCTCTGTTGGTTCTTTCTGCACTGCTCTTGCTTCTTTCTGTACCTCACTTGCCTCTTTCTGCACCCCTGTTCCCTGTTTCTGCACCTTTCCTGCCTGTTTATGCATCTCTCTTGCCTCTATCTGCACCTCTGAGTTAGAGGTAGTTTTAATCCCCCTGCCCTATTATGTACTAGGGCCTTACAGGGGAGGTCATGCCAATCACAGGGGTACCCCAACCCATAGTGTACACTAGTGTATGTAGGTGTTTTCACTGTATTCTAAGTGTCTTTCAGCATAGCACTGGCTCCGGGCCTGGTTAGGTAGAGTCAGTTACCACCAGTACCAGACATCAAAAAGTGGGGGGCACAGGATGACTTTGCAACAAGGCCTCTTTCTGCACCTCTGTTGGTTCTTTCTGCATATCTTTTGCTTCTTTCTGCACTTTTCTTCATCTTTCTGGACTTCTGTTGCCTCTTTCTGCATTTCTCTTGCTTCTTTCTGCGCCTTTCTTCCTCTTTCTTCACATGTCCTACCTCTGTAGGCATAGTTAGAAATTATCATTTTAAAAACCTTTGAAATTCCCTGAAAAAACCATAGGTTTCAGGGAAGTTATAGTTAGAAATTATCATTTAAAAAACCTTTGAAGTTCACTGAAAAAACCATAGGTTTCAGAGACGTTATAGTTAGAAATTAGCATTTAAAAAACCTTTGAAGTTCACTGAAAAAACCATAGGTTTCAGGGACGTTATAGTTAGAAATTAGCATTTAAAAAACCTTTAAATTCACTGAAAAAACCATAGGTTTCAGGTACGTTATAGTAATTTGGACATTTCACTCGTACAAAACCAAAGAAATTCGGCCGTTATAGTTGGTTGAGCTAACTATAACTCACGCCCCCGCAATGCACTGCTGATGACGTCAAATATTACATCATTCATGACATGGTCAGTGACATCACTGATGACATCTCAAATGACATCACTGATGACATCACTGATGACATCATCCACGTGATAATCTGATGCACCTCCTCACACCCTAATATAACCTTTGATACACCCACTCTAAAATACAGACTACCATTTTCAAAACCATAGACACACCAATACCAGTTACTACATACCCACTCACTGATTCCTAGATCTACACACACGTCCACTCATTCACCCATACAGTCACTCATACATGCAGTCACTTATCAATACAGCACTATCATTTGCACTCATACACCTATACAGACACTCAGACATCGCCACTCATCCATTGAGATACTCACACACCTAGTCAGTCATGCAAATAATCAATCACACTCCCATTTACTCACCTATACAGTTATACACACACCACCTCACTTATTCATACAGATACTAACACATACTTACTCTCTTATACAATCCCTGAAACAAGCACACACTCATCCATACAGCCACTCTCACAATCACTCACTCTCACATATAGTCATTTATATACTCCAACACTCACATATACTGCCTTTCACATATGTAGTTACTCACACATGTACCACTGAGACATCCATTCACTCACACTCACCCACCCAGTCAGCCCTTCACAGATGCACTCTTGAACCCATACACCCAGTGTATGGGTTCAAGCTCACACACCCCACCCACACAAACACTCAGGCACCCATACAGATACTCAGACAACCAATCAATAACTCATATAGACACTCATGTAGCTATTCAAAAACCCATGCAGCCACTTACACAGCAACAGACAGACGGATACAGACATTCACACAGTTTAGTCACTAACCCATGCATTCAGTAGGATACGTTTAATCACTCACTTATAGAGTCAGTCACGCACCTACTAAATCATCCATCCAGACACTTATACACCCACTCATTCTTCAATACACCTTGGCATATATATTAAACATATTTAAACTTTATAGAAACACACAGTCACTGGATGATGTCATCAGTGATGTCATTTGAGATGTCATCAGTGATGTCATCAGTGATGTCACTGACCATGTCATAAGTGATGTAATATGTGACGTCATCAGCAGTGCATTGCGGGCGCGAGTTATAGTTAGCTGAACTAACTATAACGGGGAAAATCACTATAACTGTCCCTAAAACCTATGGTTTTTTCAGTGAATATATATATATATATATCAAAGCTCACTGTTCCTCATCTCGTAAACAGAAGCCAGCACTCCCGGGGGATAGTTGCAGGAAATCTTTATTGCCTCAAGCAACAAACAAACGCGTTTCGGCGTAGCGCCTTCGTCGGTGCCACCGACGAAACGCATTTGTTTGTTGCTTGAGGCAATAAAGATTTCCTGCAACTATCCCCCGGGAGTGCTGGCTTCTGTTTACGAGATGAGGAACAGTGGAGCTTTGACATAATTCGCGGTGCACTTCCGCGATGCTGGCACCCGTTTGAGAGTGCTTCCTGACAAAAGTGCAGCAGAGCAGTAATATATACCCATATATATATATACATATGTATATATATATATATATATATATATATATATATACCCCCTTCGCTGTTAGGCCTGCCCCCCCCGGTGCTAAGCCTTTTTTTGGCTGTTTGGGGTAGTTTGCGCTTGTAATTTATTTTTTTGTTCACATAAGGTATCCGCGTAAAATTTGCATCCTCTTCTTCCAACATCCTGTGGATTCAAAAGGTACCCAGGGTTTGTGGATTCCCCTGGAGGGGACCCAGAAATTAGCAAAATATAGCTAATCCCTGGACCCCCCGGCTGTCTAGTTTTCAGAAGTGTCTGGGTTAGGTAGGATTTCCCTAGATGGCCGCCGATCCCGGGACCAAAAACGCAAGTGCCCCCTTGGAAAACCAGGTTGTTTTGTGATAGGTAATTTTGATGTCTCCACAATTCATTTTTGGTCCCTTTCCTGCCGCGGGTACTAGGCCCACCCACACAAGTGAGGTACCATTTTTATCAGGAGACCTTGGGGAATGCTGGGTGGTAGGAAATTTGTGGGTTCTTTCTGAATCTGGAAAATTATGGCACAGTAATGCAAGGACATTGTGGGTAAGATAACTTGTTGGGATCCACGAGAGAGACACCACCATGTACTCCCCTGGGTGTTTAGTTTACGTAAATATCTAGAGTTGGTAGATTTTTCCTAGAGAGAATGTACACCTTGGCAGAGAACGACAAAAAAGACAATTATTAGTGCACAACCATCTATTCCTAAAGCACACACTCATACTGGTTAGATTTGGCATGAGGGTGAGTGATGGGTCAATATATAAAATGTTATTAACAAGAGACTTCGCAAAAATGAAGCGCACTGTTAGTAATTGAAATGAATAAAAAACTGAACCAGTGTCTCGCAGCTCATGAGCTGTAAAGCCGCATCAAGACCCCAACTGCTTTACGGGCCATTCACACACCTTTTGTCCGTGATACACACAGGACCATTCACGCCCCCATCCTCGAAACCAACACATTACAACATTCACAAAAAGAGACAATGTACACCCTGCCAGAAAAAAGACAGAAAAGACAAATATTACTGCACAACCATCTATTCCTCAAGTACACACACATTCTGGTTGGATTTGGCACAAGGATGAGTGATGCTTCAATATATAAAATTTTATTAATGAGAGATTTCACAAAAAAAGGAACTAGTCTCTCACAGCTTGTGTGCTGTAAAGCCACGACAAGGCACCAACCTCTTTACAGGCCATTCATACGCCTCTCATACGTGTGACACACACAAATCCTTTCACACCGCCAGCGGTAGGCCCAGCCCATTACAACACTCACATCAACAGACAGTGCCATTCAAGGGCCCATCACTTTTATACCCCCACATGCCTGACACAGCAACCACACTGGCTGACGGATTGTGTGGACTGGTGTTTGGCTACCAGTGTGTGTAGTGACCAGCAGCAAGTCACTACTCACACACCGCCAGCCAAGTGCCAGTCCACACTCACCACAAGCCAAGTGCCAGTCCACGCACACCACCAGCCAACCGCCAGTCCACGCATTCCACCAGCCAAATGCCAGTCCACGCACACCGCTAGCCAAGCGCCAGTCCACACACACCACCAGCCAAGCACCAGTCCACATACACCGCCAGCCAAGCAGCAATCCACGCACACCACCAGCAAACGCCAGTCCACAGACACTGCCAGCCAAGCGCAAGTTCCTGCACACCATTAGCCAAGCTCCAGTCCACACACTGCCAGCCCAGTGCCAGTCCACGCACACCAGCAGCCAAGCACCAATCCACGCACACCACCAGCCAAGCACCAGTCCACGCACACCATCAGCCAAGCACCAGTCCACACACATCACCAGCCAAGTGCCAGTTCACGCACACCGCATGCCAAGTGCCAGTCCACACACACTGCCAGCCAAGCACCAGTCCACGCACACCGCCATCACATTTTGTTTTTTTATACAAAAAAGAAAACACAAACAAATTGTAAGTAGATACAAAACTGCAAACACAAAAGCTGAATCTAAATACATCGCACTAATGCCAACCTTGAAACTGAACAAAAAATATAAAACAATACAGACCAGGCAGTTCACTTTAACACTCATGGATGCTTCCCAATTTGTGTGGTACATTCTAAAACAAGCAGGCAAACACAGCATTGGTTTAGAAGGACTCTCGGGGCAGTATATACAAGTCTCCTTCCATGTACCTCTTCGCCAACAGATGCTACATCTCCTACGGGGAAAGTCTTTTGTTGGCGTGGGAGGAATGTGATCAGCAAAGCTGTGATCTTTCAGTCTAGCCACATCCTCCACCACTCCAACTCTAGGAATACTTGCCTGTTCCATAACAACAAGGCTGCCTATCACATACGCCTGAAACTTAACAAAAGTCATTCTTGACTCGGGAGAACAATTCTTGAACACAACAAAAGCATTAAAAGTTGCTAAGTGGAAAAGATGGATAGCCAACTTCTTATACCAAATGTAAGCCTTACAAAGAGCAGTGTAAGGTTCCAACCTCTAATCTACTCTATCAACACCATCCATGTGCCTCTAATAGTCTAAAAGGCACACAGGTTTGCACACTTCAGCAACCTGACCCCAAACAGTCACAGGTGAATTACTTTCATCATGGATGGTAGTCAGCATGTAGACATCTCTCCTGTCTGCAAACTTCACAGCTAGAGGTTCCTCACTACGCAACACACTGCTCTGTCCCCGCTCAAGCTTTTGACAAACAAGTTCTTTTGGGAAACCTTTACGGTTAGAGCGGATTGTGCCGCAAGCAACAGTGTCCACTTTGACCAATTCCCTGAACAACTGCACACCAGTGTAGAAGTTATCTACATATAAATGGTGACCTTTGTTAAAAAGTCCTCTACCAAGTTCCCACACAGTTTTCTCACTCGCTCCGAAAGTGGACGGACAACCAGGGTGGCCAGTCCTGGAATCCCTGCCGGTATACACCCTGAAATTAGAGAGATATCCAGTCCTACTGTCACACAGCATATACATCTTAATTCCATAGCATGCCATCTTGCTAGGAATGTACTGCCTAAACACCAAGCATCCCTTGAACAAGACCAAAGACTCATGTTATGTTATGTTATGTTAATCAAATTTGTAGAGCGCGCTGTTACCCTAGGGTGTCCTGGCGCTATGCACTGCCTGCTAAAAAAAGGTGGCCAGAAGGCTTATTGGTTAAAAAGCCAGGTTTTGAGCCCCTTCCTGAAGGAGAGGAGGTCTGTAGCGTTCCTAAGTTGGAAAGGAAGCTCGTTCCAAGATTTGGACGCACTATTAATAAAGCTTCTTCCTCCCCAGCCTGCTTTTTTAAAAACACTGATTGTGACTTTCTTCGCCCCTATTGATCGTAGCGCTCTCCTTGGGATGTACCACTGAATTTTTCGTTGCATGTAGTCCGGGCCTTTGCCATTAAGGGATTTAAAGACAGTGCACAGCGCTTTGAAGCGTATTCTGTGTCTGACAGGGAGCCAGTGCAGCTGTTTGATCTCTTCCTTTACAGAGGCAAACTTTGAGGTCCCTGAGAGCAGTCTGGCTGCCGCATTCTGAACCATCTGAAGCTTGTTAATATATTGTTTTTGAGCATTCATGTAGAGTCCGTTGCAGTAATCCAGCCGAGACATAATGAGTGCCGAGATTACTGTTTTGAGGCCATTGTCGTTGAGATAGAACTTAATCTTTTTATGATCTTTAGTACATAAAAACAGGCCGAGGTAACTGAACTTATTTGGTCACCTAGTGCCAACTTATTGTCTATTAACACTCCCAGATTTCTGGCTTTCTCAGTGGGTATGGGGCATGAGCCAAGGTCAGCCGGCCACCAGTCTGGGGTCCATACTAGCAGATTTTTCCCAAATTTTATGACCTCAGTTTTATTAGAGTTGAGTTTTAAGCAGTTTGCAGACATCCATCTGGAGATAGCAGCCATGCAGTCATGAAATCGAGCCCCTGTTTCCTTTTCAGAGCCCTCCCTTAGTGACAGCACTATTTGGGTGTCGTCAGCATAAGAGGTCAACTGGAAGCCAAAAGACCTAATCACACCAGCTAGGGGAGCCACGTACACGTTGAAAAGTGTCGGGCTGAGGGAAGAGCCCTGTGGGACCCCACAAGGAAGGGTGAAAGGTTTAGACTGGCAGTTGTCCATATCCACGGTTTGTACTCTGTCAGAGAGAAATGACTGCAGAAGCTTCCAGGCAGACCCCTTTATCCCGGCCCTAGACAGACGGTCCATCAAAACTTTGTGATGGACCATGTCAAAGGCCGCGGACAGGTCTAACAAGATCAATACAGCATTACCTCCCCTGTCCAGGGCCTCCCGAATTTCCTCCATAGATTTAATTAAGGCAAGCTCCATGCTTTGTTCTGCTCTAAAGCCATATTGGGATGGATCAAGAGTCTGGTTGGATTGAAGAAAGGCATTAAGTTGTATGTTCATAGCTTTTTCTAAGGCCTTGGCAGGAAGCGGGAGTCGAGATATAGGCCTATAATTATTGGGGTCACCTGCATCAAGATTCTGTTTTTTTAGGAGGGGGAGGATGGAAGCAACCTTCCACTTCTTGGGAAAAGTGCCAGAGCTGAATATCTCGTTCAGCAAGGGCGTAAGGGCTGAGCCAATAACTCCCGAAATTAGTTTCAATAAGTAAGCTGGACAGGGATCAGATGGAGCTCCCGAACGATTGGAATTCAGAATTTTAATAGTATCCATAACCGTGAGAGATTGAAAGTGATCTAATACGGCAAAGGTTGTTGAGCTATCTTGTCCGAGTGTATTTGGCTGCTCAAGCTCTTTATTATCTGCTGGGGAGAAGGAGGAAAAAATAGATTCCACCTTTGATTTAAAGAAATCGGCCAGTTGATCGCAGAATTTGGGGCTGCTGGGGCTCTTAGGGGCATTTGGTATGGCTAATTTTTTGAGAGTCTTAAAGAGTTCCTTGGCGTTTGATTTGGCTTGATCTATTTGTTCCTCAAAGTATTTCTTTTTAGTTTCCAGCAACATCCCCTTGAAGATAGCGATGCTATGTCTATAAGTGTCCTTGTCTGGCTTATTATATTCTTTCCTCCAAGCCCTTTCTAACTGTTTACAATTCAGTTTTTGAATTCTGAGCTCTTCTGAGTACCAAGGAGCCGAAGGAGTAGCGCGTTTAGGAACCCACTTTTTAACAGGAGCGAGTGTATTGCACATCATCCACAGATATTTTTTTTGTGGAGCATAGATCTCAGAAAATCAATCTACAAAGTGATCAAGGACAGGCCAAATCTTTAAAAGACGGTCACACTCAGGGAGATCTCATGGCAACGCTAAACCAATATCGACAAAATGCAACATCTGAAGCAGAAGCAAATACCGATTACGACTCATGATTACCAGAAATATAGCCACTGCCATCAAGAGAGAAGTAGGCCAATATGAAGACATCAATGGCTTCCTTATCAAGCCCATCAAAAAAGTTAAACCCAAGAGCTTCTTCAACTCATCCAGTTTTGTGGGAGTCTACCGGGTAGCTCTAGTGTGAGGCCTACGTCTGGCACTGTAGTCCCTCAAATACTGTGCCACATACAAATTAGTCTGCTCAACACTCTCTTCCAAAAATACATCGTCCATAAACAACTGAAAAGAATTTATAGGCAAAAGGTTTTCAGTATCCACTCTATACCCTGGGACACCAGTAAAGTCAGGCAGCGCAGGCTGCACCATGTCTGGGGCAACCCAGAGGTCAGCTCTTCCAATGGGAAGCCTCGCAGCCCCAGGCTGTAGTCCAGATGCCTCTTGCTGCACTATTGGCACATCAATGTCCTCCTCTAAAACAGGCACTTCATCTGATCATTCATCTTGGACCGGAAATTCACTGCCAGAATCTTCCACTACCTTCTCTGCCTCAGATGCAGAGTCAGTCTCATAATCATGGTCAGAGGAAGACTCAAAAGGCATACCAACAACCTGCTGAGCAGTCATCCTGCGGACAGCCATAATCGTTACTTAGAAAGGAGACTTCACAAACAAGTCAACAACAACTACCAACACTGTGCAAAATAAGTAATAAACAAAGTGTGGCTTTATCAAAAAAATCTATATACTCAAAAACTATACGGCTCACTTGCCAGAGACAGCTAGAATCACCAGCACCTACTCTGTAGAGACACAGCAAAAACCAACAATATCCCACTAGAAAGAAAAAACAATTACTCACAAGGCAACAAAATACAAATCGATCACAAATGGAAAAAGATTTTCACACACAATAAAACAGAAGGTAAACATACTGCTATTATTACACCATTTACAAGGGCACATTCATGCAGGGAAATGATACTCATTTTAGAGTAAATAGTACAAAAAACGTTTCCTTACCAAACACATGCGACTGCACAAACTTCAGAACTACCAATGATGAAGCCGCAACCTGGAACATCAGTCATAAGAGCAAAAGCCTTGAACTAGAAAAAAAGGAGAAATAAAACTTTACAATCGCAGATGACAAAAAATAAAACAATTAACATTATAACACACTATGTCACTACCCAAATGCCCAATCTGTCACCAAGGGGGACAGAAAAACAGCCAAAAGTAAATAATAACCAATGCCCGTCCCATTGGGGCAATCCTTACCCAAGGGGCCACCCCAAACATAAATATATACAAATGCCTGGTGCTGGTGGGTTTTCAGATGGGCCTCAAAATAGGGCCGATCTGCCCCCAGAGTGGGCAGAAAATGACCAAAAATAATTGTTAAAAATTATTAGCGCCTATAGGGGCGGCCATTACACAAGGGGCAACCCCGAAACATAAATATATACACATCCCTGGTGCTAGTGGGTTTTCTACCCACCCTGGGGGCAGATGGGCCTTCAAATAGGGCTGATCTGCCCCCGGTGGCGGGCTGAAAATGGCCCCAAGTATTTGAAAAAAATGGAGGGTTGATCCTTGCCCAAGGGATCGCCTCCATGCACAAAGATTGAAATTCCCTGGTGCTAGTGGTGTTTTCTGCCCCCCTTGGGGCAGATGGCCCTCAAAATTGGACGGATCTGTCCCCAGGGGGGGCAGAGTATGGCCAACACAAAATGTCCCCCTTCAGAAGCGACCCATGACAAAGGGATCACTTCCATCTACAAAAAAATAAAATCCCTGGCACTAGTGGGTTTTCTACCTACCCGGGGGCAGATGGGCCTTCAAATAGGGCTGATCCGCCTGCAGGGGGGGCAGAAAACAGCAGACAGAAAATGGCCTCCATAGGAAGTGACCCTTGCCCAAGAGGTCGCTTCCATTCCCCCCAAAAAAATCCTTACTTCTAGTGGGGGCATTCCTGCTGCATGTTCGCGACCCCATGCACAATCATGCAGCAAGAATGCCCTTCAAAGAGAAATCAAGGGAGAGGAAAAACTCTTTCCTCTCCCCCGATGCCTCTGTGCACTGAGAGCCCCCCACCCGAGCAGGAAACACCTACCTTCTTCTTTGACGCCTGGAAGAAAATGTCTTCCAGCGCGTCGGGTGGGCTCCTGATGACGTTGGCGTGTGCTGTGCACACTGACGTCATGGGATTGCCAAGGGGAGGTAGGTGTTTTTTCGCTGCCATCCCTGTTTGGGGGTTATATGGGCTGCCCATGGGGGGAGCTCCAGAGCTTCCCCCATAGGCGAGTGCTATGATGGAACGGTTTCGTTATGAGCACGTGCCCACTGATGCTCATGACGGAACCGTTCCGTCATGAGCACAAAGGAGTTAACTTACCTTTCCTCCCGGTCGCCACAATCTTCTGCTCCTGTGCCGCACTGCTCCTCTGCTCTGGTCCCGACACTACAATTCCCATGGGCACAGGCTCTCAGACCCCAGATCAAAGCATGAGAGAAGCACTGATATTGGGCGGAGTGGGCCAGTATTGCACTCCAGCAGGGTCTTGGAGCCTGTGCCCCTGAGCACTAGGCTTTATCCAGGCCTAGAGATATCTAAGTGCACATGTCAGTTTGGAGGGCCATGAATGGCTGGTCAAACTGACATGCACACTTTTAGTGACTAACACCACTCCCTCTGCTGTGTGATGCTGCTGGATGGCCCTGCCCCGCCAAAGCCCCTGTGGGGTAGAAGTAACAATAAGATGGCAATAAAATAGTTTTACCATCATTTTATTTTTCTTCTGACTGCTGTGTTTCAGCAGTGGGGCAACGCTCCTCCACCATAGAGGAGGAGGAGTCGCTTAGAGTTTATTTAGACTTTAGAACAAGACTGGCTAGGTTTAAAAACAATCCCTCTTCTATTGAGACATTTCAGTAGAAGGTAGCTAATAAGCAGCATAACAAGTGTGTCAAAATGTGTGGCTTAATCTTTATTAAATCACATCTGACTCAAATGCATTCTCCTTTATCTGAAAAGAAAACTAAAGCAAACTAAATGCTATTTTCACTTTTGCAAAGCCCAAAGGGCCCACCCTTTCTTGTTTGTCAAGTTCTGAATAACAGTCTGAATAACAGTCTGGAGGCACCTGAAAGGTAAACCAAAGCAAACTAAATACCACCTCAATAACTCTGTTTTCGAATTTCGGATACGTTTTCTAAATTATGTGGTTTTGAGAAAACGTTTTCAATGCACCAAACTCATTCTCTACTATTTTTAAAGAGTAGGTCATTCCCACCACTGTACATGTTTAAAAAAAGAATTCTTACCAGGAT
The DNA here is from genome assembly GCA_963921515.1 of Calotriton arnoldi. NCBI lineage: Eukaryota > Metazoa > Chordata > Amphibia > Caudata > Salamandridae > Calotriton > Calotriton arnoldi. Next base: position 280,906 of record CAWUFW010014920.1, read on the forward strand.
CAAACGTTAAAGGCTTACCAATACACCAAATGTAGTGAGCATATTACCTCTGTCATTTCTGAATCCAAGAGCCAAGAGTCCTGTTTGTATTGCAGAAGGCCCTGAGGAGCAGGGAGAGCAGCATGGGTTAGTGTGTCAGCGAAGATTGAGGAACCTGCTTGATTCGCAGGTGGGCATTCCTGGGGGCCTCGCACTGGCAGTCCTTGCGTGCAGTCGATGCTTCAGTGCGAAGAGTCAGGCTGACGGAGGTTCTTACTGATTTGCAGTGTGAACTATGAGGTCTCGGTGTGAACTGACCCATTCACAAATAGGCTAAAACCTTGATTTTATTGCCCATGAGCCACATCAAGGGTCCAGGACCTGAAAGGCACCACTTGGAGGTCAGGAACTCACTGTAGCTGGTTCCAGGGGCTGGGGTAGGATGTTGGAGAGTCTTTTATGTCCTTGAGTCTCAGATCAGGAGGCCAACAGACTAGTCTTTGAAGTCACTCTGGGGTCCTGTGTTCAAAATGAAGTTGCAAGTCCAGTTATTCTTTCCCAGGCAAGAGGGCAGCAGACAGCAGGCCAGTACAGTAGGGCAGCAGGTCCAGAAGTGTACTGAAGAATTGGTGTCTGAGGTATAGTATTTATATGCAGTTGTGCCTTTGGAAATGGGGAGAAGATTCTAGAGGTAGGCCTTTGAAATGCACAGATGCCCTGCCTTTCCGGCCCTGGTACAGGGGGTATGCAGCCCTTTTTGTGGAGGCAGGAGACAGCTATTTCAAGTGTAAGTGGGAGTGGGCCTAGCTCCTCCCACCCATCCTGCCAGTGATGGCCCATCCAGTCACATCAAAGCTCCCCATTGTATGTGGCTATCTAGGATGAATGCACAAAGCCCAACTGTCAGCTACACCCAGTCATGTGACCCAGAGACTGGCTGTAGGCACCAAATGGCTAAGGCACAAAAATGCCAAATTTCTAAAAGTGCCGTTTTCAGACTTGTAATTTAAAATCCGGCTACACCATAAGTCAGGATTTCATATTCCAATTCCAGAGGCACCAAACAGGAATTAGTCATCTATTCCCATTAGTAAATTACACTTATAAACAAATGTAGCAGATTTTCACTATCAGGACATGTAAAACTTAACATGTGCAAGTTCTAGATTTTAAATACTTTCCACCCTGCCCTCTGGGCTGTCCAGGGCCTACCCTAGGGATGACATATGTATTTTAAAAAAAGGTTTGGGCCTGGCAAAAGGTTTGGTTTGCCTGGTCGAAATGGCAGTTTAAAACTGTACACAGTGCCTCTGCAATGGCAGGCCTGAGACATGTTCAAAGTGCTACTTAACTAGGTGGCAGAATCAGTGTGCAGTCCCACTGGAGAAAACACAAGGAGATGATGGACGGAGCGCTGAAACTTTTCAGACACTCACCCCCAGTCACAGATCTGTGTTGAATCCATCATCGTTCTTTAGTTCACTTCGCCACCTCAGTTCAGACCCAGCTATTTGCAAATCAGTCTTGACCCTGTGCCTCATGGGAACAGTTCAGACCGAACTGCCAAGCCAGGTCTTCCCTGAACCGGAAACAAGCATCCTGGGACCGGTTTCGGTGTAACACCCCTCTTCAGCCATGCTAGCTTGAATCCAATGGCAAAGAGAGCAAGAGACCCACGTCTAGGCATACCCTACCCTAAGTGCGCCAGGTATGCCCAGACGTGGGTCCCGGGCTCACTGTGCCACTGGATTCAAGCTATCCTGGCTGATGAAGGGGGAAACCCCAAAACCGGTCCTAGGATGCTTGTTTCCGGTCCAGGGAGGACCTGGCTTGGCAGTTTCTGGCTGGACTGTTCCCATTAGGCACAGGGTCAAGACTGATTTGCATATGGCCAGGTCTAAACTAGGGTGGCATGGTGAGCAAAAGAATGATGGATTGAATCCAGATCTCTTGACTGGGGGGTGAATGTTTTGATTTGTTCTGCATTCCGTCCATCAATTGTGTGTCTTTTGCTTTCTCGTCCCATTGGTAGCATTTAATTTACAGCCCCTGGAACATGTAGTGCCACTTCAGTAGGGACTTACAAGGAAATTAAATATCCCAATTGGGTATAAGCCAAAGTTACCTTGTTGTAGGGTAGGAGTACCAACACTTGAGCACTGGTCAGCAGTGGTGAAGTGTGCAGAGTCCTAAGGCCAGCAAAAACAAAGTCAGCAAAAACAGGAGGTCTGAAGGCAAAAAGTTTTTAAAGTTAGGGAAAACCATGACAAGGATGCCAGGTCTAACACGTTTCCCCCCCAGCTGAAAGTGGGGGAATTACCCAACCCCTTGAGAGTTCTCTTTCACTAAGGTTGAAGAACATGGAGAGACCATCAGCATTGGTGTGGTCTCATCCAGGATGGTGTTCCACCATAAAGTCCATTCCTTGCAGGGAGATGACCATCTCAATAGTTTGGGATTCTCAACCCTCATCTACATCAACCATCTGAGGGGGTCTGTGGTCTGTCTGAACCTGAACGTTAGCACCAAACGGGTATGGTGTCATCTTTTTCAGTGGCCACACCACTGTAAAGGATTCCCTTTCCATTGCACTCAACCTCTGTGTCCAGGGAAGTAACCTCCTACTAATGAATGCTACAGGTTGATCCATGCCCTCTTTGTTTAGCTGTGAGAGCACAATGAATTCTTTGGAGATGTCATGGGCCTTGAGTACAGGTGCTGTGAACATGTCATCCTGCAGGGTGTCAAAAGCGTTCTGGCATGCCTCTTTCCAGATCACCTGACGTGGCTGCTTTTTAGAAGTCAGCTCTGTCCGGGCACAAAAATGGTGCCATACCCCTAGATGAATCTCCTGTAATAACCAGTGATGCCTAAGAAGGTTCTCACTTCTGTCTGGGTCTTGGGGTGTTCTCAAGCCAAAAAGGTTTCAATTTTGGCCCAGAGTGGCTGCACCTTGCCTCCTCCCACTTACACCACTGAGCCCTGTCCTATCTGGCACTTACTGGCATTGATAGTTAGGCCTGCCCTCTGCAAAACCAAAAGCACTTTTCTGAGGTGGCACAAATGGTCCTCCCAACTAGAACTGAAGACCCCAATATCGTCTAGATAGGTGGCACTGAAGTTCTCCAACCCTGCCAGGTCCTGCTTGACCAACCTCTGGAAGGTGGGAGGGACATTCTTCAACCCAAAGGTCATTACCCAGATTTGGAAGTGCCCTTCTGGGATTGAGAATGCAGGACTCCCTTTGGCCCCTTCGGTTAAGGCAATATTCCAGTGCCCAGATGTTAGATCAAATGTGCTGAGGAACCTGGCAACTCCGAACAGATCTATGAGCTCATCATCTCTAGGTATAGGGGGTGCATCAGTCTTGGTGACTGTTTTGAGCCTCTGGTAATTTATACAGAACCTAAGCTTTGGGGTGGCACCTGGAGGGGTAGCCTTGGGGATCAAGATAACCGGGCTAGACCAAGGGCTGTTTGAGGGCTCAATAACCACTAACTCCAGGCTTTTGGAGAACTCCTCCTTAATGCTGGCTCTCACTTTGTTAGACAACCAGTAGATTTTACTCTTCACCGGTGTGCTGACCCCAGTACACCATGTATTGAGTCCTAGGGTAAGTTAGAATAAAGAGGCAAACTACCCCAACAACTGGCAGAAACCTCTCTGCCGGTCTAGGGTCAGTGTAGGGTGGAGGTTGACAGCCTCCACTAACCCATTCTGCTCTTTGGAAGAAAGAAGGTCATTCTTCTCCTGCACTCCATCATCCATGACCTCTCAAAGTAGGGTTTGAGGTGATTGATGTGCTAAACTCTTAAAGGTTTTTTGAGAGTATTGATGTGCACCAGAGTTTTTACCACACTCGTGCGATCCTTCATCTCAAAGGTCCCTGGGCTCTAAAGGCTCCCTCGCCCATACGTTTTGGCCAGGCTGAAACTCAACCAGAGTGGCTTTTTGGTCATACCACTGTTTCATGACCTCTTGGCTGGCTTCTATATTTGCTTTAGCTTTCTTCCAGAAGAGCTTCATCTGGGTCCAGAGTACTAGAATGTAGCTGACATCATCCTGGGGGGCCTTCCTCGGACCCCTCCTTGACCAGACTGAGAGGTACTCGCACCAGGCGCCCATACAGGAGCTAAACAGGGCTGAAGCCAACCCCCTTCTGAGACACCTCCTGGTGTGCAAACAGCAGGCATGGCAAGAGGACATCCCAATTCCACCTTAAGGCTCTGACAGGCCCATAATCATACCTTTTAGGGTCTTGTTGAAATTCTCAACAAGCTCATTAGTTTGAGGGTGGTAAGGAGTGGAGACATTGTAGGTTACTCCACACTCCTTCCCCATAGCCTTCATCTACACCAACATGAAGTTGGCACCACAGTCTGACACTACCTCTGTGGGGAACCCCACACAGGTAATGATCCCCATAATGGCCCTGGCACTGCAGGTGCAGTCACTATCCTTAGAGGATAGCCTCTGGGTACCGGGTAGCAAAGTCCACCAAGACCAAGATGAACCTGCTGCCCATGGCTGTCTTGGGGACGAGAGGCCCAACAATGTCGATGCCCACCCTTTCAAAGGGGGTGTCAATGGCAGAGGAAGGTTGCAGGGGAGCCTTGCGCTTCCCTGCTGACTTGCCACTGGCCTGGCAGGTAGGACATGACCTACAGAAAGCACCTGAAGTCCGCCTCATTTGAGGCATATAAATGTATGTGAGAAGCCTGTCAAAGGTCTTGTCCTGCCCCAAATGACCGGCCAGGGATACATCATGAGCCAGCTCCAGTAGGAATGCACTGTAGCACTGGGGACCACCAACACATGTGTTGCCCCAGGCTCAGGAACTCTAGCTCGCCATATAGGAGACCATTCTTCCAGTAAATCAGGTGATCACCAGAGATGTTGCCAGTTGCCTGGGCCTCGGCACTCTATCTGAATCTTGCAGAACTCCTTCCTGGTGGGACCCCCTTCCTACTGCCAGTTGGAAGCTCACGTAGGTTTCCCAGTGTGGCAACAACCTCCCCTGTAGGTTCTGGCAAGTTCCTCTCGGGATCAGCCTCCTACCGGACTATAGGAGTTTCAGGAGGGGGTTTCCTTTACCCTTTGCTCTTTCTCTTTATGGCAGGCACCTGGGTCATTCTTCAAAAGTCCAGGTCCTCCTGACTACCCTCTTGGGTGGCCATGGACAGTGTGGCCAGGCACACCCACTCAGGCAACCCTAACATCTTCAAGAGGGACCTGAGCTCCCCCTCCTTCTAGATGGTGTACTCCAGGTCATTGCCAAGCAGATAACCCACAGGCATGGATGGACTCAAAGTTACCCTCAAGGAAGTTAAGACCCTTCCCACTCAAAGGGACCCAGATCCACTAGGAAGTGACTCTCATGGTTGTCAGCTGCAACAGCTTGGTGGAATGCTTTAGGGACTACCTGCTCTGATCTCACCAGATGACATCTGACATTTGTCATAGTGTCTCTCAGAGTCTTCACCCTCTGCCCATTGAGAGTGACCCACTGCCTGTATTTCCTAGTATTACTAGACATGTAGTCATGCACCATCTCTCCATCACCCAGGGACTCTATTGTAATTTCTAAGAGGTTCCCAACACTATCTGGGAAATTTTCTTTTCCAAGGGCTACACTAACCAACCCCGGTGCCAGCAAACCAGTGGGAGGCTTCCCCTGCTTTGGACACTTGGCATCTGCATTGTTTTGTAGTGCCCAACCTGTTGACAACCAGAGCACTTACAGGATGCCTTCCCTGAAGACTTACTATCAGGGTAGCCTCTCATTCAGAGTCCTGACCCTTGGAACCAGCTTGCGTACCTTTAGAGAACTCCCTGTTTTTATTATTGTGCCCACCCTTCTTCTTCTGATGTGGACCCTGCCCATCCTTGTGGTGATTCACCCCATATACCTTCTTGTGAACCCTGGTGCTGAGTCAGCAGTCCGCCTCCATATCAATTTCCCAGGGTTAAGCAATCTTACTATCAATCAAGTGTTGGCACAGCTCTGGAAAACAATTACTGAACATGTGTTCTCTTACAAACAGATAATACAGCCCTTTTTAATGATTCACCTAACTGCCCTTCACCCATACATTCAGTGCTTTGGAAAAGAAATCAGCAAAATCCACCAAGGACTGCTGGGGCAGTTTTTGGCTGTTCCTGATCTTCTGCCTGTACTTTTCTGAGATAAGGCCATATTTTTTGACATGGGCTTCCTTGATGGGGGATAACTCAACCTGTCCCCTTCTTTAAGGCAGTTTGGTGTCCCTCCCCTTGCTAGGTATGCACTTCCACAGACTAGCCACCCAATACTCCTCAAGGCTCCTGTGCATCTGTAAAGCCACCTCATATGTTTCAAACCATTTGTAAATGTCATCCACCACAAAAATGTCAGGCACCAGACCTTTAGGGATATAGACCTTCTAGTCTCCAGCGGGCACTTTAGGTACGCTGCCACCATTATTGCTGGGCTCTACCTGCTTAGTTCTGGTGTCCAGCTCTGAGACTTAGATCATGGGAAATTCTCCTTTCCTCCATTGCTAGTTTCCTCTTCTCTAAGGCTCTCTCAGCCTCAGCCTTCTCCTTTGCTGCCTCCATGGCCAGTTTCTATTCCTTCATCCTGGCCATCTCCAGCCTAAACTCTCTCCTTTCCGCCAGCTCCTCTGGTGTCAGACTGTGGGAAGACACACTGCTCCCTGCCCTGGCAGGGGGATCCACTTCAGGGGCCATGATATCCAGCTGAAGGCTGGATATCAGGGAGGTCCTCTTCTTTTCTTTCCATCACATCATCCACTTCAACGGCTTCCACCTCTGACTGGTGAGCTTCCACCCAGGGCCTTAGAGCCTTTTGGAGCTCCACCTTCCTGGTGGTGGTCTGTGCTTGTACAGTTCTTCTATCTTCTAAAAGATTAGGGCACAAGCATAGGACATGAATTATGTCTTCCCTATGATAGCCACAGAGCCGACACGTTTCCTCAACCCCCTCTCTTTTCCATTTTGGGAGATGGCAGGTCATAGAAAACACCCCCATTCTCAGCCTCAGGAACTGGAGCTTAATACGTGAATTGAAAGTGGTCGTTAAATAGCTCTGAGGTTTCAGCTGTGAGTAGGTTCGTAGGGTCATTGTAATTCAAATTTGTATCAGATATGGGATGGTAGTGTACACCAAATCACTATATTGCTCTGCACAAACACAAGTCCTGATCCTCACCGTTAATCACTAATGTGAGAAATTGGGGTGTTGGTTGATTGGGGTGTGTGAACCCTGGTCAACCAGCAACCAAAATTCCTGTCAGGGTAAGGCACAAGCAATCCCCAAATTAACCTGTGCTCAACCCCCTAGTAGCTTGGCACACAGCAATTAGGTTTAACTTAGAGGCAATGTGCAAAGTATTTGTACAATACTTCAAATGGTAAAACAGTGGAAACACCCCACAAGAAAATACCACACCAAATGAGATATTTGAGAAAAAATTAGGAAATAAAACAAGACCAAAACAACAAAAATCCAATCAGGAAAACCAGAGTTATGAATTTTTAGTGAATAACGTAAAAAATAGTGCCTAAAAGCACAAAGTGCTAACCAGGACATCCGGTCATGCCTGACCAGGTCAAATTCAGAAGTTAAGGCCAACCGTGATGAAGCGCAGCTTGTATACAGTCCTAGGTTAGTCCAGCTGAAGGTTTACCTGCTCAAGTTTGTGCCAAGAGTTCAGCTCGTGTTACAGAGGGCCACGAGGAGCTGAGAGAGAGTTGCAGGATGCTGTCAGTAAAGAGAGAGGAGCCAGCTGGTGTCGGTGACAGGTGTTGCTGGAGCTTAGCAGTGACTGTCCCCACTGGTGGCATATGCTGCAGTGAGAAGAGTCAGGCTGACAGAGCTTCATGCTGATTTGAGGTGAGAGTGATGAGGTCTTGGTGGGAACGGACCTGTTTGCAGTTGCAAAGAGCCCAAGCGCTTGATTTGTAGCACCCCTGAACCACACCCAGTGTTTAGGACCTTAGAGGCACCACTTGGAGGTCAGGAACTTGCTGTAGCTGGATCCAGGGGCTGAGGTAGGATGTTGGGGAGCCTTTTATTTTCCTGAGGCACAGATCAGGAGACCAGCAAACTAGCCATTGGAGTCACTCTTGAGTCCTGGGTTCAAGTTGAAGTTGCAGGTCCAGTTCCTCATCCCCAGGCAAGAGGGCAGCAGGCTAGCACAGCAGGGCAGTGGTTCCTTTAGAACAGCAGTACTTATAGCAGCACAGCCATCCTTCTTCCTTTCCTATCTAGAGGTTCAGAAGTGTACTGAAAAGTTGGTGTCTGAGTACTAGTATTTCTACACGGTTGTGCCTTTGAAGTGGGGAGAAAATGCTAGAAGAATGTCTTTGAATTGCACAGATGCCCTGTATTAGACCAGTCATCTTTAGAGTGGTCTTCCCCTAAACATTTTGCCTACTTACAATTGTTGCTGAAATTAGTTTTTGTTGGCCTTAGGACTCTGTGCACTTTACCACTGCTAGCCAGTGCTAAAGTGTTTGTGCTCACTACCCTAAACATGGTTTGATTGACATATATCTAATTGGCATGTTTAAATAACGTATAATTCCCTTGTAGAGTGGTATAACATATACCCGGGGCATGTAAATGTAATACTACCAGTGGGCCTGCAGCACTTATTGTGCACTCACTTAGATAGCACTTTAAGCATTTCCCAGGCCTGCCATTGCAGCCTGAATGCAGTTACACTGCTAAGTCAACTTGGCATTTAAACCCCCTTCTACACAAAAAGGAGCTACAGAGGGAAAAATCAGATCAGGTCGCCCTCCACTCAAAATCATAAGTAACAACAAATAGACCTAATCTGCTCGGGCCAAAAAATTCTATTAACTTCATGAGTGGGAGTGGAAGTTTATTTTCTTCCTCAGCAGCAACCCTTCATATTTTATAGGTATTGTCCCTACTCATACTCGCCCTGTATCTTATAGTTTAAAAGAACCGACCTATGAGTCAACAGTCACTGTGTTCAAACAAAATACCCTACACTTTAACAGGTATGTATAACACACAAATGTGCACCAGTGTGGAAAAAAAACAAAATTGTGAAAAAACGAGGTAGCACCTCACGTGCGCACCACCAGGGGAGCTTGCTGGTTAATTATCACCAGTTATGCCCACGTTTCTCATCATTGGTCACTACCTCATAAAAAATGAATATTATTGGTGTCCAGAAAACCAGTGAAAACAGTGAACATGTGTATAAAATAACACAAATCAACCCTGTGTGATTAAAATTGAGATAAGCCACACAGTCACCAGGGAGCCACTTTTATTCTCAACTGTTGACTCATAGGTCGGTTCTTTTAAACAATAAGTTGCAGGGCGAGTATGAGTAGGGACAATACCTATAAAATATGAAGGGTTGCTGTTGAGGAAGAAAATAAACTTCCACTCCCACTCATGAAGTTAATAGAATTTTTGGGCCCGAGCAGATTAGGTCTATTTGTTGTTACTTATGATTTAAACCCCCTTGCCAAGTCTTAAGCTCCCCTTTTATTACATACAAGTCACCCCTAAGATAGGCTCTAGGTAGGCCATAGAGCAGGGTGCTCTGTAATTAAAATGTTGCACATATACTTTTACGTTTAAGTAGGTAGTCCCTAGGTAGCCCATAGGGCAGGGTGCTTTGTAATTAAAAGGTTGGACATGTGCTTTTACGTTTTTACATGTCCTAGTAGTGAAAAACTGTTACATTCATTTTTCACTACTGTGAGGCCTAAGTCTCCCATAGGATACATTTAATAAGCTGTAATTCCTAAATGGGAGCAGGTAGATATATCATGTTTGGTAGCTATGATATTGTAATGATAGACCTTTAATGGTAAATTTGAATTTGAATTTTTCAATACAATTTTGAAAATGCCACTTTTAGAAATGTGCTATTATCCAGCCTTTAGCCCTTTGTGCCTGCAGCCTGTCTTGGGTCAGATGACTGGGTGAATCTGACAGTTAGACTTTGTGAATTCCTCCCAGACACTCACACAATAGAGTGATTAGATTTGTCTCAATGGGCCATCTGCTGGCAGGATGGGGAAAGCGGGGCTGAGCACAGCCCCACTTATACCTGAATAGCCTCTACTCTGCCTTCACACAAAGGTCACAACAGCTCTGTATTGTAACTTCAGACAGGTTGGAGTCAGGGCAGGGAGTCAGGAAATTCCTGGAAATTCCAAGAACCTTTCCAAAAGCTTCCCCACCTTCCAGAAGAAGGGCACCAGGCATAAAAATTGGAGCTTCAGACTCACTCTTCAGTTCACTACTGGACCTGTGAAATGGCTTTCAGAGGACTGTCTGCTGTTGTGATCTGCTGTGAACACTGCCTGAATGCTGTTGTACCTGGAACAACAGCTTTGCTCTCTGGAGCCTGCCTTGAACCCTCAGAGGCCAGCCCTGCTGTTGAGCCGTGCATCCTTACCTGCTCCCAGGACTACCTGAAGTGACTCCAAGGGCTAGTTTGATGGCCTCCTGTTCAGAGCAGCAGGGATATAAAAGCTTTTCTTCATCTTAAACCAGCACCTGGACCCAGCCAGAGTGGAGTGAGTCCTGAGCCCCCAAGAGGTGTCCCACCAGTCCTGGACCCTTCATTGTGGTGCTAAAGGTGCCTAGATTGGCAATTTCTAAAACTGAGGACGTAGACAAAATTTGGCCAAAAAGTGCTCTAAGAACCAGTAGGATGCTAGGACCAACCTGCTTGCCTATCCGTCCGAGGTGGATTGCCGGTCAGATTGACTTTGCTGCTTCTCTCACTACGTTCTTTGCTGCAGCAGCAAATCCGTTTCAGAGGTCCTTCGCCAAAACAGTATCTAACCTTGTGGAACTATCTTTGGCTACAGACCTCTCCTTCATCCCTCTGGAGTTTTTTTACTTCCATTTTGGCAACTAAGTCTGAACGTATAAACCTTCACAGAGGCTTCGATCCAAGGCCACAGTGTTGCCTCCATAACTGTATGGGCAGGTGGAAACAATACTTGCGTACAGCAGGTCACAACCACAGAAACCTTCACCAGATAGGCAATTCCTAGTTTCATGTTGCAGCTACTCTGATTGGTCAACATCAAATAGCTCCTATTAGAGAGCAACCTGAAAGTCAGATGGAGCACAGAAGCTGGAGAACTCTTCAGATAGCAGGAAAGGTTAGCTACGGATGTGTTACATGAACCGTGCAGTGACACTTCCCTACACACTAAGGAATGTCCTAAAGTACTATCGCAGTCTGTGCCACTAAGAAAAACTTCAGTCTCGCCATTCCTACAGCGATATCTAAAAGGTAAAATCCATGACTCATGTACGCTCTCTTTCCCCAGTGCTTCACATCTGCCTGCTTTCTGGTGTTGTAAACAGTTCTGAAAATCGAATGTCGATATTAGCAGAGAAATAAAGCCATGGATTATCCAATCTGCAAAAGGTGTTTCAGCAACAGTGAATGGTAATTTTTCAAACTTCTCTATGTGTAACATTGTGTATGGCGCATCGTTCCTAGCCGTTTTTTCTGCTGTTTTGTAAGATTGTAAAGTAAAAACAGATTTTTGGCATTAAGGTGCTGCCACAGTACGCAAACAGTGCATTATGTATGGAGTGTCCAGCTTAGTAACATAATAACTCTAAGCTGTGATTGCCCATGTTGTAGAGTAGACATATCTATCTGTTTGATGTCTATTGCCAACAAGACTATGTAACTAAGAGAGTATATTCTAGTAGACAAGGTGGTCATACCATTATCAACTACCACCAACGCCCTTTCTAATATGGCCTGTCAATCTTGTTCAGTCTCACAGCGACTTTCTTCTGTGAAACCTTCCAAACTTCATTGTATATTCCCTACAAGAAGCACTTTTGACATGGTTTTCGAGGACCTAAGAGAAAGCCTGTAATCTGATGTAATCAGAGAGAAGGGACAAGTGTTGCTTCACCTGAGACAATGTTGAGGTCTTTAGCCAATCAAGGCACAACTTCCCAACACTGAATGCAGTTACCGCCCGAGTGTTGTCTTTGTGAGTAACATGGGTCTGATCTATTGATCTTAAACCCTTTTGTGTCACCCATGAAACACGCCTGACAGCCGTTAGTGTCTAAAGGCCACACTAACCATTCCCCATGATTGGTTCCCAATGAACTATACATGCCATTGCGAAGCACGGGGTCCAGGGTTTCCTTTGTATAATATGTGAACTGCTGCCAGTCCGCAAAACATGGAAATGTGGGAATTCTTGGCGTGTTTAAATACTTTATCTTATCCAGGCCAAGACATGATGTTCGTTGCACAGTCTTGTTCAGAAAAATCATTTGGTGTGGTATAAGTCACATTCTAAACAGAGCCTCGTTCTCCTGGGCATGCCAATCCTTAGTTCCCCAAATCGATTTCACATGTACCATGTCCCACCAAAAATTGAACTCTTGTGTGGACAACAGGGAAAAAAAAGATGCAGAATATAGCAGCCTGATATCTGTGAGCATATTTTTCCTAGCTGGTGCTGGTATGACCCTATAATAATAAGCCCCTGGGTCTGTTGAATCATGACCTTAAAAATATGCAAACTTCTGTCAAACGTGTTGGAGCTACACAGTGGCGGTACAGGGAAGTGTTCCAACTTTGTATATTACATCATGTGGAGTACTTGGTTTATGCAAAAAATGATGACTATAATGTTGAAAATAGAACATTTCATCATAATTAGCACTATCAATATACAGTTCATCGGAATTATAAACAGTTGAATGCTCTAGATTTTCTAGCATCTCACGCACTATATTAATGTCCCAATCATCCAAGATAGAACTAGGGGTGATAAAATCATTCAATGATAACTTGAACAAATATGGAATTTGTAAAACTTCGGTAGGCCCATATATATCATACAATTACCTATCCCAAATAATTCCATCAGGAACTGGACCAGCAGTGATGTTCACCAGGGAAAGGTCTCTTTGCACTTTGTGTGATGAAGAATGGAGTCTTAAAACCAAGTTCACATATTACAGCAGAGCGTTCTGGGAGATAGTGTCGGGAAAAAGACTGTCACAAAGCCAATCCAAAGAAACAGGAAAAATAACAAAATCGTATTCCAAAGGTATAACTATGGAGTAACAAAGTATGTCTTCTTTGCCCAAAAGTAGAGTACACACAGTATGCTCCAGAGAGATAGAAGAGGAGGTGGAGGTGAATCCAATGCATCCGAAGAGAAGTCATTGTAGTTGATGAAACAACCTGAGGGTGTTTGATCTATTTTTGGCATCTCTGGAACTTCCGTAGGACTTGGAGTTTACTTGTATTGGGGTACATTGATGTAGACACCATCCATTTTAGGCTGTAGAACAGAAATCTGTGTTTCCGTACAATTCGTTTGTATGGTATTTTTTGATGTAGCAGGTAGAGGAGATACTTTGTTACCAACTATCCCCAGCCAGGGAGTAGAGTCTTCATCAGAGATCAAAGGTTCCAACAGGCTTTCCTGTATGGTAATGAGAGGAGACAGGTAACTACCTAAGAGCCTCTGCTGTCTACTGTGTAGAACCAGCCCCATGATGTGGTTTGATGAGGTTTATTGACATAAATCTTTTGTTTTTGCAGCCAGCGAGTGGGGGTAAAAGTACAGTTCTGGTACCTTCAACAGCCAGGACAGGTACAGGTGCTCAATAAGATGGCCCACATTTTTTTTGTTCAATATTTTCTCCTGGACCAAGTCCCCAATATTAGGGATCACCCCAGGAATCGCAGGGTGGTTCCTTCACTCCTCCAGTGGTGGTTTGTTTTACTTGTACGTTGCTTCATTCATCCCAGAAGCTGTTGAGTTCCTGTAAATCATACAAACGATCATTTATTTCAAAAGATGTTTCTGCCACCACTGTGCTGGAACTGTCGAGGTCTGGTACCCACATCTTAACCCCAAATAGGATCTCATAGGGAGTCCGACCACCCAGGGATTTTCTAGGCAGATTGTTTAGCAGTCTTTGGACCCTATAAAGGTGATGGACCCAACTGCGACTTGTGCCTAAAACCCTTGCTTTTAAAGACTGCTTTAAGTCCCTTTTTGTCCTCTCCACAACCGAATTTCCCTCTGGATGGTATGGGTAAGAATACCACATGGTCACACCCAATCTTCCCATGGTGCCTTTTTAAGCTGTGGAGACGAAAGCCGACCTCTTGTTGGAATGGAATGTGCTCCCTGTGTATGTCCCGATAAAGACTTGCAAGTCCTTTATAACAGTATGGGCACTAGGCGATCCCTGTGACCAGAACCATAGGAATCGAGAGCAGGAATCCACTGCAATCAAGATGTATTTGTAAGCCCCATCTGATTGCAAGGGTGCCGCAGGCGTCCAGAAAAATGCATGTGACCGGCTTGTTTGAAATTAATAGTGGTGTCTGTGGTGGGTTTGCTATGGTAGAATCCTTTATCTGATGGCATATGTCACATTTAAGGACAAAGTCCCTACCCTGTTTGAAAAGACCTGGCCACCTGTAGCGTTGCTCCAATAATGAAATTGTAGCCACCACCCTTGCGTGTGCAGACGCTATGCCCTCACATGCTGCTAGGATTACGCCTAACCTGCGATCTGAGTTTGGTATTTCCCTATCCCCCACTCCACGAATAGTGGCAAATGGTATGCTTTGCATGCTTAACTGGTTGGAGTACTTTATGGGAAAGTCTTTCAGCAAGTTGGTGCCATCGTGTACAGCAGTGGTTCCCAAAATGTTGACTCCTGAGGACCCCCATTGAGTCATTACTGGTAGCCGGGGACCCCCAAGCAATTTGTACAATTTACATTTCAAACATAAATTTGAAAAAAATAAACTCATGTGCACACCAAACAAATACTCTAATTACTAAAGATTTTAGCATTTTATATTGAAAAAAGTTGCAAAACTTGAAAAAATGTTAATGGGAAGGTTGGTGCTGCAACTCAGCGACTAACGTTTCAATGTTTGCTTTTATTTCACAGTATGAGGCTCCTGCTCCTGCCAGGGCCGGACTGGACTGGAAATCCAAAGCATCCCTGGAAAGGGTTGTCAAACCAGTCCCCGTACGGTGCACACCAAGTGCACTCAGTGAGCCTGACCACTACAAATGGGGCTTTGTGGGGCTCTCCCCCCAAGAAAAGTTGGGAAAAATGGTCAATTCTACAACACATTTGTCATGATATATTGAATTGTATTTGCTTTTAAAGCACAGTAAATGTATGACCTTACAGTGCACCAGGATACAACAATATTTATTGGGGCTCTTCAATAATTCCCTCACTATCACCCTCCAACAGTGCCTCTCATTTCTCCATGGCTCCTCTGTCACATGTATTTTATTTGTTTTATCGCACCTCTCATACCAGTGTAGGGTGTCATACCACTTTACATCACACACATACAGAGAAAATGAATCATACATGTGTAAATCAGTGTATAGAAAATGTTACATAAGGCAAAGGGTAGGACAAGGTGTAGGATTCACATGTCATCCATACTGTTAGGCATTTTTAAAGAGTACTTGGTCTGAGAAGCACTAACTCAGGGTTCAGAACATAACACAGTGGTTCACATTGACTTTAAAAATACAAATGTATTTCTACCCAAACAAACCTTTCTTAGCAGCATCAGTATAATGAAAGACTGGGAAAAAACAAAACTGTCTAACTTGAACCATGCAGTTTGCATGCAACTCTTTGATGGCAGTTGATAGCTCAATGTGCTAGATTATGATTGAAATGTATGAACTGCTCAGTAACAAAAGCATCTGTGTGTCATAAGCAGTAACCCACTGAGCTATGCACATAAAATACTTTTTTTTTTAAATACATGGTACACGTTCTTTGCAGCAGGCATATTAACCATCTGCGCTCCCTTAGATGATTCAAATCTGCCGCTGGACAAAAATCCCATTTTTCTCCAGCAGGTAAATTAATTACTGAAGTTATCTTGACACTTATTGTTGCCTGAAAACTGCTGATAATACAAGGAACTTTGCAGAGCTTTTAAAACTGCTGCCTGCGGACCCCTGAGAATGTGTCACAGACCCCTGGGTGTCCGCGGTACACAATTTGGGAACCACGGGCGAACAGCATTGATGGCCACTATTATGTCTCGATCTATTTTCATACTGGAACTAATTATTGCAGCGACTGCTACAGTTTGCACTGTTGATTTTGCAGCTTCATCAGTCATTGAATTCCCTGCAATGTGTATGTTGACCCAAAGTGTGAATCACATGAGTCAATAGCAAGCATGCTTTCTACTTAGCCACCTGTTTCCATTGCATTTTATGCTTTATTGTGCATTATTTGGAACCTCTGAATCCATTCTGGCTCCAGTAGTGTAAGTATTCATTATCTGATTGAACACAATAATATGAATTTCACACTATTAGTGTGGGGAATATGGAATCCGTATTTTCCAGGGCCAGAATCAAAGATCTGAGTTCTGCAACTGCGCATGCAGCCGCCTAGTGACTGTGTAGGTCTTTTCTGGATGGTATTCTTCATCCCGCATGCATCCTTTTACAGCTGTGCACAATGCTGAATATTGTTGCTTTGTTCCTACGGCAGGCTGGCAGAGCCATCAGCGTATATACGATGTAATCATACTGATCAAGACGCATGACTTCATTAGCTACAGTATATTTGTGTTCATACTGCAGCTTGTGTCGAGTCAAAGACGTAGTCTATATGTGTTGAGGTGAGAGAGTCTATCTCATTGTATCCATTGTGGATGTAAGACTTATGTGTTAGGAATGCTGGCCTTTGTCACCGCCTCTAAGGCCGGAACTGGAGTGACAGCAGTTATTCGTTTCCCTTGAGCCAATGCTCTCTCTCTCACCACAGCAGTCATTACCGCTGTTAGACTTGGCATCTTTGGTATGGTTTCCCCAGACTTTTTGAATCTACCTCCTGTATTTAAGATGCTGTGCTGGATGTCGGTTTTGCTGGCTTAGATGCTTTGGGCACTTTGCCCCTGCTGATCAGTGTCAAGGTGCAAGTGCGCCCTGTTTAAATTGTGTTTACAATTGGTTCTCCCTGATTGGCATATTTGATTTACTGGTAAGCCCCTAGTAAAGTGCACTAAGTGTGCCAGGGCCTGTAAATCAAATACTACTAGTAAACCTGCAGCACTGAGTTTGCCACCCACATGAGTAGCCCTGAAAAGGTATCTCATACCTGCAACTGCAGTGTCTGTGTGCAGTCTGTTAACTGCCATGTCGACCTGGCAAGCTCTGCTCACTATCACTAACACGTTCAGTGCTCACTTGTGTGTTATGGTCATTGTATATTAAATTGTACTGTAGTGCTGTTATAACTACTTACAAATAATAACATTTTCACCTTACCCCCTTCGTTGTGGTCTCCCTTCCTTTGCTCCCACCCTCTGTGATTTATATCACTGTTTTCAGACTTCTAGAAAGTAGGCATTTTCTTGTTTAACCATTCCTTGTGCCTCTGCCTGTTTGTGGATTGACTGTCTGGTTTTGGAGTGACAGGGGCTGGGGATGTGCATTTACTGTAGACAGCCACTGGGGGGGTAGAGGTGTGCCTGGCCCCTCCTGGATGACTCAGAGCTGAGCTGAATAGACCTTGGCTGAATGAAGAGTAGTGGGAGGAGTTTTCTTGTACCTGGATAGGGACTGTCTCCCTTGCACAATGCTGTCTCCACCCCCTGTGGTCATATTGCACCAGTGAGGACAGAACTGGTTTGGACTGGGCACAGAGACCCTTGCACAAAGAGAACGAAGACATTTTGGGGTATACATATTACACCTAAAACCCCAGAACTTTAGATTACTTCAGGACTCAAGAAGAACCCTTGCTAAGAAGAAGAGCTGAAGAGCTGTAAAGAGTAGTACTGCCCCTTTGCTGTGTCCTGTGTGGGGTTGGCCTGCAGTTTCTGTTTCTGTCAAGGAGAGGACAAAGACTGGAACTTTGCTTTGAACCTGCTTGAAGAAGATCTCCAAGGGCCTGTGTGTGCTGGCCTCCTGTTCTGAAGTCTCAGGGAGACAAAGACTTCACCCGCAGCTCCCCTGAACTCTGCTGCTGAGAGTTCTGACCTGCCGGGAGGTGCCTGTTCCAGTTCTGGGCCTCTGGAGGTAGTGCTTGCTGCTGGAAGCTGGCAGAAACCTAAAGAACTGAAGAAATCGACGCATCGCTGTTCTTGTGGCTATTTTCCCGACGACTCTCCACGCATCGCTGTGCCGCTGCTAAAACAGACATAGCACCTGTCGCCACTGCAAGAACCGACGCATCGAGGGATTGCAGCTGAAGAAATGGACGCAGCTCTGCTCTATGCCGCCGCATCGATCGCGACGCATCCCGGATTTCCACCCATCGGACCTATGTGGCAAGTTTTCCCGACGCATCAACCACGAACCAGAAACTTCTTGGAGTCGACGCATCACTTACCTCTACAGAACCGGTTTGACGCATCACTTCTCCTGCGTGCAGCAGAACTATTGCATCGCCTCCCCATGGTCTCAGGAACTGAGGCATCTCTTTATTTCTCTACGCTTCCCATCTATGCGGCTGTTTGGCCTTGTAAATTGTAACGCATCTACAGGTACTTTGTGAGAAATCACGCTTCTATAGTTTTCTATGGGCCGAGTTGTTTGAAACCTTTTTAGAGTCATATTCTTATTACATGTATGTTGGATTTTTCTCGTTTTGGTCTTGTTCAGGTTAGATAAAGAGACTTTATTTTTATAAACTGGTGTTGTGTTCATTTGTGGTGTTATCACTGTGTTACTGTGTGTTTTGAGTACACATACTTTACACATTGCCTTTGGGATAAATCTGTCTGCTCGTGCCAAGCTACCTCTGGGGTGAGCAGGGGTTATCTAAAGTGTGTATCCCCCTTACCCTGACTCGAAGCAAGGGTCCCTATTTAGACAAAGGTAGCTACCTCTGCCAGCTAGAGACCCCCATTTCTAACAACCGCCATCAGTAGTTTTTTCTGTCGGTGCAAAATGCATTTCAGCATTAGTGTATAAATACGATTGATATTCAATTGACACTGTGTCACCTTCATTGAATGTAATGTAGGTGCACCCTGATGACCCAATTGTTCAGATCATCAGGTTTGTGGTGTTTACATGTGTGTGTAAGTGATTTGATGCTGCCATGTCAGCTTGGACTGAACGTAAAATATGTGTGTTCAGTTGTCCACTGTGTATTTGAAAAGTCTGAATTAATCATGTCGTAGAATGGTTTACCTCGTTCTGTGTAATCTGGAATGTAAATTCTGCCAAAATTTGGGAATCGCAATATGGATTGAAGTTTCTTCAATTTGTTTGGTGGTTGTAAGAGTACAAACTTCTCTAAGAAGTGCATCACAAGGTTTTGCCTTCTTTTGAGAGCTTGTATACCAGAAACAGGACATTGAGATGGGCAATCTTTATAGCCCATATGAGCAAATCCCAGAACAATGCTATCTAATCTTGTCAAGTGTACAGAAAGGTCATCATCCGTCAAATAAATGTTATCGACATAAGACAATGCCTAGTCATCAAATTGTTGTAGGAGTTCTGTAACTCTGGCTGAAAACAACGCAGGGCTATTCTTACGTTAATATGGAGAAAATCGATGTCAATATGACTAATGAAGCATTTATGTATAAAAACTAAATTGCATCCTTATTGACGAATTCACCCATCATGAACTCCATGTCAACCCTAACTCAGAAATACGTAATTAGGCAAGCTCTGAGACCCAAGCCTGAGGTCACTGATTGACAGGTCACAAGGGGGGTTGGATGTAGCTGGCAGACGATTGAACAAAGAGGAAATCCCAGATCAACCCCACACATAGGCGCAGCGACATCACAATGCTCAAGGGAGATTGGCCCCAATAAAGTGAACGTGACCGGAGGGGTATGTACGCTCCCAAAACATCATAAATTCAGATGCCACACCAAGTTAGGAAAATATAGCCAATCAGCACCCAGCCCAAAAAGTACACACAGTGATCACGTGCTCCCCATGCCAGACATCTGGACATGTTAACCACTGGCCTCATTGTGCCCATGATAGCACGAGACCCACCGGGATTTCCTATCAGATACATTCATTTATGACTCCACAGAGAGCAGTTCACATTCCTTAGCAAAAATGGATTGACAGAACTGTTCATGACAGTCAAAGAATTGTATAAGAACCCATTTCAGACCGATTGTAAGTTGAGACAGTCCTCAGACCCTATTACTGTGACTGTTCTGCTGGCCACACCGTTTAATTAAATGAACTTTTACTGTTTTGCCAAACGCCTCGTTCATTTTCAGGCTAAATTTTGGTGAGCCAGCCAGGAGCTGATTGGTATCTCAAACCCGAACGAAGCCCAAGGAAGGAGACCCCACTTGGACGGATTCACAGTTGGGCATCAAGGAAGGTGAGCAGACATTGCAATTGATTGGAAGTTCTGCTGAATCTGTCGGGTGGAGGTCTGTCCTGAAGCAGCCGTCACAGAGGGGAACAGACTACATCAGAACCTTAGTAAAACATTTGACATATGGCAAACTAGGCAGAAGCGTAAAAAGATAACCTGAGTGTCCTGCCGCTGACAGGAATCTGGCATATTACCTATTTTATGTCCTAACTGAATAGTCGTAGGACGACATCGGAGGCAATCCCATGGAAGCCACTTTTTTCGATAGTCAGCACACTAGGAAAGGTGAATATTTATTGTATAACCCTTTATGCCTCCCAGGACACTATTTAAGTGACAAAGCTATCCTGATTAGGTGGAGTTGGCACCTCAATGTTATTTTTTTGTCTAAAATGGTTTTCCCAGTGCCACTGGTTTCTTAACACTGGTGGCATCTGAAAGGAGTGAGAGGTGTTGGTTGCTTGGGCCACTTGGCATGATACAGATGGTACCTTTGGCCCCTGGGTGTGATACAGGATGCAAATAGGACATTTAGGGAAAATGATTTAGACCTGGGAAACTAGGTGTAACTTGTGTATGGCCAAGAGGGGCCTGTGGTTTATGAGTTATTCCCTTTTTCCATGAACTATAGTTATTACCTGAGTTCCAGAGTTGTTATTGGCAGACTATCAGGCTCACTTAGCTTCGTGTGCTGCGCAGAGCTTCCCGTGGTCACAGGAAAGCATGCAGTAGAAGCGGACTAAGAATGTTTTTGACAAAGTCATCATTTGTTTTTGTCAGTTTTGTTGAAATTGATGTAATGTATATGTGTTGTTATGGTGCTGTTAATTATTGCAAATCTTATTTTGTTCAAAGTATTGAGTTTTTTTCCGATAACTCAATGTTTCATATGAGGGTGCTGCTCTATTTCTCACAAATTGTATTTGATGCCAAAACTCAACATCACTCAGATACTGTTTTATTGACAGCTGCACTTTACCTGTTGCAAACTTTCACATGCATTATTTGTGTTGATGAAATGTTCATATTGAATTTTTGATGCATCTGTACAAAGCACTGAGCACATGTTAACGTAATTACAAGAAGAACAATGTACATTTTCCCCACAATTAGATTAAAACCAAAGATTCCCCAAAAAGAAGCTAAGGTGCACTTTGTCCACTAAACTACCAGACTTACCATGGAATCACCATTAAAGCACATGCAAACCAAGTTCCCAAAACAGTTTTTGCCAAGAATGGCACGCACACAGGAAGGCACACATGAAGGCACGCACATATCCCTGGCCAAAAGAGGGAAATTTTGACACTAATGCAAATGTAATTGTATTGTAATGTAATTGCATTTATATAGCGCTTACTACCCCTGACGAGGCGTTGAAGCGCTTTTTCGGCGAGTAGCTCGCTTCACCAGAACCCATAAAGGATTAGTGGTGAATTAGTATAGTGAAAATATTAAAGTAATTTGAGTGGTGGATATGTTAGTCAGTTATTTGGATTGAGAAGGATAGTGGAGGGATAGAGGAGGGAAAAAGGTTTGCATTTATATAGCGCTTGCCACCCTTGATGGGGTGTTAACGCGATTTTTCGGCGAGTAGCATGCTACTTCGGAACCCATAAAGGATTAGAGGTGAATTAGTATAGTGAAAATATGAAAGTAATTTGAGCGGTGGATATGTTTGTCAGTTATTTTGATTGAGAAGGATAGTGGAGGGATAAAGAAGGGAAAAAGGTTTGCATTTATATAGCACTTGCTACCCCTGATGGGCTGTTGAAGTGCTTTTGTTGGAGAGTATCATGCTACTCTGGACAGACCCCCCAGGATATTGCGGCATGGATTAGCAAATTTAGCGGCACAAATATGGAAATTTAGCGGCACAAATATGGAAATGTAGCTGCATTTTTGCGGCACTTTATTTTACTCATAATCATTCATTTTCAGCTTTATCACAAAGGAAACTGTTTTAGCAGAGTATTCCACTTTGAAATAGGCCCTGATGTGATGTCATTTCCTGTGATGTCCCTTCCACTACCCCTAGCATTTTAGTGAATTGACGCCCATGCTCTAGTTGGCCATGTTACCCCCTCACCTTCCATGTCCAATGTGCCTGTATTTAAAATATATCTTGATGCGTTGAGACAACCCATACTTTCATATATTAAAGCAACTTCTGAATTTGAAAGGTTTATTAAAAAGGGCTTTCTATTTTAGCTTTTACGTATATTTCTAGCAAGAAATAAATATACTTGAAAAAAATAAAACAGCCTATTTTCGTGATTTATTGCAGTACAACTTTGCAATAACATGAGGTTTGAGTATATGGGCTGACGTTGAATGTTTGCTTGGCCCATGTTAGCAGCTCATAAATCTCTTGAGTTCATCTTATAACTGCTGTAGAAGTTTAGTGATGCATGGATTGATGGTGTACATGTTATCTCCCTGCTTAGGAATGAGAGATCGGCTGCAGGCACCCACAATGTTTATTATGTCTCTCCCACAATGTTTATTATGTGTCTCCATCTCGGTGACTCCACCACCTGCTCTCTTCCTTTCGCTTCAGGAAGGTTACCTTGCTTCAGCACCCCTGAACCCCCTTCGAATGCCCGTGATACTGTGCTTGGATAGTGTGCGCAGCCGCACTCGCTAGCGGGGATAAATATTTCCCAGACAGAATGCTTTTAAAGACTCTTTAGTACAGGATTAACATTTCCGAATTAAAGGCTAGATCCCATGTGACTTTTGAAACACCAAGTTTAGACTATGCCACAACCACAGAACATCCATGCACCTAGGGGTGGCGAAGACGAGGCTGCCTGGTGCTATGTGGTGCACCCCCTTGCCTTAGGACCCCTTTCCGCGGTCAAATATGATACCTGAATGCCTAGTTCTGGTAAAGAATGTTGCACACAAGGGAGGCCAAAACCCACTGCCAGGAATTATCCCTTCCGACAGCAGGGGCAGGAAGGCTGAGTATGAGATAAGCAGGCAGGCACCCATACCCCCCACTCAGCAACACACGAGGATGATCCCCAAACGGGAGCAAACCCCAAGAGTCACTGCTTAGTTGATCCAACACAAATTGAAAAAGACCACCCTCGAGGGTCTGTGCTGGCCACAAACATGCAAATGGCACCAGTCTTAAAGGGAGCTCCACTGCAAAACCCCAGAGGGCTTCAACCTAGTTCTTGTGGCAGAGGCCAAGGAGGTTGGCAGCAACATAACACAAGGGAATGTTACAATTGACACAGGATGGGCCACCTGGGTGATAGATTTCAGTTAAAAGCATACCCCAAACAGAGATCGATGAGCCATGGCCAACCACCACAAAACTCCACAAACGTTCATCCACAAAGCCAAGCACAGGGAAACCCAAATGCACCTTACATTCAGCCACACAGAGGTCAGTCAGCCACCACACCCCCGCAGCAGGGGTTGGGTAGCTGGACAAACACATGGCATCAGCAACCACACACAGGGAGCTCAGCCCATCAAGGAGCAGGGCTACATCCTCAGCACGGAGGAGTGACTGTCTGGAGAGGTAATGCCTTCACTTAAACAAAGACTCCAAAAATGCAATAAGATAGACCTTATGCATTCGCCCACAAAAAATTTTAACCAAAAGAATGACCAATGAGATAATGTTGGGAATATAAACTTACTTGCATCTAGGGATTCAGGGCTGCTGGATGTGCTCTGTCGGCCAGGTATCCTCACTAAAGTATGCCAACAAGGGTACCTGCAGGAGCCAAGGCCCCATTCTGCTGCTGATCCCCCAGGGTGGGGTTGGCTGGCCACACCCCAGAGGGAGGACAGTATGATGAGGAGGTGGGGAGACTCCCAGATCAAGTATTTAAAAACCAGGTACCCAAATTCCCAAGTCCAAAGCCAATGGATCGGGTTCCAATTGTCAAGTCAAAAGGACCCAATTCTCAGGCATCCAGCTCAGGACCCATGTTTCCTTCATGGAGTGTAGCCCCAACAGCGCCTCCAAAACCTGAGGTCTCCACTTAATGGAGGCTCCCTTAATAGTCCCAAAATGAAGCTATCCTCTAGTGGTGGAAGCTAGTATTCGCATAGACCTAGGATAGTGAAGAACCCACTGCCCCCACAGCACATGCACATGAACCAACAAGCGGCAAAGCGTCGACATAATGTTAAAACCAAGCCCTTAGGTGGGGGAGATTCACCAGAATATCCAGGCATCCCAGAACTGCTGGGGCGGTCTCGGTCCATCATCATCACTAGGCAAGATTTTGGCCAGAGTTTGTGGCCTTAGCCCCAGACTCTCCAAGTCTCACGATCCCTGCTTTCCTTTTCCGCTCAAAGTCTTCCAAACCTCCATAGTCTGGCTACCATACCGTACACCTCCAAAATAGTGACAGATGCATTCCAGCTCGTTAGGAGTCCTAGCCACAAGCCAGGAACAGCAGGTCCAAATGCACTGAAAGGTAGCAGAACATGGTCTGAGGGAGACGGGGTACCTGGGAGAGGGGAATCCCTAGTGTCAATCTCAGCTCCAGGCGAGAGTAGAACAAAGAAATCATTCATCCCTGTATCAGGCCTATCAGGGAGGCAATGCACCAAGATTCACAAGTACCATCTGGAAAAAACAACAGGCCCAACCACGGACACCACAAGACGGCATAATCAAGGGTAAATGGGGGGCCATGAAACAACTTTCTGACCCTCCGCCTCAAGATAAAAAGGTAGCAGATTGCGTGAGACTTAGGAAGACACCCAAAAACCCAACTAAAAAGAAACCCCAAATTACCCCAAAAAAAGTCTCTAGAGAAAGGGCGGAGTGGAGATACCTAGCACCACAAGGGAAGTCACATTGCACACCGCATGCCAGGAACTGAGAGATGCACACAGATGACCTCAGGGCATGTTGCAATCACCAAAAACACTTAATAGCGGATGCCCCCTCTGGGCAAAGTCCTGTGCATGTGTAAGTTGGAAGAACCAGCTCATCAATCAATCAATCAGGGTTGGTAAAGCGCAACCACTCACTATGAGGGTCTCAAGGCACTGGGGGGAGGGGGCAGCTTCGTTGAGTGTTTCAGTCATCTGAAGAGCCAGGTCTTGAGGTCCATCCTGAACTGGGGCAATGTGGAAGCTTGCCATAAGTGGAGGGGGAGGTTGTTCCAGGCTTTGAATGCGAGGTAGGAGAAGGACTATCCTCCTGTTCTGGTCTTGTAGATACGTTGGATGGTGGTCAGAGAGACACCGGCTGATTGGATGTGTCTCTTGGGTGCATGGAAGGAGAGGCGATTGTTCAGGTATGTGGATCCGGTGTTTTGAAGGGCCTTGTATGCATGGGTGAGGAGTTTGAAGGTTAATCTTCTTTGAACTGGGAGCCAGTGGAGATCGCAAAGGTGTTGGGTGATGTGACTGCGATGGGGGATGTCGAGGGTCAGTCTGGCTGAGGCCTTCTCGATGGTCTGGAGTTTTTGTAGGAGTTTTTTGTTGATTCTGGAGTAGAGAGCATTGCCGTAGTCCAGTCTGCTGCTGATGAGAGCGTGTGTGACAGTTTTTCTAGATTCAGATGGGATCCATCTGAATGTCTTTCGAAGCATGCCGAGGGTGTTTAAGCAGGTCGAGGATATAGGGGCAGATTTACAAGCCCCCTGCGCCACCAGTACGTCACTTTTCGTGACGTACCGGTGGCACAGGGCGCTCCTCCATATTTATAAGGACAGGAAAAGCCACCCTGCGTGACTTTTCCTCTCCTTGTAAATACGGCCCCTTCACAGGCAGCACTTTGCGTTGAAGGGGCATTCCATGGGTGTTGCTGTGGGTGTTCCTACGCAACACCCATGGAACAAGACACATCTCCAGATTTACGAGAAATCGTAAATATGGACATGCGTCTGAATGCTACGCCACCCTAGAGGTGGCTAGCGAGGAGCAACGAGGAGAAATGTTTTCATTTCTCCTCCTTTTTTCCTCTTTCAATGCGTGCTGCAGTCTACAGCACGCATTGAAAGAGGAAAATGCCTGTAGTGATTGTTTTTGTGCTGGAAGGTGCCCCTCCCTGCACAAAAAAAATCTCCCCACGACGCAGGCATCCTTGCACCATGGTGCAAGGGTGCCTGCACCAGCACATGGCTGCAGTTTGTGCACCAGCGCAGGGGGAAGCACAGAGATGCAACATATTCTTGTAAATATGTCACATCCCTATGCTTCAGAAGTGCCGTAGCGTGGCGCAGCCAAAGGGCTTGCGGTGTCATGCTGCGGCACTTCCTTGTAGATCTGCCCCATAGTGTTGATCTGGCGGTTCATTGTGAGGAATGAGTCTAGTATGATGCTGAGGTTTCGTGCATGGTTCGTCAGGGTGGGGGGATTTCCGATGGTGGGCGCCACCAGGAGTCATCCCATGCGGAGGGGGTGGAGCCAAGGATGAGGATTTCTGTTTTCTCGGAGTTGAGTTTCAGGCATCTGTTCTTCATCCAGGTGGCGATGGCTTTCATCCCTTCTTGGAAGTTGTGTTTGGTGATGTTGGCGAGGGAGATGATAAGCTGGGTGTCTATGGAGTAGGTAATGATGGTGAGCCCGTGGTTCCTTAGGATGGTTGCGAGGGTCTCATGTAGACGTTGAAGAGGGTGGGGCTGAGGGAGGAGCCCTGGGGCACTCCACAGTTGGTCTATCTAGGTTCCGAGAGGTAGGGAGGGAGTCTGACCTGCTGAGTTCTGCCAGTGAGGAAGGAGTAAGTCGAGGGCCTTGCTGCGGATGCCAGCGTCGCAGAGTCTGGTGGCTATGGTGTGGTGGGAGACGGTGTCGAAGTCAGTCGAGAGGTCCAGGAGGATGAGGGCTGCCATTTTGCCCTGGTCAAGGAGGGAGCAGATGTCGTTGGTGGCGGCGAGTAGGGCGGTCTCGGTGCTGTGGTTGCTGTGGAATCCAGATTGGGAGATGTCCAGGACCTTGCTAGCTTCAATGAAGTTTGCTAGCTGGGTGTTGATGGCCTTTTCGATGACCTTGGCTGTGACTGGAAACAGGAGATCGGCCTGAAGTTCTTGAGGTCTGTCGGGACTGTGGAGGGTTTCTTCAGGAGGGGGTTGACATTGGCGTGTTTCCAGTTGTTGGGGAAGGTGGCAGTCTTGAAGGAGCAGTTGATCGTCCGACATAGTTCGGGTGCGATGGCAGAGGTAGCTTTGTGAAAGATGTGTTGTGGGCAGGGGTCTGAGGGAGCTCCGGAGTAGATGCTTTTCATGGTCTTCAAGGGTCCATTTGAGCAGGGTCTGTTGGGTGGCGTTGCATGGAGGGGAGCTGGAGCAGTGAGGAGGTCTTGGTTGTCGAAGCTGTCATAGATCATCTTAATCTTAAGGTGGAAGATGGTGCTGAGTATGTTGTAGAGGTCCTGTGAGGGTGGTACGTCTGTTGTTTCGCTGCAGGGTTTGGTGACTTCCTTGATAATGGAGAAGAGTTTTTTGGTGTTGTGAGCGTTGGAGAGGATTCTGTCTTGGAGGGATTTCTTCCTTGTGGATTTGATGAGATGGTGGTGGGCGGTGGTGGCTGCTTTTTATGTGGCACATGTTTCTGGGGTTTTGTTGTTCCTCCATGTCTTTTTGAGTCGTCTGCAGGAGCATTTGGATTCTTGAAGTGCAGTGGCGAACCAGCTTGCTTTCTTGTGGCTTTCTTGAGGGGGGCGAGTGTGTCAGCACAGTTCATGATCCAACAGTGGAGATTGCGTGCTGCGGTGTTTGTGTCTGGCGTTGTCGGTAGTGGGGTGCTAATGAAGGTGGAGGAGAGCTGGTCTTCTGAGATTTTGTTCCAGCTTCTGCGAGGGAGGCGGTGGGCGTGTTTGTGGATGGTGTTTTTTTTAAGGAGAAGTGGACGCAGTGGTGATCTGTCTAGAGGAGTTCTGTGGTGTGGCTGTGGGAGATGCTGTTTCCTTCGGCAAAGATGTGGTTGAGTGTGTGTCTCGCTATGTGTGTGGGGGCAGTGACTAGTTGTTTCAGTCCTATGCTGGCGAGGTTCTCTAGGAGGGAGGCTGTGTTTGAGTTGTCATGGTTGTCTAAGTGGAAATTTAGGTGTCAGAGTAGGATGTAGTATGTGGAGGCGAGGGCATGAGGTGCAATGAGGTCGGTGATGGCATCGATAAAGGGAGCGTGGGGGCCGGGCGGCCAGTAGATGAGGATTCCGCAGAGAGTTGTTTTAGGGTTGGTCTGGATCTGGTAGTGGAGGTACTCCATGAGGGTCGTTGTGTTGTCCGGGATGGTGGTCAATTGGAGGGTGCTTTTGTAGACGATGGCGATGACTCCTCCTGGACAGATGGGGCGGTCCTTGTTGAGGATTTTGTATCTGTCAGGAATGGTGGTGGCGATGTCAGGTGCAGAGTTGGCATTGGTTCAGGTTTCTGTGAGGAAGGTGACATCGGGTGAGTAGGTGTTGAGGAGGTCCCAGATTTCTATGGCATGCTTGTGTAGGGAACGTACATTGAGGAGGATGCAGTTGAGTGGTTTGTGAGCTGTGATGTCTGGTAAGCTGGGAGATGCTGCTGGGGTACGAAGGTGGGTGAAGGTGCGGCGGCAGTGTAGACAGGAGAGAGGGCCTTGTGTGTTGTTCAACATCGAGAGCTGGCAATTGTTGTTGTGTCCGGGGTTGATATCATGGATGGTGCTGGAGTTGTAGTGGAGGCGGGTCAGAGGACCAGGGTCTGTGGCACCGGTTGCTGTTGAGTCGCGGACGGGCCCAGACAGGATTGCTTTTGACGCGGCGTGTCCGCTTCACGCATTGGCTGCACAGCTGCACAGCGGCCACCATTAAGCTGTGAATCGGGGAGGGTGGGTCAGGTAGGAGGCAGAAAGGACACACTGAAGGGGAGGGACCATTGGGGCAGCAGCAGTGTGGAAAAACATGGTGAAAAACAATAAAAGACAAAGGGAAAGAAAGAGAAGGAAGAGAAAAAGAGAAAAAGAGGGCACAGATCAAAGAGGCAGAGAAGTAAAGGAAAGAGAAAAAGAGGAAAGAGGCAAAAGAGGCAGAGGCAGAAGAGCAGAAGAGCAAAGGGCTCTCCCAATTGGACCACCAGGGATGAGGCGCAGGTAGGAGCTTGTGGGTGGAGGAGGATCTCGAACACCGTGCTACAGTGAGCTCAGGGGCACTACTCAGTGGTGGAGCTGCGCGGAGGGAGAGCAGTCACCCTGACCTTGTAAGTAGGGATTGGGGGAGGGCGGGTCAGCTGGGAGGCAGGAAGGAGACACTCGAGGGGGGAGGTTGCGGGGCAGCAGCGGCGGGGGAGAAACGTAGTGAAAAATGGTAAAAGAAAAAGGGAAAGAAAGAGAAGGAAGAGTAAAAGAGGGCACAGAGGAAAGAGGCAGAGAAGAAAAGGAAAGGAAAGAGAAAAAGAGGAAAGAGGCAAGAGAGGCAGAGGCAAAACAGCAGAAGAACAGAGTGCTCTCCCACTGGATCACCAGGGATGAGGCACAGGCAGGAGCCTGCGGGTGGAGGAGGGCCTCAAACACCCTGCAACAGTGATCTCAGGGCTCAGGGGCAGTACTCAGAGGTGGAGCTGCACAGGGGAGAGCAGTCACACTGACCAGGTCAGTGATCATGCCCAATGCACACACAAAGAAAGTCATGTTCTTGGAAAAACTGACAGCACCGATAAAACCCTACCCAAAAAACTCATGCAGTCCATCCCTATGAACACAAGACTACTTCTTAATCATTTTTGCACTAAACCAATTATCCAGTTAGGTACGAAGAAAGGGGAGACTCAATGACTCTAAAATGGGAATAATTTGTCTAATCAACAAAAAGCAGCTTTAAGTTTTTACTATCAAAAGATACCACAACTGGGGCCACCTTTCGATGCCCCACTAAGAATTGGTTATATATGGAGCATGGAGAACAAACCACTGAGGGAAATACTGGAACCCCGTAGAAAATATCATTAAACGATGGCGCACATGCAATGTTTTTCTGAATTAACAAATGTACCAAGTTCTTATCCAACAGGTCTGCAATCGAACCTCCAAGTGTTCCACTTTTCAGCTGCCACATCAACACCGCAAAGCGGATCTAAAGTGTGCGAATCAAAATTATGAACTGCACTGTGAACTTTTTTGAACTGTGAAACAAGAACCCCCTATCACCAGAGGATCAAAGACACCTCCTCTGCATCTATGCCAAAACATGCAATGTTCAATAGCAAGTTATTTTCCATTGCAATTCTGTGTACCCTCTGTCTATGTTGGGTGCTGCCGCACCTATTCAACTGCCTGGCCAAATGGAGTCTGTTCAAAAACTGTCACAGCACTTGCGTAGGGATCTCTTCTATGTCACTTACAATTACACCAACTCCAACACAAGCATCTGTCAGACAGACCAATGCGACATTTACCTGACAGCCCGCACTGCCCGCTTCACAGCGATGTTAGGGACCCAGCTTCGTACAACCTACCTTAGTGCCTGTGACTCTTGCTTGAACGAAGAAAGTGGTGTAGAGTTTAGGAGAAGGGCCAGAATGGGACGTCCCAGGGGAGACCAATGGTAGTTGTCGATCTGCAGAGATAATAAAACCAAAACTGCGCAAGGATGTATACTTATGATCCCACAGTCAACCCTTCCCTGATGTCCCTAGTGGATCATGATACCAGTGTAAGTCTCCTTTCTTACCTGTGAATAACTATGTTAGTCGGGACGTCCATGTGTGTTCAGTAGTAATTGAATCTGGTTGTGGTGTACTCATGTAAGTCCCTCAGAACCATCTCTGGATATGACTGCAATGACTTCTGGGTATCATTCCAATAGGAGGTTCTCTAAAAAGAAGAAGATACGTCTACACCTTTCACATAGAAAACACGTTCCAGAAGTTATAGATCACCATGGGACAATACATATTGTGAATGTAACTGGAGTTCTCAATCTTAGTATCTTATGGTTGGGAGTGCAATTCTCCTAAGAATGATTGAGTAAGTAAAGGAAAAACACCTCATTCCTTTCATGGATGTCTCTACAGCTCTGTGTCTTTTGCAATGTTGTTTTGTCTGTAAACAAGATTGTTTATTTACAAAACCACACTAAGAGAACAAAGTTAAAAGACTTTCGCAAAGATTTCTACAAAATGTCTATGAGCACACACATAGAGGTGCTGAGTGCGTGTCCTTACTTGCTTGTGATAGGTTCTGTAATATGCCTTTACTGACTTTGTTCCAGATTCTCAGGAGAGCCAAGCGGAGGGATGAGCAAAGGGCCTAGTGAAGATGCTGTGCACGACTGGGACCTGTGGATTCTTCATCCGGTGTCGGAGGATCTTCTAAGGTAAGTCAATAGGGAGCAGAAATCAGGAATTGACGATCGAAGCACCATCTCATTTCTCACTATGAATGTCCTGGAAACAGTGTTGAGGCAAAGCAACTTCTAGACCATCGGGTGTGGTTTATATAGGGAAACCACACCACAGAGAGTTGCTATGATCTCAGTAACTCACAATGTTTCAGTTTCCTTTATGCCACACACTGGACAAACAACTCCTGGACAGACTAGCGGTTCAGTGAGTTCTTATATCCTTGTGCTTGTGGCATGATCATAATGTGCTTTGCAGTAACATGATAAGCAGATATGCCAGACATATGCAGTGTGATACATGACACATGACAGGTTAAAACAGTACTCGTTCCAGTTATAATAATGCAGCGATATCCTCCTATGTTCCTACAAACATTAACAGGTGCTGGTGCACGGGTAGGAGGACGGGTTTTCCAGAGTGAAAAAGGACTCTTGATCAGCTGGGACCTCTGTGTCATGACAGCATCACACATGCACATGACCACTGGTGGCACTCAGACATCAGCCAGGGCATTTTTCATGTGTTCACTGATACAGCATACAGTAGGCGCAGACCAGCTCTACTTGTTCCAAGATGTAGCCCCAGAAAAATCAGAATGCCTTCTCTACTTATACTTCAGAATCAGAGCCAAAATTCAGCTAAAAAAGGTAGAACTCCACAGAGAGGTAGTGAATCTTAGTCAATATGAGACCAACCCAACAGCTCTTTACCTTTTCACCGAGCCTAGCGATATCCAAACTGAGCTAGACAGGAAGCCCAGAAAGGGCACCATAGGAGAGTATACAGTTGGGCCCCAAGACTTCCCAGAGAAGAGATTTTTGCAGGCAGCAAAACCCCCAACTCAACATACAAACACATCAGCTCCTTCCTCCATTTGTGGTCCAAGGATGGTCCTCAGCATACCTGGGGCAGTCTTCTTTAACAACAAGTGGACCGCCGACATGGAGTTCCTGGGTAGGTCCATCCAGCTCGACGATACAAAGGGAAATGAGTCACACCTGGTAGGGCTGAACAAAATCATGACCACCCCAAGCCAGGAAATGTGGGATACAGACGTGTGTGGATACACTTGGCTAGAGGAGATGGGGCAACCCCTAGTTATACAGAAACGCACACTGCATTCCTTGTGTTTCAGAGGTAAAGGAACGCTTCCACTAGACAAGAATGAGAACTGCGGCACAATTGTGCACATTCTGGATATGCAATTGGGCACCTCCACGCTAATGGATATCTATTGGCAGTGTGGAGAGTTTTCCTACACTCAGCTCATCCCCGGATGGTGCGGACTCTGCTCCCTTGTCACCATACACACCGCTACCCTCGTCATTCCCGGAGAAGAACTGTCGGACTTCTACCATCACCGCTAAGAAAGAAGACAACCTTGCTGCATCAGACTCTTGAAAAAAGAACTGCAGATTATGTTGGCTGGGCTCAGTACAAGGACATTCCAGAAGAATTCAGACTGTTCATGGACGCACAAGTACCAGCGGGAGGGTCCATTACCTTCTTTACTTTGTAGACAAAAGCAAATGACTGCTGACTCCAAATAACCTGTTGGGAAATGCTTAAAATGATGAATGGCACTGAGCTTGGCCTTGAGTCAATCAAGGAAGAACTAAGAGCAATCCGTCTCATGGTGGTGCAGCATCGGAATGTGTTAGACTTAATGACTGTGAGGAAGGGAGAGATGTGTGCCAAGATCAGTGTGTTCTGCTGCATGTTTATCCCAGGGAACAACATGGATAACGGGACATTGACTCTTGCCATCCAAGCAGTGCACCACTTACACAAAAAGGCATGTTTGAGGAGGGAGGTGCCCCTGAGCAGGAGTGGTTCTCAAATTGTTCTCCCGGCTCTCCCGGTTGATCTCCAGATTGTGTACGTTGTTGTTGCTGGCTTTTATTGCTTTCTTGTTTTTTGTGTGGGTCCGAGCAGTTGGGGATTTCCTGCTGTAAAATGGGCAGGATGCAAGTAACTAGGAAAACTATAGTTGTCAAAGTGAACTTAAAGAACAACAGGCCCCCAATAAAGTAACTATGATGAAGTATGGGTTAGATAGTGTAATTGAAAATTCAAATAGAGGGGGGAATGTTAATATGGAAATATTTGATGTCAATATGATTAATGATACATTCATGTATGAAAATGAAATCACATCTTTATTAACAAATTTGCTCTTCATGAACTCCACATCAACCCTGTCTCAGAAATACGTAGTTAGGCAGGTTCTGAGACCCAGGCCTGAGGTCACTGATTGACAGCTCACAGGTGGGGTGGCATGTAGCCGGCAGACAAATGAAGAAATAGAAAATCCCAGATCAACCCCAATGAAAGGCGCAGCGACATCTCAATGGTCAATGGAGATTCGCCTGTATAATGCGCGCATTGACGAAGGGGTACACATACTCCCAAAACACCATCAAGTCAGATGCCACACCAAGTTAGTAACATTTAGCCAGTCAGGATACAGCACACACAGTGATCACATGCTCCCCATGCTGGGCATCTGTACACGTTACCCACTGGCCGCATTGTGTTCACTCAAGGCCGAGACCCACCTGGATTTCCCATCATATACATCAATTTATAACTCCACAGACATCGGTTCACATTACTTACCAAAAAAGGATTGACAGAACTGTTTATGACATTCAATTAATTTTATGGGACCCATTTCAGACCGATTGTAAGTTGAGACAGACCGCAGACCCTATGCCTTTTATTGTTCTACTGGCTGCACTGTTTAATTAAATGAACTGTTCCTGTTTTGCCAAAGCCTTTTTTCTCTAGTTTTCTCAAGGTATTCATGTTTAAGCAATTCATATACCTCTGGGGTAAACAACAGAACTGTTTCTGAGAATCTAAAGCGCTGAAGCCTGTCAAATACCTGCTTTCAGGTGCTATATGTAGGCAGAAAAATCCATTATGAGATATATAGAGTAGGTTTATATTTTTTACACTCTATATTGTTCATTAGTGCTGTACTATGCATATTCTGTACTTTAACTGTACGTGTAGCTATATTTAAATGCCTGTAATATAATACTAGATGATATGAATGATCAGGTTTCATTACTGGAAACAGGGGATTATTTATAGGAGAGGTGAAACTTTCTATCACACC
Source organism: Calotriton arnoldi (assembly GCA_963921515.1). Taxonomy (NCBI): domain Eukaryota; kingdom Metazoa; phylum Chordata; class Amphibia; order Caudata; family Salamandridae; genus Calotriton; species Calotriton arnoldi. The sequence goes on from CAWUFW010014920.1 coordinate 315,694, forward strand.
TTGGTATTCAAGTTGTGTGAGTATTCCCCTTCTTGCTTCTTGGCATCATTCTTGATGGAGTACTGTCTTTGATGCTGTGGTGTTGACCTCACTGGTATTATGTAATATGGGGAACTGTCATCCCAGCTCACATGGCTGCGGTATAACAAAGGAGCTAACGCCCACTCAGTGTATGAATGATTAACTGATTCTGGGATGAGGTCGGAGAAGACAGGTAAAATTACTGTTTCTCCCTTTGGACAATCCATCACGAATTCAGGAGGACAATCGTTTTAGGTCAAAAGAATATCGTAGGTGAATGACAAGTTCTTCCAAAAGAGAACATGTATTTTCTGTTGTATATTCCCTTCTATCTGGAGCTCCATCTAGTGGAAATGATGTGGAACGCTCAATCTTGTATCCAGTGTTACCACCTGGATATAGTCACTTAATCCTACTGCTGCAAAAAAATACACCATTGTCTGCTTTTAGTTATCTTTTCAGAGTTACTCTTAGTTTGTGGTTTATTAGGTCTGGATCCCAAATTATCTCCACCCACTGTTGCATACGTTTCTTTGATAATTTTGGGTAATTTGTGCTCCTGTTGCTCTGGAGGCAAATCTCCATTGCTGCTGCTTCCCCCCGGATATTACTTAACATCATGGAGGACACTGCGGAAAAATTGACTATCAGGGTGCTGCCCAGTACTCATTTTGGATCTCTTTCAGCACTTCTAGTAAAACAACTACGGGGGGTGTACCATGAGTTCTGGTATATACTAGAGAGAAGACTGTGCCCCAAGTGGTGCAGTCCTCCACAGGGCGAGTCATCCTCATAGCAAGCATATGGTAAGAATTCTGTGTTTTTCCTAGTGTCCCGTATGGGGAAACATTGCTTCAAGCTGACTTGTTTCATGTGCAATCCAGAAAGGAATTTCCTCCTGTCTGAAGGGAATTTTCCGAATGACTGCATTTGTGGGCTAACGCCTGGTTTAGCCAATTGTGGTTGTACAGCTTGAACAGCCCTCACAAGATTTGAAATCATTGATCACATAACGAACTGCGTCAGGCTTCTATATATTCTGACCAAACTATTATATAGTGTTCGTACTTGTGCTGCTGTTAAATTAGCAATATTTGAATGTGGTGTGTAGCCAGCCAAGACTGGCCTTGTTGCTCCCTCATTGCTAAGGGGACCAAGTCAAACTTCTTGTGTTGTGTGTGGTAGGGTGCCATTTAACCAATTTTGGTGTTATTGGTATGTTAGTGGTATTTCTAGATATTTGTAAGCTGTGTAGCTATGTGGAACATCAGCTGCTGGGAATTTAATAGGGGTGGGCACCAAACTCCGCCGGCAGATTACGCAGAGTTTTGCAACTCCACGCTCCACTTGGAACTTGGAATTCAGCAAAAAAACTCTGCCAACTGCCGGCGGAGCAGAGTTTACTGGCACACGCTCATTGAGCTACTTTGTAAGTGGCTCCAGACATGGGTAGCAGGTCAGGATAATCAGCAGAGCTATTTTTGTGTAATGTATAGAAAATATATCTTTATAGCATAACCTGCATACCAAACAAATGAATGCATTTTTAGCCTGAGCTGCATGTTGAATATGCATACTTAATTGTGCACCATCCCGTGCAGTAGCACTGTATCATAGGCAGCCTTATTCGAAGCCCCCCAAAATGTGACTGGCTGCCTTCGACCTGTAACTCTTTCAGAATCACTGAAAAGATTGTAACGGACTCTCTTAACATTCTGTGTGAGCCTTTCACCAACAAAATGGGCACGCACTTGCTTTTGCTGCAGCCCTCTTGCTTTTCTTGAAGTGATATTGTTACTCGCTGCCATTTAACAGTTGCTAGACTGAGTGACAAAACCCCTTCTAACCTTTCTGGTATGAACCTGCAGCACTCTAAGTCCAAGCTCTGACATCCGTTTATTTAAATTACTCGTCTGGGTTTAAAAGCCAATATTATACTACCACAATAGTGGAGTGCATAAAGTGACACATTATATAAACGACAATGAGTTGCTTTCCCACTCCATACCCTGGATAGTGCTCATGTTTTTTTAAAAGTACACAGTTTTATTGTTTGAAATCTGCCCCTCTCAAGCGAGGTCCGATCTACGTTTGTGATAGGTGGAATATCGAACACCTCGAGCAAGTGAGCAAAATGACGCTTAACCCCTGTTATTGTTAACTTCTTGTTGGCTAGTACTCAAATAGAATGAGCCCTACTAGCTTTTACAAACATATTTCCCATTTTATTGCTTTTTTTCTTGCAGGTAAATTTTTCTTTTATGTTAAATGTGATTTGCTAGAGTACTATTGTTGCCAACTGGTGGAAGCTGTATGTGTCCCAACTGAGGTAAAAGGTAGATAAGAGTGTCTTTAAAGCCACCATGAACTTGACATGTTCATTAATGCTCTCATATTCATAGAAAATAAGTTTCATGCCATAGTAGAAGGAATCTTTACTCGCATCCTTACAGGGCCCGTTGTCTTGCACCGAGTTCTTCTTTCTGGTTAACGCTACATAAATCTTTTATAAAACAAGGGGCCTTGGGCTCTCTGTCCCAAGGCTACTTCTGTCAACAAGACATGTTGAATGTTATTAAATTGTTTGACTGGGGTGAATTGTTTACAATGCACAATGCACTCCCATACTGTTCAGCGCCCTCTTCCTTGCGGTCTACAGCTCAAACCATAAACTGCCCTATATGTAGATACTACATTCATTTAGCTCAATGGCACTCACATTTATCCATCTTTGCAGGAAAGAAGGCTGAGTAAGTGCCGCCAGATTTGAGACATGTGATCTTCAGGTCTGGGACTGAGAGGTAGCGAAGGGAATGGAGCTGTAAGCTGGATGACCAGTGTCAATCAAAATGCATCATTCTCGTGCAACGTTTTGCCAAGGGTCACAAATCACAATAAGCAAACAGTGCAGCCAGGACTTGTGTCAAATAGAAGACAAGTGTCAGCCAGAACATCTTCAGGGGCAGGGAGCTCTCTTTGAGACAGTCACAGAAGTAAGGGGCTATATAAGTTAGGTCTGGTATCACCAAACTAAGAACAAGACTTGTGGTCTCTCTTCACTCCTGTAATCAATGATGTTTACAGCTAAAATTATATCAACACATATTGATGTAATAGTGCATTTTGATTTTGAGGACTGTACATGTTCTTCAACGCAACAGTGATTTCATGCAAATCTTATTTGAAATGAAATGTTTAATAACAAAATTGATTTGGTTTTCATTCTACAGGTGGTGCTAGAGTTTATAAAATGCCTTTTGTGTCACTAACGTATACCTCACCAGCAATCTAGTGTTTTGTACGAGTTGAATGTTTTAGTTATTCAGTAAATACCAAAAAGAGAGGATTGAGCATAATTGCCATTTATTTAATCAGTTTAAACATTTGAAGACTGATACCTTATTGAGTCATACAATATATATGAACTATTGGCGCTTTATTATTTTGTAATATCGTATGTGATGGCCTTGGAGTGATACTATTCAGTGTATCTATGAATGCACTTTGCTTTGTTAGCATTTGAATAGTACCCAGTGAGACCCAGAGGAAGGGTCATGCAAGGCCTAAAATTCATTTGTTGGGTTGGGGCATGGCATTATGTAATATTTGGAACTATCTGGTACTTTTCTTGTTTTTTCTTGTGAAACTTGAATTCAGAATAATATTACGGTGGACTCGCAGCTCTGCTAAATTTTTGCTGAATTTTTTAGTAACTTCGCAGAATTCCGCAGAGTGAAACTCCGTGAGCTCTGCCCAGGCTTAGAATTTAACCCATGAATAGAACACATCTGTCCTAAATGCTTTGTGGCCCATCACCACAAAAGTAACATCCCCACCCGTGAGTACAGGACCATGTTGTTGCAGCATCTGAGTAGCTGCATGACTTTAGTTTTCAGCTATGTTTATTGCTGCTGGTTCAGCCATCAGAGTACATGGAAATCAGAGAGGGTATCACTGTAGGACAATCCTTTGAAAAGGCCACGCTTAAACATCCTACAGCCAATACATAGGGGATCCCTACTTAGCTGAGGAGGATTTTTCCATAACACCTGGGACGTCATCTGTTTGGTAGATGATTAGGGTTCTTTGGGAATACAAAAATAAACCTCTCAGGCGATCCATTTCATAAGAGCCCAAACTCTAATGTTTGAGGCGCCATTTCATATTGCTTTATACTTTCTATACTAAAAACTGAGCATTTGTTGGACAACATAAATGTTGGGATGATGCGAGTTTGATTCCCCACACCCCCTTAGGAGATATTGGCATATAGGCTTGCTAGCTCACAGCGAACCATTTGCACCACTAACCTTACAGGGTAACAAATCTGTGTACAACCTCAGAAAATTCAAAGAAATTCGTGGGAAATACACAACCTGCAATTTCAATATTTATTGAAGCAGTGAGATGATTCTTGAGTAAAATATGTATGCTGCAATTAATATTAGAACAAAACATATTACCATAATTCACAATGCATAACAGTGGAGACAATTAATATTTCCACCATTGTGCTTAAACAATTAATATAAGCTATCATATATGTAGTGTAATATAGTATAATATAGTGTTCTCCTAACTAATGCTCCCTAACTTAGTTTGGCCTAGAGTGGGTGATCTGCTAACAATCCCCATTACCTACGGGCAAGTGTTATCAGGCTGTCCATCTTGGTGTGGAAAGGCTTATGCCTCGTGGAGAGGACAGGAATCAGCAGAGCTGGAATTCTGACGTAACGTGACCTCAAAGTGTTAGTAGAGTGCTCCTCTGATTTAAACGAGGAAGTGCATTTGTATATATAATAAACAGTGCCCATGTTGGCATGTTGAGGTCTTTGTCAGGCCACAATTGTTTATGTTATCTAGATAGTGTTGTAGCCTACTGGGCAACAATAAGCTGTGACATTTGTGCAGTGAACTCTATACACAGTACTGAATATTCAAGTTGTCATGATAGTGTGCCTACGAAGTTGCAATGTAAGCAAATGCAGTTTTGGGTAATCCTATCCTGCACTGACACATACACAAATGGGTCAAAAGCCACTGTGTTGCAGAAAGAAGGCAACTCAGAAACGTGAGCATAAAGATGGTGTTGTTTCTAGTCGGGCCATGTGACAACAGGAGAACACAGACCTGGGTCAGACCACTCCAGTGCTGATGGTCTCTCCAGGTTCTTCTGCCTTAGAGATGAGAACTCCCAGGAGGTTGGGCAGTTCTCCCCACTTTCGTGCTACACCTGCCACCCTTAGGGTGGTCTTCCCCCAAACATTTTTCCTGCTTGCTTCCAATTTTTGCTGAAATTCATTTTTGTTGGCCTTAGGACTTTGTGCACTTTACACTGCTAACCAGTGTTATAGTGCTTGTACTCACTCCCCTAAACATGGTTTGATTGGCATATACCTATTTGGCATATTTAATTTACTTGTAAGTCGCTTGTAGAGTGGTATACCATAGGCTTAAGGCTTGTAAATTAAAAGCTACCAGTGGGCTTGCAGCACTTATTGTGCCACCCACTTAAGTAGCCCTCTAAAGCATTTAGCAGCCTGAATGCAGTGTTACACTGCCATGTCGACTTGGCATTTCAACCCCATTGCCAGACCTTAAATTTCCCTTTCATTACATATTCGTCACCCCTAAGGCAGGCCCTAGGTAGCCCATAGGGGAGGGTGTTGTGTAATCAATAGGTAGGAAATGTACTTTTACATTTTGCATGTTCTGGTAGTGAAAGACACCCAAATTTGTTTTTCACTATTGTGAGGCCTACCCTTCTCATGGGTTAATATTGGGAAATCCTTATTGCACTTATAAGCTGTAATTCCTGATTGAGAAGGAGCTGATCTGTCATGCTTCATATCATTGGAATGGTAGTGATAAATCATTTTTACGGGTAAAGATGAATTTAGCATTATGCTTTAAAAAATTAAATTTTTAGAAAGATCTTTAACAACACCAGAATTGCCAGTACTGACACACATTCACAAACTCACTTCAATTCATGATCACACAACTGAATCACTGTGACCACCATTTATTTAGATAATTTCGATTTTGTTGTGGGGGGAATCCGTTTGGCACAATTCAAAACAATTTCACAAGTTTTTTTTTCAAATACAGTACAAACATAGTCAAAAACAAAAACAATCATGAACGTGCATGTTTGATACGATACACGTAAGACAAATATATACAAAATAACACAATTAGACACTCAAAAAGTGTTGTGCCCTGGTTCTGACTTTTTGTTTGCCCTTTCAGGAGCTTCATGTATTTTTATCCTAACTTTGGGGCCTATTACGATGGCGGTCGGAAAACCTCCCCGACCGCCATGGTAGCGGGAAAAGACCGCCCACATGGACCGCGACATCACCGCCGGTCAAATTATGATGACGCGCTGTCGAAATCCGACTGCGGCGGTCTGATCGCGGGCCTTAACATTGCAGCGGTTGCTGCTGCCCGCAGCACCGCAGTGATGCCGAAAGGAGCATGTCCTGCATTTCCCTGCACTGCGTGGCAGGCACTGCACAGTGCCTGCCACCTGGTACAGGGAAATGCAGGGGGGGACCATGGGTACCCCCCCAGTGCACCCACACCCCCCCAACACATTGGGGGCCCGCAACGGGCCCCCGGAAGACAATCTCCGCATGCCTTTCCATGGCGGATTGACCGCTGAGGAAAGGCTGGCTACCGCCAGCATCATAATCCTGCCGGCGGAGCCTGCTCTGCACCGCCACCATTATCCCGGTCCTACTCCGTCCGCCAGGCAGGAGTGCGGATGGCAACCGGCGGAAAAGCGGCAGTCGGAATTTCCCACCGCTGCGGTCACCACCGCCATCCTAATTTGACCAGCGGTTTTCTTGGTTGCGATCGCGGGCGGATGTCCTCTGCCGGTCCGGCGGGCACCACTGCCGGCCCGGTGGTGGACATCCGACCACCATCGTAATAGACCCTAAGTGGGCTGTACCCAGACAGTGACAAAAATATAGGACTCAGGGAAGATGTACTGCTCTTATAGGGTTAAGTGCTCAATTGTTCTGAGTCCTGAGGAGAACCCAAAAAGAGAAAAAGGTGCAAGTGCATTTAAAATAATTTTTACTTAAGCTCAGTGTTGCTAGAGTGTTTAACATTATAAGAACAGTAAATTCTCCCTGAGTCCTGTATAGGCACTGTCTGCGTACAGCCCACTTAGTTAGGAGCTTTAAATGATAATATAAGATAACATTATTGCATTTTTGTTGTTTTGGTGTCAAATAATCTTTAAAAATGTACTCTTTTTTTAAATGGGTTTGGTATTTTTTCTTGTGTTGTGTTTTCACTTTGTTACTGTTTGTGTGCTGCATAAATACATTACACATTGCCTCTAGGTTAAGTCTGACTGCCTTTAGTGCCAAGCTACCCAGGGTGAAGCCCAGGTCAATGCAGTGCCATTTTGTGGAATCACCTTGCAAGGGATTGTGGCTAGTGCTTGACCAGGACTCACACCCCAGTCAACCAACAACCCAATTCCTCACACCCTGCCTTTCTGGTGCTGTTTCCAGACTATCTAAAAGGGGTATGCAGTCCTTTGTGAGGAGGCAGGATACGGCCTATTCACGTGTAATTGGCGCTGGGCCCAGCTCCTCACGTCCATCCTGCCAGTGAGTACCCATCCAGTCACATCTAAGCTCCTCGTTGTGTGTGGCTGTCTAGGAGGAATACACAAAGCCCAACTATCAGTTACACCGAGTCATGTGACCCAGAGACAAGCTGCAGGCACCAAATGGCTAAGGCAAGAAAAGGCCAGCTTTCTAAATGTCCAGTTCCAGAGACACCAAACAGGAACTTTTTCTCATTTGGAAATTACACTTATAAAATGTAATAAGGCAACTTCAATGTTATCCTAGGGAAGAGATCGGCCGTGCAGTAGTGAAAAACACATTTAAGAGATTTTCACTGCCCGGACATTTAAAACTTAAAAATACATCTCCTACCTTTTAAATACATTGCACCCTGCCCTCTGGGCTGTCCAGTGCCTACTCAATGGTTGACTTATATGTATTAAAAATAAAGGTTTGTACCTGGCAAAAGGTTTGCATTGCCAGGCCCAAATTGGCAGTTTGAAACTATACACACAGGCTCAGCAATGGCAGGCCTGAGATATGTTTAAAATCATACTTAAGTGGATGGCACAATCAGTGCTGCAGACCCACTAATAGCATTTTACCTACATGTCGTGGGCACATGTAGTGCCACTTTACTAGGGACTTACAAGTAAATTAAATATGCCAATTAAGTATAAGTCAAAGTCACCATGTTGTAGGAAAAGAGAACCAACACTTTAGCACTAGTTAACAGTGGTAAAGTGTGCAGAGTCCTAAGGCCAGCAACAATGAAGTCAACAAAAACAAAAGTCTGAAGGCAAAAAGTTAGGGGAAATCCATGCGAATGATGCCCGATCTAACAGGCTCGCAAGCAGCACCTGAAAAACTGTCACTCTCACCCTAGTCACCAGCAAGTTGGACTACAGGAACACCCTCTAGACTGGAATCACCAAGTAACTCACTAGAGGACTACAAACCATCAAGAACTTGGCAGCTAGACTCATCTTCAAACTCCCACACATCACATCACACCTCAGGGAACTCCACTGGCTCCCGACACACAAACATGCTCATTTTAAACTCCTCACACACACACGCACACACAAGGAACTACACAACTTAGCCCCCACCAACCTGAACAGTTGCATGTCCTTCCACCCACCACTCAGACACCTCTAGTCTGCAGGACTCCTACTCGCACACATGCCACACATGCACCGAGCAAGATCAGGAGGATGGACATTCTCTTACATAATTCCTAAAGTGTGAAACAGTCTTCAGCTCCACATCAGAGCCTCCTTCTCTCTTCTTGAATTCCGCAATAACCTGAAGACATTGCCTTTCAAGTAAGCAATCTACCATAAGCAGGGCTAGGCACACACACCTACTCAGCTCCAGGATACCCTAGCAGGGGATTGTGCACTCTACAAATACACATAACATAACATTATTTTTTAAGTAAAAAATTGGTTTTAAACAAAAATAATAACATTTAGGGGTCGATTCCGATCTCGCTCGGTATGCCCTCAAAGAGCCGCTCGTAGGCTTACCTTCCGAATGACACGTTCCGGCAGGTGGTCCATCCGGGCAAGGAAGTACGATGTGCAAATGTGCTCAAAATCCGAATGAGCCGTACGCTCCGATCCCAGCTACAGTTCCCGTACGAGCCGGATCCGTAAACGCCGAATTGAGTCGCATGGAAGCAAATACACAGCAGTTTCCGGCCGGACAAGTACGATGGGCACTTCCTACGCGCCGAACGGGTCGCCACTTCCAGCACGTCACAGCATCCGGGAGAGCAGTATTACAGGCTCGATTCGCGCAACAACACGATCCACTGCTACGAGACGGACCAACTAGCAACAGGTACGAGACGGAGCAACAATCAGCGTGTACGAGACGAAGACAGCATGAAGCCTATCGCGCAGGTCATCCCAGTTCTGTACATCTATGACCGGATCAGGAACAGACGCCTACGTCGGAGACGGTAAGTCAGACACCCACCACAGAAACAAACGACACGTACCCGCCATATTTCACACACACATAGGGATGTTGATATGCCGTACACTAGCAACAGCTCAACCATAGGGGCATGAAGCCCATCACTACCAGTACCCCCTACCCATAGGGGGCTGGATGCCTAGCACTACCACCAGTGCCCAGCCCATAGGGGCTGGATGCCTAGCACTACCAGTACCCTCTACTCATAGGGGGCTGGATGACTATCACTACTACCATCCCCACTCATAGGGGGCTGGATGCACATCACTACCAGTACCCCCTACCCATAGGGGGCTGGATGCCTACCACTACCACCAGTGCCCAGCCCATAGGGGCTAGATGCCTAGCACTACCAGTACCCCCTACTCATAAGGGGCTGGATGCCTACTACTACCAGTACCCCCTACTCCCAGGATGCTGGATGACTATCACTACTACCATCCCCACTCATAGGGGGCTGGATGCACATCACTACCAGTACCCCCACTCATAGGGGGCTGGATGCCTAGCACTACCACCAGTGCCCAGCCAATAGGGGCTGGATGCCTAGCACTACCAGTACCCCCTACCCATAGGGGGCTGGATGCCTACCACTACCAGTACCCCCTACTCCCAGGATGCTGGATGACTATCACTACTACCATCCCCATTCATAGGGGGCTGGATGCACATCACTACAGTACCCCCTACCCATAGGGGGCTGGATGCCTACCACTACCACCAGTGCCCAGCCCATAGGGGCTGGATGCCTAACACTACCAGTACCCCCTACTCATAGGGGGCTGGATGCCTACCTCTATCAGCACCCCCTACTCCTAGGATGCTGGATGACTATCACTACTACCATCCCCACTCATAGGGGGCTGGATGCACATCACTACCAGTACCCCCACTCATAGGGGGCTGGATGCCTAGCACTACCAGTACCCCCTACCCATAGCGGGCTGGATGCCTACCACTACCACCAGTGCCCAGCCCATAGGGGCTGGATGCCAACCTGTTCTAGCAATACCCACACACTGGATGGGGGATGCATAACACTACCAGCATCCACACACATAGGGTGAGTGTGTAGGCAAAACACACCACCCCTACCATCATGGCAATAGTGGGTTTCCTGTGTCAAATGCCTACAACAGTGAATCTGACAGTGAACAGACAATGTACCTCCCATCACATGTGTGACCAAAAGCTGAGTGTGTGTTTCACTATTCAAACATTACATGATCACTGTGGTAATGGGGTCTGGACCCCCACTCACCACAGTGACCAAAAGGCCAGTGTGGGGTGGGAAACCACAGCAGTCTATGCTCACTGTGGTAATGGGTTCTAAACCCCCCCATCAGTACAGTGACCAAAATGTAAGTGTGGAGTTCAAAACTACAGCAGTCCATGATCATTGTGGAAATGGGGTCTAAACCCCCATTCACCACACTGAGCAAAATGTGAGTGTGGGGTTTAAAAGTACAGCACATTTTGCACATTGTGGTAATGGGGTCTAAACCCCCACACACCACAGTGAGCAAAATGTGAATGTGGGGTTTAAAAGTACAGCATATTTTGCACATTGTGGTAATGGGGTCTAAACCCCCACACACCACAGTGAGCAAAATGTGAATGTGGGGTTTAAAAGTACAACACATTTTGCACATTGTGGTAATGGGGTCTAAACCCCCACACACCACAGTGAGCAAAATGTGAATGTGGGGTTTAAAAGTACAGCACATTTTGCACATTGTGGTAATGGGGTCTAAACACCCACACACCACAGTGAGCTAAAGGTGAGTGTTGTCATGAAAAAAGTTGCAACTGCTAAACAGCATGTATGATTCCTGGTCCCAAAACCACAAGCACGTTTGAGGCAAAGTAGTGGTTGTGTCCCATACAGACACAGATGTGGTGAGGCAAAGATTGCTGTGCAACAAAAACACCCTCTGCCATGTGCAGACAAGCATCGCCCATGGGGGCTGAGAATGCCTCCAGTGTCCAATTGGACAATGTCAGAAGTGGCCATCATAATGCAAACATACATACCTGAACAAACACATACACAAACTAAGCATTCCGTGGATGCTGCAGCTGTTAGGTCACAAAGTCCCAGACCATGGCAGCTATGGGACATACCAAACATGATGAATGTGCACACTGATGAGGCAAGAGTCCCAGGGACAGTAGGGAAGAATCTCCAACCAACATCCACCCAATGGCCCACAAAACACATACCAATGCAGTGCTGCAGATGCACAGACACAGCCAGCCAGACTCACACTGCATATCAAACACAACGTGTGTGTGTGTGTCAGTGTCCCCAGGCTACTACACAACACATGAGGGGGCAGAACTGCAATCACACAGATGTGTACACAGTGACAAAATAAAGAAACTCATTAATTCGGCACACCTTTGTGGTCAATCACACATTGTTAGATGAGTGGGATCCCAACAGATCAATGTGACACAAGCTGGGCGGAACATCAACCAACACAGCAAGAGACACAACCACCACAGCACTACCCTCAGGGACCCCACAATGTGGTGACACTAGCATGCTTAGTAATTCCCCTGTGATGACAAATGTAGATGTTGCACATACTGTGAAGCACAGTCACCTGTGCACACTGGGTCATGAGTTCTGACCAACAAACTGCCATCACACAAACAGAAACCACAGGGCATGGCCTGTAATGCAAGGCCCAAATGGAGGTAGGGGCCTAGCTACAACACAACTCACATTTGGCCACTCCAAACACCACACACCTGGATCTGCACCAATGTGCATCAGTGAAGCCCACATGGACTGGTGACACTGACATGCACCTATGACAATCTCAGGGGTGGGGGTGGGGATCTAAGGTACCCATCATTCATCACACGTGCCCAGTCAACAACCCTCGTGAATGTCTGACACACTGCACAGTATGCGGGACATGGCCATGAGCTGAAATGTACTAGAATCATTGGGATCCCTGCCACAGTCACACACCAATTAAGAACCCAAGGAGACCCATATTGAACACATGCTGACACCTTCCAACATTGCACCACTGTACCTGAGGAGTGGGAGCAGTCACACACACATACACGTGTCACAATCACTGAAAGATAACACATAGTCATAACAACATGATGGCGGAAACACAAAATGGCCTTGGGGAATCCTGAATGTGTCCCACGTGTGTTTGCCCACATCCCAGGACCTCACAACAAACACACCTAGGGATGACACCCTAATGACCAGTAGTTAGCCATGTACCTACAGCCAAGAAAACCCTGTCCCAAGCTGTGGGATGAACACAGGACAACTCAGCAAGCACCACAAACTGGAACATCTGTAGGGAATACAGCCTGTGTAGAAAAAAGGAATGGAAGGGAACACACACAGACATGCTCACAGAACACACACCATGGGCTCAAGCAATGTCATGGAATAACACACTGCCATGAGGTGACTCCACTCCTGTGGAAGGTCAGCTGTGCCAAACGTTGTCTATGCAGGGCTCTGTCATGTCACCATAAAACTTGGTCACTGAGCCAACAATTACAACACAATGAAGGCTCTGGTCACATCAGCCTGTGTATGGGAGTGTCCCTCAAGTCATCTGCACATACTCAATACACATGTATAGCAAGCTGCACTGATGACACAGTAGACTGCCACACCATTGATGCGCAAACCTGCATGTCCAGTGGAGATGGGCCCACAGTCAGGGAGATAGACAAATTTAACAATGTTGAGCCCAACAGATGTGCATGACTGTAAGCCACAAATGTCATCTGGCAAATGAAAGATGAAAATCCCTGTGCCAAATTTGGTAATCATGACACACTCAGATTGCTGCAAAGGATGACATGGATACAGACCACAATTGGACACATATCCCATGGGCCACATGGAGTCCATCACACCAACACTTCACTTTCCTGATCTCAACAACAGTATTACAACAGCAAATGCATGATAATACTCATCAACATCATGTACATCAAAAGCTAAACCACTAGATACCAATAGAGGCTTTATTCAGCAATTGGAACTTTTAAACTGTGAAGTCCAAAGTAAACAAATGCCAATGGCCAGTCCATTCACATAGTCCAAACAGGGTGAAATGTGACAAATGTCACCCATTGCTTGCCTGCACTGCTACGGACAGGGGACATCCCCCCTTGGAGGGGCATACATATGGGCCGGCCAGGCACCGCAGGGACAGATCAGGGGATAGCAGAATGAGGCAGGGGAGGGGGGGTGGGTGCAGGAGTGTCACTGGCAACTGCAGTGGAGGTGTCTGATACAGTGGGCGCCGTCACCACTGCAGGGCTCAAGCCAGATGTGGTGGGTGCCGGCATCAATGCAGTGGGCAGGTCAGATGTAATAGACGGGGTCTCCACTGCAGTGCCCAAGTCAGACGGGGTGGATGTGGACTCCACTGCAGTGCCAATCTCCGAAGGAGTGGAATGGGGTGCAGATGAGGTGGCCAGGACAGAGGGGGGGACATGGTCTCCACACCAGTGGCAGGAACAGGCTGAGCGTGTGGGGTGGGGGTGGAAGTGCATGTGCCAGGGGGGGAGGGCCTGATCATTTTGGGGATGTGGTATTGGTGTGTGTGGGAACCTGGGGCAGGGTGTGGTGGGGGAACCTGTGGAGTGGTGGCCTGGGGGCTGGAGGATGGAGACTGTGTGGTGGAACTGTGTGATTTTGGTGGGGTCTTGCTCTTCCTGGTCCGGGGGGATTTGCGTATGGGGGCCTCAGTGTTCCTGCGCCTGGGGGAGGGTGTCCGTGTGGCAGGGGAACTCCCCTCTGTGCGTGGTGATTTCCTCTTCCCCTTGTGAGTAGGATCAGATGGATCTGTGGGGAAGAGGCCAAGGTCACGGAGGAAGAGCTTCTGGGAAGGGGGGTTGCAGGTGAGGCAAGGGAAGGGGTTTTGGAGGGAGAGGTATCTGAGGACTGCGGAGTGCTCATGGATGCCTGTGTGTGTGTCTGGGCCCCATCCCCTGTGTGTGTGGTATCAGTCCCCTGAGTGTGCGTGCGTGTGTATTGGGATTTGGGCTTGCGTGTCCGTGTGCTGCTCGTGTCTGTGGTGGTGCTTGCCTGTGCCGGTGTGTGTGTGTGTTGGACAGGTAGGGTAGGGGGATTGTGGATGGGACAGAGGTAGGAGGGGTGAGGGAGTGTTGGAGGAGGGACACTGCTGCTGTCAGTGAGGAGGCCATGGACTGATTGGTCCTCTGTAGGGCAAACATGTTAGATGAGATGCCCTCCATGAAGGACACCAGTTGTGTCAACAGACTGGTGTGAGCATGGAGGACACTCAGCATCGATGTCTGCCCTACATGGAGCCGCTTAAGCAAGTCCACAGACTCCACACTCAGGGCAGCAGGGGAGACAGGGGCAGGGGGTGCGGTGCCTGGCACAAAGGAGACATGGGCCCCCACACAGGACCCTCCACGGACCTCAGGGATGGGAGCAGATGGGAGGGTGGTGATGGTGGTGGTGGTGGCGGGGACAGACTTGCTAGCTGGTGCCTGGTGGCTGCTGACACCCGCCTCCACAAGGGAGTCATCATCTGAGCTGCTGTGTTCCTCAGCTGAGGTGGATGGCGCTGAGATCTCCTCGGTGTGGCTCCCCTCACCCTCCGTGCCACTGGGTTCCTCCGACTCCTCGGCAGCTGACCCAGTCTGGCTCTGCGGCTCCTCCTGGTCCGTGGAGCTGTCTCCTCCTGTGGCCGTAGATGTATCTGCAAACAATTATGAAAAACAGATCCACATCAGTCACCTGTATTGACCTGACACACCACAGTAAGTACAGCACATTACAGATCAAGCCTTGGCATCAGTTGCTAAACATTGCAAAAAGTGCTGACACATATTTGAACTAGCCACTTGTCGGCCTGCCACTCAACCATGCCCCTCATATCCATGGAGCCATCTCTGTGGTGCATGTAGGATGGCAACAATCATGTGTGCACACATGCACCACATAGACCGTTGTCCAACTTCCAAGAGTTAAGATTGAAATGTGTCACTACACACATATCCCTTCTCCTGCCAGTTACTCAGTACATGTGTCTGGGAAAGGGATGGGCAGAGTCATTGTCGATATAATGGTTCGTCACTCATCACCAGACACCATGATGGCGTCATGTCTTGATAGTCAATGTTACAATGGTGTGCATGCATGACATCTCACAATACTGCAGGATACACCTTTGCAAGTGGTATGCCATGGCACAGCCATGTCTGGCAAATCAGTCATCATTGGCTCCTGTCACAGGGGCAGTGCATACCAAAAACAGCAGTCTGCACTGTGCCACCATCATGGATGTTTTGGGAATGCAAGCTCGGTAGCTGTCAAGTGCACATGTTCACCCCCTGCTACCCACATCATTAGGACTCTGATGCACCCACGTCATTCACATGTGACATCTGAGTAAGTGCAAACACAATTCTGTACACATGTACACATCACAGGCTGATGAGAACGATAATGAGCTGCTTGCACTTGAATGTTGAAATGACCATTGGGCACACTCAAGTGATGACACACCTATGTTTTACCCCATGTGCAGATTCAACAGCCACATCTCAGATGGCTGCACACCCCAAACTGTGTCACACTCCAGTAGTCCGAAAAGCTAGGCCAGTCCACAATGACACAGAGGCAGACACCATTAGTGCACATTACACAATGTCCAACATGTTGGATGACACACAGGAGTAGGAGAGCAGAATGCTAATTATTGCCGGAGAGGGTATACCTGTCCTGGTCCCTGTGCAACATGGGATTACCCTGAACACTAGGCAGGTGGCTATGCATGTGTGACACACATGATGTACATTCTTCTGTGGCCCCAACATTGGTCTCACCTGCTGCCTGGGTGTGTTGTAAATACCCCAGACACATGTGGTGAGTCAGATCAGCAGTTGGACACATATAAATTGACCACACACAGTACATGTCAGATTTCGGCAAATGTGTAACCAATTGACCCAGTCATGAAGCCCACAACAAAGTCCCTGTAGCAGATGCTGTCCCCAACTTTAACCTTAGTTAACAGCAAGGACACAGAACCCAAGTGACAGAAGTCACAGACTGAAAGGGCCACACCTGTGTATCAGATGAGGATGGGGCATAACACAATTGAGGAACATGACTCTTGTTGTAGCAGACAGACGCACTGTGGGAGTGTAACCAGCCTAAAGGAGTGCAAACAGCATGTGAGACAAAGGTCACAGAAAAGTCTAGCACTTACCCCCTCCTTGCTACTGTCCGGCCTTCAACTGCCCATCCAGGTCAGGGAAGACCACCGCCAGAATCCGGAGCATGTGAGGGGTCAGGGTCCGTCATCCGCCCCTCCTGCGAGGAGGCGACAGCTTCAGCTGGACTCTTGCGATCCGCCGGGTCCAGCCACAAAGGTCCTGCCTCCTCTTCTGGCAGTTGCGGATGTGGCGCCTGTAGACCCCCACAGATCGTACTGCCCGGGCAATGGTCAGCCAGATATCCTGCTTCTGATGGGCATCAACCTGTGAGGATGACAAAGTTAGAAGAGCATCACTACACATGCAACATATTTGTGCATCACACAGTTGGAAATACATGTCTCTATCACAGGGGCACAAGATATACACAGGTAGTGCAACCATGGTAATGGACAGTTGTCCAGCAGTTACAACATGCAAACATTGCCTGGGAATGACAAACTACTCAATTTGCACTCTGTCAGCACAGTACCTGTTCAGTACATGTAACTACACACTTTGGGGTTGACAACTGCTCAGTGAGCATGCTAGCCACTGGTGTACACAATGCTAGTACTGCTAGTCAGACAACATGCACAATGAGAAAGGATGTGGTTTGCACACTCACCTGCTCCCCTGGTTTCCCATACAGCTTGCTGTACTGTGGAAGGAGGCTGTCCAGTAGGGCCTGGTTCTCCTCCTCTGTGAAGGCTGGGGCCCTCTCCACAGTATGTGCCATTCTTGAAGCCAGAGGATGCAGAGACAGCAGCAGTGGTAGCAGAGAGATGTCAATCTGTAGCATGTAGTGCAGGCAAGTGAGCTCTCAGGGCCACAGACAGCCTTATATCTGTGCTGCAGAGTCAGAATCTGTCCCATGCGTACAATGCAATAGGTCCGACACATTTGCATCTAATGAATCTGGCCAATCCATGGAATTGCACAAGCCGTACACGCCTTCCGCATCGTTTAAAATTTCAACTTCATAACACCATTGAAATTGCAACATTGTTGTAGTGAGCCAACTGAATTTTCGGCTCACGATTCGTACAAGTTTCGAATCTGCGTCCGTCTCCATGACAGGCCATAGCCAATACGTACACAGGGCTCGGTACCTAACTGTACGACGCGTATTTTGAAAAATAACACGCACCCGTCTCCATGATAGTCAATAGCCAATGCGTACGCACGGCTCGGTCCCTGGGTGTACGACGCGTCTTTTGAAAACTCACCAGCATCTCTCCCCATTACCATCTATGGGCCAGGCATGCGCACGGATCTGTCTCGAAGTGTACGACGCGTCTGTGATAAAGTCACCCGCGTCTCTCCCCATTACAATCTATGGGCCAGGCATGCGCACAGATCGGTCTCGAAGTGTACGACGCGTCTTTGATGAAGTCACCCGCATCTCTCCCCATTACAATCTATGGGACAGGCATGTGCACGGATCGGTCTCGTACTGTACGATGCGTCTTTCCTGAAGTCACCCGCGTCTGCCACTGTTGGTGTCACTGGCTAACGGATGCCACCCACTGTTATTTGCCAGGGACTCAGATACACACTACAACACCACAGCCTGTGACACAGTGTATCCAAAGGCATGTAAGGCTGCATTACCTGTGTGTGTATGGGGGTCAACATATGATTTGTTGTGTAGCACTTTGTGGCAGCCACTCCCAGACTGTGCAAGGGTTCATGGGGACAGCTTCCTTTGTGTGTTCGTGCACATTACCACTGTAATGGACAACTGTACAGTTCAGAGCTTGAGGCATGTACACATTTCCAGGGGGACTTTGTGTATGACATGTTACATACACCCTGACTCTTAGGTGGGATGGTATGTGTGTCACAGGGTGTTGCAGTGCCACAATTGTGATGTACATTGACAGTCTGTGCACATATTGTGTTTCAGATGTCTCAGATTCCATGTGCCCATTGGTAAACAGTCTCCACATCCATGTGGTTTGTGCATGCACATTGATGTTGTGTCTGTGTGTCACAGATGTCCATGTAAGTCCTGCAGAGACATCAGGGGCCACTTCCTGTGGGAGTCATGGGCGTGTAGTGGCGTGTACATGATGCCACATCATGCCAGTGTCCGTGTGGCAATACAAGGTCCCTGAGTATCTGCCTGTCAAGGAGCTGTGATGCAGGGAAGACATCTGTCCTCACTTGTCACTGTGGTGTGTGTTTGGTATGTGACATCAGTACAGATGTACTGTGACACAGCCCATTGAGTTGACACAGCACAACATGGAACTTGTTGTGTACACATGTTGAGATGAGATGTGAGATGATGGGCATGTAGGTGACATATGTGTCCATACACAACAGCACACACATAAAGCACTTGTGTCTTTTTATGATGTATCATGTGAAATTTAGCATAGTCAGTGCCACATAGGTAGGGGAACTTACTATCTTTCTTAGCTCACCTATGTACTGCAGGAGACCAGCTGTCCATAGACCGTTCCCTGACCTTGCTACCATGGTTGAACGCGACTCCATCCGACGGTACCGCTTCACCAGGCCACTGATTGAGGATTTGGCGGAGCAGTTGGCCCCACATTTGCAACCTGGCCGGCCATACCCTACAGCGCTGACCCCCAAGGTGAAGATGATGGCAGCCCTACACTTCTTTGCCACCGGTACCTTTCAATACACTGTGGCGTCTGCTGGTGGGATGTCACAGACTATGTTCAGCCGTGTGCTTCGCGATGTGTTGGAGGCAATGTTAACTTTCCTGAACCTCTACATCCATTTCCCTAACCCACAACAACTCACTGACATCAAGAGTGACTTCTATGCACTGGGGAGAATGCCACATGTCATCGGCTCCATTGATGGGACACATGTGGCTTTGGTACCACCACAGGCACATGAGCTGCCATACCGGAACAGGAAACATTTCCATTCAATTAATGCTCTGGTGGTATGTCTGGCGGACATGTCTATTTCACATGTGTGTGCACGATTCCCCGGTTCTGCGCACGATGCGTACATCATGAGGATTAGTCGCATCCCGAGGATGATGGCACAGATGCAGAACCAGCATGTCTGGCTTGTCGGTGTGTACTGACTGTTTGACATTGTGTGTGTTTGGCAATGTTGTTTTCCACGCTCTTTTCAAACTCAGCTAATGTGCAATTGTCTGTATGTAGGTGACTCCAGATACCCCAACATGCCATGGTTGCTGACACCCCTCAGGAACCCTGTGACACCAGCAGAGATGCGCTACAATGAGGCACATGGTCGGACCAGGAGAGTGATCGAGCGGACATTTGGTCTCCTGAAAAGCCGCTTCCGCTGCCTGGACAAGACAGGAGGGGCCCTCCCATATGCACCTGCTAAGGTGTGCAAAATCATCATAGTCTGTTGCATGCTACACAACCTTGCAGTGAGGAAGGAGTTGCCTCTCATCCAGGATGACGATGACCAACATCCGCCACCTGTGGAGGATCCTGGCCTGGGCCACGATGCCAGTGATGATGATGATGAGGGTGATGTCCGCACACAGCTCATCAACAACTTTTTCGCCTGAATGTGAGTATACAGGGATGTTTTGTCAATGTATTGTGTTTGCCTGATATGTGTTGGTGGTGCTCAGTTGCTGTGTGAGTGTGGCTGTGTGCTACTTGACTGGATGCGTGCAGTGATGTGTCCTTTCAGGTAGTCTGTACTCCTCAACAGTGTTGACATGATTACGTGGTTTTGTGTGGGTATCTTGTGACATGTTTCGGGCATGTGTATTGCTGTTCTATCATGTTCTTCTGTCCTTCACAGGGTACTTTGGCTGTTTGGTCAACTCTGACCCCCGACTCCCAGAATCCAGTTCCAGGGTGGAAGTAGTCATCTACCAACAAGTGATGTGCCACACACCCCTGGACTTTAATTATTCCACACTTGGTGACTGTGTGGCCACTGTCACGTGGGATTACCTTGCATCTGTGGTGGCATCAACATGTTGCAAATGTGTAATCAACCTGTGCTTCACTTTGGGATGTGCGTTGTCGGTCTCCACACATCCAACATTCATTTGCATGCTGTACCTGTGGGCATCTTGACACAGACTCAAGAAGGGTGTTGTGTATATGCATCCCACTGCATTCTCTGTTCACATAAGTTAGGACGATGAGTTAGATGGGCATGGTAAGTATGTGTTGTGTTGACGTAGTGGGGTGTCTACCTCATATGTGTCACATCACCATGACTCACATGACTGTGTTTACATAGCTGTAGTAGTTCACATGCACAGACATCTTTTCACAGGTCATCCTCTCAATAACACAAACCAAGTTTCAGTCACAACAGAGGCATGTATTGTGTTATAGTGAATTTATTTACATGCATGTATTTGTAAGTTATACGTAAGTGAAAGTGCTGTACAGTGCAACAGGAATCCAAAGCTCACAGTGCAGTTGGTAGTGTTGATTGATGAAATTTCTAGAGTAAAGTCCACAGTCCTTTGGAACATTGGTCCAACTTAGACCCTCCATCACATGTGTGGGAGTTTAGCGACAGTCAACAAGGTGAACGCTTTGCACACATTGGATGATGTCTAGAACAGGTAGTCACGTCCTGGTGGGTATGCATGGCCATCTGACTCTTACTTGTCCTTCTTCGGACGACCCCTCTTCTTCTTTTCAGGGGGACCCTCAAGTGCAGGCTGGTGCGGTGCAGAGGACTCTCTGCCAGAGTCCACCTCCCTCCCTGTGGCAGTTGCTGATATAGTGGCAACTGATGTAGTGGGCACACAGGGAGGTGTGGTCATGTTGTTGGCTATCTGGTGGAGGCATGTCAGTATGTCCCTATGCACCGCCGTGAGTTCATCAATTTTGTCCATTTTGGACCGGGTCATGTGGGAGTCCATTCTGGCATGATGTGCAGCCTGCTGCTGTTGCATGTCCCTGAGGATCCCCACAACCTGGCCAAATCCTCCGGTGCTTTCCTGGTACGCATCGATGATGCGTCCCAACTGCGGATCTTCCTGCAGTCCAGCCCCATCAGCAGGCCGTTGCCTCACCCTGACCACCCTCACACCACCACTGCCCACATGGGCAGGACCTGCCCTGGCAGGCACATGCGACACTGGGCCCCTGTCTGTGTTGGCACTGGTGTTGTTGTCCATCAGCTCCTGGGTGCCCTGTGTACCTGTGCTGTCATTGTCCTGTTGCCTTGGTCTGGCTGTGTTAGCAGGGGTGATTGAGGTGTTTTCAGGTGGTCCAGGAGTGGTGGCAGGGTGTGCTGATGTTACAGCTGCTGGGGCTGGGAGCGGGGCCACACCGGAGGTGCCAGGTTGTTCATCCTCGTCCAAAGAGGACATAGAGGCATCCACACCGGGGAGGTCAGGGTCATCCAGAGTCTGGGGCTGGGATTCGTCTTCTGTTCTTGCTGGGTCCCCAGCATCCCCTGTGGGTGTAAGAGACACACAATGTATGTAATGTTTCTGCACACATCAACGGTTCACACACATTAGTTGTCACTGCACATCATGATGAGTGTATTTACATTGCATTGTCCTACATTGTCAGTGACGGGTGTCTATTTTGGTTTAGCACAATGTCATTTGATGCTTGAGCATTTTGATGGGCACGTAGGGCTGTGTGCATGAACATCTCATTTCATGATTGTTTGACTGTACATAGGCATTGCTACTCATGTGCCCTCATGTGCCTGACACAGGTGTGTCACTCCTCTCAACATTCGTACTTTAACAATGACATACATGCACTTCCACTTGCAATGTGTAGCACATTTGGACGTTGTGTGCTGGCATTTGTGCTTGTATTTGTGAGTAACATTGTTGTGTCTGAACAACATGGTCACAGTACGGTATGGCTGCATTCACTGTGGAGATACTATTTTGTTGTGTGTGTCCCTAGTTCACATATCATTTCACACATTGGATGGTGTTATCCGTAGCTGATGATGTTGGGGTAGAGTTCTGTGCGTGACGATGTCATTTATGTGGTCAATGTCCTCCATGGTAAGGGGTATTTATAACGGCAGATCGCAGACTATCCCATGCTCATGAGAGAGGGCCAGAGGTTTGTGTGTTTGACTTATGCTGCTGTGAGTTGTATGCCTACTCCTGCCCAGGCCAGGTTACTCCTTGTGTTGCAAGTGTCAATGACAGTGAGGGGAGTGTTGTGTGAGGGATGCAATCAACGCTGCACGATGTAGGAGTGGAATGCAGATCACCACAGTGCCTTGCGTAAATGACACCATGCTACGGTGTCAGCTATGTTGCTGTGGCCATTCCATTCACTATCATGTGTCTCCTGTGAATGGCACACACCTTCACAACCAGGCCAGGGGGCACCCCTGCCACACTGCAGGCCCAGACAGTGAGAGGATACATACAGTTGCGATGGCTGTCAGTGTGAAGGGGTTTGAGGGCCAAGTGCATTGGTGTGACTTGCAGCCAATTCATACGTCTGGCCAATGTGTCAGGCATCTCGCCTGGGCATTTACTTTTTGTGTGAGTGGACCCAAGGGGTGTATTTGTTCCTGCTGTGGAGGTGTGTGTATTTGCAGGATTGCTGGTATTTGGTGTACTTGCAGGCCCACCTTCTCCCACAGGGGCCAGCTAATCCCCCCTGTAGGATGCTTCCATTGCAGGGAGTCCAAGTTAAAGTTCTGGATGTCAGGCAGTGGTGTCCTGTTGTTTGTTGGAGCACAAGTCCCAGCAGGGCCTTGTGGTCCCCACAGCAGGGCCCAGTGTCAGCCATCTTGTCAGTACTTTCCCACTCCCTGTGGGGTGAGCATGGTTCAGGGTGGGCTTGATGGGCCATGTGGAAGGAGGAGTATTGGCTGTGACTACGACTCCCATCATGCTATCGGATACACCCACCTTCCCAGAATACCCAACCTTCCCTCCTGTGACTCAGCTTCCCTGTGAGGTAGTGTAACAGTGCTGTCAGGATGGCTGACAGTGGTGTCTTGGTGTTTGTATGAGCAGTACTCCCAACAGGGCCTTGTGCTCCCCACAGCAGAGCCCAGTGTCAGCCATCTTGGCAGTTCTTTTCCACTCCCTGTGCGGTGAACTTGGTTCAGGGTGGGCTTGATGGGCCATGTGGGAGGAGGAGTATTGGCTGTGACTACGACTCCCATCATGCTATCTGATACACCCACCTTCCCAGAATACCCAACCTTCCCTCCTGTGACTCAGCTTCCCTGTGAGGTAGTGTAACAGTGCTGTCAAGATGGCTGACAGTGGTTTCCTGGTGCTTGTATGAGCAGTACTCCCAACAGGGCCTTGTGCTTCCCACAGCAGAGCCCAGTGTCAGCCATCTTGGCAGTACTTTCCCACTCCCTGTGAGGTGAACATAGTTCAGGGTGGACTTGATGGACCATGTATGAGGGGATCTGGTGTCTGTTACTACAACTCCCATCAAGCTTTTGGCTACACCCACCCTCCCAGCATCCCTGACCTTCCTTCCTGTGACTCAGCTTCCCTGTGAGGTGGTGTAACAGTGCTGGCAAGATGGCTGACAGTGTTTGTTGGTGTGTAGGGCCAATGCCTTGCTGTATTTGTTGTTAGGTTTTTACATGTTATGACCTAGTTCTATATTACTCTGAGATAGCAGCTGTTGCGTTTGTGTAACTGGCATACACATCACAGAATTAAATTTTTTCTGGCTTAATTTGGATTTGCTGACGCTACTTGTTTTCAATGTCCCCTTGGCAGTGATGTGTGTGGGTTGGCACACAATATTGACTAGATTGGTTGTGTACTCACCAGGCTCTGGTATTCCTGTTAATCCATGGATGCCCTCCGGTGGGAGTATGGCCTGCACTTTCTCCTCCCAGGACGTGAAGTATGTTGGTTTTGCAGGAGGGCCACTGCACGTGCACTGGCTCAAGGCATGGTCTCTGCCTATGAGCTTCTTGACCCTCCTGCGCACATCATAATACCTGTTCTGGATGTCATCCTTTGTGCACAGGCAAGGTGCTTGTGCGTTCACCTTGTCGACGATCCTCTCCCACATCTTTGTTTTCTGTGACATGGGGGTCTGTTGGACCAAGGTTCCAAATAAATGTGGCTCTACTCGGAGTATTTCATCAACCAAGACTACCAACTCACTATCTGTGAACTTTGGATTCTTCTTTGGGGGCATGGTGCTGGGTGGTTGTGGTGGTTGATGTGTGTGTGAGGGTGTAAGTGAGGGTGAGTGGGTGTCAGTTTCTCTTGCTTGCTGTGAGTGTGTTTAGGAGGTGGTAATGGTGTGGATGTTGTGTGGTGGGTGAGGTGTGGGTGTTGCTCAGAGTGCAGTGTAGTTGTCTGCTCTGCTGTCATGTGTTTGAAAATAGCAAAGGATCATGGGAGTGGATTTGGGCCTTTATGTAGGTGGAGTTGTGGGTGTGTCTTAGTTCCATGTTTTTTTTAAATTTTATTTATTGGCTTTGTCATTGCTTGTTTGGTCCTTTTTTGGTCTTTTTTCCTTAGGTTTTGGTGGGCGTGATGGAGACGTTCATTTGACCGGGACGGACGCTGACAGTGGCTCTTGCGGGGTAATCCGAGTCTGTCACACTGACATTCTGCTGTGTTTCTTCGTTGGCGAACGAGTTGGACGCAAAGGAGTCTACTGTTTGGTAGTCACTGTTTTCTGTACATCTCGGTCATCCGGATTGTGCTCCATGCGAGTCGGTCTCGTTTTACATGCATTGCATCGTGTTACGCGGGTCGTACAGCGCGGGTCCGTGTCGGTCGCGTCCATTCCTGATGCGTGTCGGTGGGTACGGTTCCAGGTCAGTTTACTGGCGAATCACTGTTTCCCGTACGGTTCGGTCGGGCGGCTTGTGTTCCGTACGAGTCTGTTGTAATTCACACGCATTGCATCGTACTGCGCGGGTCGTACGGCGCCGGAACGTGTTGGTTGGTCTCCATTCCAGGTCCGTGTTGGTCGGTACGGTTTACGACCCGGATCGGAATCGGCCCCTTATTGTTACATTATTGTTTAAATTCAAAATAGGTTATATAACTATTTTATAAATAAATAAAAAATGTGCACTATTTTTTATATATTTTTGATATTCATTTACATTTATTTATATTTTTACCTATTTGAAATAATTTAATTTCATTCAATATTATTTCCCATGGGGTTTAATTTTAAGTCCCTACCTCCATTATTTTCTGTGGTAAGGGGTATTGCAGTACCATAAATTGGTCATGTGTGGTGCTAGAGTTACTACAAAAGTGTAATTTACTACAAAAGTGCAGTTTGTGAATACCAAAATACAGTAAAGCTACTCAAAAGTGTATACTTAATCAAAAGCGTAAATTACCATTGTGAATCAGGCCTTCTGTCTTAAAACATTAATACATTTTGATGATTAACGTAAGTGTGACGGTTTCCTCTGTTTCCATGAAATAAAATGTGCGATAGGTATGTTCCCTCTATTCGATGAACATGAAGCTGCCATGCCTTGATCCATTTTCCATTTCTGATAAACACTGGGTTTTTTAACATGCATTTGGCCTGGAATGTGCATTTTGAGAGTGTTTCTTCCTTTCTACTCCTAATTCAGCAAAAGAGAGGCTGAAGGAGCAGCAGGAGACCAAGTTCACAGCACAGAATTATAAATTAATTGCAGATTTTTTGGACAAATGCCCCAAGAAACTTGGCACATAAATAAGCTTCATCTCTGGCCTCTGTATCTTTCTGTCTCAGCGCCGGGATACTCTGCTGAGTAGCTGTGCGCTCTACAAATCCATTTTTAACATAACATAACACGAACTTCTAAATCAACTGCATGAGCTGATTCTTTGATAAACTCTGTCTCACAAACTATTCTTCCGTAACTGGGCAAAGAAGGGCAACACATTTTGCTACATGTTTTTTAGTGAATGCAACAAGAATGCACTGTGTTAGACCTGTCAGCCCTAGGGTGGTCTTTCCCTATTTTTTTTCCTTTTTCGCCTCCTTTTTGCCACCATATTTTTACTGGACCTAGGTCTCTGGGCACCTTGCCACTGCTAGCCAGTGCTGAGGTGCAGGTGCTCTCTCTCACTCAAGATGGCTGCCACAGGCCCCTGGTACTGCAGAGGGGCCTGACACGCATACACACTAGTAGCCAGGGTCAGGCTGGGGTATAGAGATACAGTATCCATTCCATCCCCGCCTCTGGGCCACATAGCCAGGCATGTAGAAGGTTCCAGAACCTTCCGGGCTGTGGGAGGAGTTATGTTTTGCCGCCTTTGGGAGAGTCACCTGACCTAGGGGTATAAAAGGTTTGGAGGGAAAACGTTTAGTCAGTTGGAGTCAGTTGATGAGGCACCACTGAACCTGGGAGAACCTCCGCCGGAGTATAGGCTTTAGGGCCCAGGGGGGAGACCTACACTACTGCTGCTGACAGGGCTGAGGTCCTGCTGTAGTAAGATAGCTGAGGAACGCCCACCACCCACTGACCTTGCCCAGTGTGAGGGGACCCAGGGAACCACCTTCAGCGTGCGGGGAGGAACACCAAGCACTCCCAGACCACCAACTCATCCCCCCCCCTCATAAGAAGAAACTTCTGACAGGAAACTTTGACAAGGAACTTAGAACAAGGAACTTCTGACAAGAAACTTACAACCAGAAGCGCCTAAGAAGCAACCAAGCTGAAGCAGTCGCAAGACCCCTTAACTTGGGGAGGCCTGACCGTCCAGCAAGGCCTAAAGCCTAAAACTGCCCAACTGGGGATCACCAGGTAAAGCGCCGTGCCCTGAAGCGCTAAACCTTCACCCCCTATTCATTATTGCCTGTTGCTGGGCTGCCCCCAAGTACTTTGCCAGTCAGCCCTGCCCACAGGCTGCAGGTGCACCCTGCTTTCTGTTGCCCCTCAGGTCACTGACCTTATGAAGGAGATCACCGCCGCAGCCGCCGCCGCCTGAGACGAGGCACCGTGTGGTGAGGTGCGCCGTCGCGCCCTCACCGGGGGAAGCGCTGAGGTAAAGGAAGCCCCTCAGGTGTGTGAGGTGAGGAGCGCCGTCCGCGCCCTCACCGGAGCCTCCAGAGACTGGGCCCTCATCGCCGCCGTCGCGGCCAAAGAATCATCGCCGCCGCCGAAGCGGCCAAAGAATTGCCCCCGCCGCGGCCAAAGAATCGTCTCCGCCGCCGAAGCGGCCCAAGAATTGCCCCCCCCCCGCCGCCGAAGCGGCCGAAGAATCGTCGCCGCAGCCGAAGCGGCCCAAGAATTGCACCCGCCGCCGAACCGGCCAAAGAATCGCCTCACCGCCGCAGCCAAAGAATTGCCACCGCCGCCGTCGCGGCCCAAGAAATCGCCAGCGCGATCTACAGCGAGGCCTCCAGGCCCCGCAGACGCCGTTTCCGAGCAACCAGGGGTCGCCGGGCGTGACCCAGGAAGGCCGCGCACCGATTGGGCGCCGGCCCCCAGTCACGCCCCAGCGCCGAAGGAAGCCCGGGAAGAGCCCCGGCAGTGCAGAGGGAGAAGGGGAGCCGGCCGGAGAGGACTGCCGGCTCCCGCTCCCTTCCCCGGCAACCCTGAGCCCCCACCTTCACTTACCCTGATCCCGGGTGCCGGAGGAGGGTGATCCCGACCCCCGCAACGTGCCGCACAGTTACTCCCTGATCCCGGGGGCCGGAGGAAGGCAATACCGGCCCCCGCAGCGACCCGCAACACCGGCCAGAAGGCCGAGGCACCCCCGACCGGGCCCCGCCCTACAGAATACGGGCCGGCCCGGAAGATCGCCAGTCGCCCTGAAGCGCGACCAACGACCACACCGCAGTTGAGCCCTGGAGGCCCCTAGGGCCCATAAGACACCACTGGGGCCGGGGGCCACTATTAACCCTTAAGATTTTAGTCCTATGAGGCGAGGCCCCAGAGAGGAGTGGGCCTGGCCTGAGTTAACCCCTGAGGGACCTAGAAGCCCCAGAATACAGGACATGTTGAGGGATTCCCCACATAGTTCATTCAGGTAATGATGATGCCCACAGTATTTAATAATTTATGCAGATGCCTATTATAATTACTGCCTAGGCCATGGTTTTAACTGTTAACTCTTTACCACAAGGGAAAGTGTTTAATGGAGTTGAGCTGAAGTGTACACCGCCAAGAGTTGAAGTATTTTATGTTACAGGTGTACTGGAGTTGCGACGCCCACTGTACTGAATGTGGGTGCGCCTAGATTAATGCAGGCCTATTTAAATGTAACGTGAAAAGCCTTCTTTTAAATAATTGAATATGCTAAAGTGAACTGTATGTTTAGGCCTATGTTTTATTAACGTACCTTGAGATCATTATTAAGTGCTACGTGTAGGGGATAATTCCTGCGGCCTCTTAGTGGCCTACAATGTTGATGAGCTATGCAGCTTTATTTAAAATGTGCACCAGTTGAGTAATATAATGAATTTGAATGTAGATCTGAATTAACCTGCCTTATCTGATGCCAACTTAATTTATTTATAAAAGATCTTGATTTTAAATACAAAAGCCTGGTGTGGTGTCATGTTATTGTGTTCGCATTTGTGAGTCAAAGTGAGAGTGTGCTGCACAACTGCCTTACACATTGCCTTCGCGTGCCTTTCCCGCTTCACGCCATGCTACCGTGTCGGACTCGGTAACCCCGGTTCCAACATTTGGTGTTCAGCGGTTGGATAAGGACTGGTGCTTGTGCAGCACCCTACAGTGACTCAGTGTGCGCCGCAATTAGACACCTATTGTAATGAGAGTGCTAGGAATTCTATGGTAATTGCCGACTGTGTACATTCCTGCGTTAGACCTGTTACCTACAGTTTAGAACCCCTTCCTTAAATTGTCTGGGACCCCACCTAGGAGGATGGAGTTTGAGTTAGCCAACCTAGAAAGGTATACGGTGACACAGCTCAAGGAGTTCTGCCTAGAGAGGGGGGTGGCCGTCAAGCGAGGCGCCAGGAAGGAGGTGCTTCAGAAAGCTTTGAGGGCATGGGTAATGGCCCACCCGGAGGGAAGAGGGGATGAGGAGCAGGGGGCGACAGACAACCCAGGAGAACTGGACCTACTGCGCAGTGATGTTAGCGAGAATGTGTTGCCAGGAAGACGTTCCAGGGCAGGCAGTAGTGCGTCAGGGGGAAGTTTGTCACCAGAGGAATTGGAGGACAGAAAGGAGCAGAGGCAATTAACATTAGAACTTGCTAGAATGGAAAGAGACGGAGAACAGGCAAGGCTAGCCATGGAGGAAAGGAAGCTTGTACATGAGCTTAGCCTGAAGGAGCTAGAGCTCCGGACCTTGCAGATGGAGATGCAGGGCAAAATGAATGGTGGCAGCGTACCTGCTGGGGTTCCACAGGAGCCCAAATTCTATTTACCCAGAGAGGTGATGGCCAGTTTTAGTGTAGGTGATGACATCGACAAGTGGTTGGCGGCCTACGAGGTGGCTCTGGTGGCCCATAGAGTTCCTGAGAGCTACTGGGGGAGGTCTTTATAGGTACATACCTCCACTAGTAAGGGACACACGTTTAACTTTGGATAAGGGGGAGCAGACTAACTACCCTATCATGAAGGAGGCCCTGCTCAAGAAGTTTGGCCTCACCCCAGAGAAGTACCGCCAAAAGTTCCGCAACAGCCACAAGCTTCACACACAAAACTGGGTGGATTTTTTTGACTATGCCCGGAAGGCATTGGAGGGTTGGGTGCGTGGCAGCAACGTTGACAATTACAAAGGGCTGTACGACCTATTCTTGAGAGAGCACCTCCTAGAGAAATGTTTTCCGGAGCTGCGCCAGTACTTGGTGGACCGCAAGCTGACCAATCCTAGGGAGCTTGCGGAGGAGGCAGACACGTGGGTCAGCACTCGGGTGTCCCACAAGGGAGCCGGGCGGACCCCCGAAAGGTGGACAGGGGCTCCCCAGAAGAAAGAGGGGGAGATAAAAGAGGGAGTTCTTTAAAGGTCCCCAAAATAAACCTCCTGGGAGAGGGGTAGGTTCCCCATCCCAATCTGGATCTCAGAAACCCACTTATACTGACAAGAGTCAGCAGCCCAGAACTGTCCGGTGCTACGAGTGCGGGGAGGTTGGACATTATAAGGGGGATCCCAAGTGTCGCAAGAGAACCCCAGCCCCGACAGGAGGTAAGAGCCCCGGGGTGGCCAGTGTAGCGCTTGGGGAGGAGTTGTCCCTAGGTAGGGGAGGTGAGTGGACAGGCTTGACCTTAGTTTCCCTGGGGGATAGAGAGATCATCCCACGGGTTCAGGTACCCATGAACACTGCCAAGTATCGGCAGAGGGTCCTGGTGAACGGGGAGGAGGTGGAGGCTCTGAGGGACACAGGTGCCAGCATGACGATGGTGAGACGTCAGCTGGTGTCCCCAGAGCAGGTGATTCCTGAGGAATTCCACCCGGTTGTTATGGCTGATAATAGCCTGGGTCACTACCCCGTGACCCAAGTTCCCTTTGAGTGGGGAGGAGTATCAGGTCTGTTGAAGGTTGCGGTGAGCCCTGCCATGCCAGTTGACTGTCTGCTGGGCAACGACTTGGAACATACTGCCTGGAGGGAGGTAGAGTTCAATGCCCATGCTGAGATGTTGGGATTACCAGGATGGACTTGCGTTGTCACGCGGTCCATGGCTGCCCGACAAGGAACTCAGCTGGGGTTGGAGCCTGAAAGAATGGCCCAGCCCACTGCTGGACGAGGAGATGTCCAGGAGGAGACACCTGGTGAGATGGATGGGGAGCCTGCGGAGGTGACCCCGGAGTCCGCTGAGGTGGTTGGTTTTCCCGTGGGGGACCTGCCGACCCCTGCAGAGTGGCAGGTGGAAGGAGGGCCTACCCGGGAGGAATTTTGCCGGGCGCAGAAAGAGTGCCCTACGCTTGAAGGCATGCGGCAACAGGCCGAAGCCCAAGCAGCTGGAAACGAGACTGGTAACTACCATGTCTACTGGGAGGATGGTCTCCTCTACAGTGAGCCTAAGGCTCCGGTGCATGGGTCCGCCCGGGCCGTGGTGGTCCCCCAATGCTACCGAGCCTTTCTGCTAGAGTTGGCACACGAGATACCACTAGCAGGACACCTGGGCCAAGACAAGACGTTTGCGCGTCTAGTCCCACATTTTTACTGGCCCAGGATGCGCGTCACTTCTGACACTTTTTGCAAGACTTGCACCGCTTGCCAAGCGAGCGGCAAGACAGGGACTAAAGTGATGGTCCCTCTAGAACCTCTCCCAGTTGTCGATACCCCTTTTGAGCGGGTAGGGATTGACATTGTCGGGCCATTGGACCCGCCGACTTCTGCAGGACATAGGTTCATTTTGGTGCTGGTAGACCACGCCACCCGGTACCCGGAGGCAATCCCTCTGAGGACCATCACTGCACCGGTGGTGGCGCGGGCCCTGATGGGGATTTTTACCCGAGTGGGATTCCCCAAGGTCGTGGTGTCAGATAGGGGCACGAATTTCATGTCGGCCTACATGCAGGCCATGTGGAAGGAGTGTGGAGTGACCTACCGGTTCTCCACTCCTTACCACCCCCAGACGAACGGACTCGTGGAGCGCTTTAACAAAACCTTGAAGGGGATGATCAGGAGCCTACCCGAGGACTTGAGAAGAAAGTGGGACGTCCTCTTGCCCTGTCTGCTCTTCTCCTACCTAGAGGTGCCGCAGAAGGGGGTCGGTTTTAGCCCCTTTGAGCTGCTCTATGGCCACCCCGTTCGGGGGCCCCTCAGTCTTGTCAAGGAGGGGTGGGAGAAGTCTTCCTCGAAGCTTCCCCGTGATGTGGTCAGCTATATGCTGGCATTCCGCAGCCAAGTGGCCAAGCTGTGGAAGGAGGCCTCGGACAATCTAGAGGCAAGTCAAGCCGTCATGAAGAAATGGTATGACTGGAACGCGCGGACGGTAGAGTTAGACGCTGGACAGAAGGTGTGGGTCATGGAGCCAGGAGAGCTTAGCGCCCTCCAGGACCGGTGGACTGGGCCGTTTGAGATCTTGGAAAGGAGAGGCCAGACCACATATGTCGTTGATGTGAAGACCCCACGTCAACCCCACCGGCTGTTCCACGTCAACCGCCTGAAGCCCCACCAGGAGCGTTCAGAACTCACTCTCCTAATTATAACAGATGGAAGTGAGGACGAGGAGAGTGAGCCTCTTCCAGACCTTCTGGCGGCCCATGAGAAGGATGGTTCGGTAGAGGGAGTGGTCCTCGCCCCATCCTTGACCCCAGAGCAACAGAGGGACTGCCGCCAGGTCTTGGGGCAGTACGCCTCGTTGTTCTCCCTCACGCCTGGAATCACGTACATGTGTACCCATGATGTGGACACAGGGGACAGTCCGCCAGTAAAAACCAAGTCTTACCGGCTGTCCGATAAAGTCAAGGCTAGTATCCAGGGTGAGGTTACCAAGATGCTAGAACTGGGAGTGATTGAGCCTTCCAGTAGCCCTTGGGCTAGTCCGGTGGTGTTGGTGCCGAAAGCGGCCCCACCGGGCACCACACCAGAACTTCGGTTCTGTGTGGATTACCGTGGACTCAACTCGGTCACAAAGACCGACGCTCACCCGATCCCTCGGACGGATGAGCTCATTGACCGGCTGGGAGCAGCCCGGTATTTGAGTACCATTGATTTGACGTCAGGCTATTGGCAGATAGCCATGGCGGAAGGAGCAAGGGAGAAGACTGCGTTCTCCACCCCCGAGGGCCACTTTCAATTTCGGGTGATGCCCTTCGGGTTGAAAAATGCTCCAGCCACTTTCCAGCGGTTGGTGAACCAGGTGCTGTCTGGCCTAGAGGCCTTCTCTGCTGCCTACCTGGATGACATAGCTGTCTTCAGTAGCAGCTGGGAGGACCATCTGGAGCATCTCCAGGAGGTGCTATAGGCTCTGCAACGGGCTGGTTTAACCATCAAGGCCAGCAAGTGCCAGATTGGACAGGGATCTGTCGTGTACCTGGGACATCTGGTGGGCGGAGGTAAGGTGCAACCCCTCCAAGCCAAGATTGAGACCATCTTGGCCTGGGAGCCCCCAAGACCCAAACAGAGGTCCGAGCTTTTCTCGGCCTCACGGGGTATTACCGCCGGTTCGTCAAGGGATATGGAACCATCGTGGGCCCATTGACGGAATTGACTTCAAAGAAGCAGCCACGCAGAGTCATCTGGACGGCTGCCTGCCAGGAAGCCTTTGAGACCCTCAAACGTGCAATGTGCACTGCACCGGTGCTCAGGACTCCAGACTTTGGACGGGAATTTATTGTACAGACAGACGCTTCTGAGCATGGCATAGGAGCTGTGCTCTCGCAGCTGAATGACGATGGCCAAGACCAGCCAGTGGCCTTCATTTCCCGAAGACTACTCCCCGGGAACAGCGGTGGAGTACCATCGAACGAGAAGCCTTTGCTGTGGTTTGGGCTGTCAAGAAGTTGAGGCCATACCTTTTTGGTTGTCACTTCCTGATCCAGACCGACCACAGACCCCTTCGCTGGCTCATGCAGATGAGAGGCGAAAACCCCAAATTGTTGAGGTGGTCCATTTCCCTCCAGGGGATGGACTTTCGGGTGGAACATCGACCCGGTGTAGACCACGCCAACGCTGACGGTCTCTCCCGGTTTATCCGCCTTAGCGAAGAGAACTCCCTAGAGGTTGGGAAGCTCTCCCCTCTTTCGGCTGGGGGGGACGCGTGTTAGACCTGGTCTTTCCCTATTTCTTTTCCTTTTTCGCCTCCTTTTTGCCACCATATTTTTACTGGACCTAGGTCTCTGGGCACCTTGCCACTGCTAGCCAGTGCTGAGGTGCAGGTGCTCTCTCTCACTCAAGATGGCTGCCACAGGCCCCTGATACTGCACAGGGGCTTGACACGCATACACACTAGTAGCCAGGGTCAGGCTGGGGTATAGAGATACAGTATCCATTCCATCCCCG
The DNA here is from genome assembly GCA_963921515.1 of Calotriton arnoldi. Taxonomy (NCBI): domain Eukaryota; kingdom Metazoa; phylum Chordata; class Amphibia; order Caudata; family Salamandridae; genus Calotriton; species Calotriton arnoldi. The sequence continues at coordinate 350,339 of CAWUFW010014920.1, forward strand.
CCTCTGGGCCACATAGCCAGGCATGTAGAAGGTTCCAGAACCTTCCGGGCTGTGGGAGGAGTTATGTTTTGCCGCCTTTGGGAGAGTCACCTGACCTAGGGGTATAAAAGGTTTGGAGGGAAAACTTTTAGTCAGTTGGAGTCAGTTGATGAGGCACCACTGAACCTGGGAGAACCTCCGCCGGAGTATAGGCTTTAGGGCCCAGGGGGAGACCTACACTACTGCTGCTGACAGGGCTGAGGTCCTGCTGTAGTAAGATACCTGAGGAACGCCCACCACCCACTGACCTTGCCCAGTGTGAGGGGACCCAGGGAACCACCTTCAGCGTGCGGGGAAGAACACCAAGCACTCCCAGACCACCAACTCATCCCCCCCCCCTCATAAGAAGAAACTTCTGACAGGAAACTTTGACAAGGAACTTAGAACAAGGAACTTCTGACAAGAAACTTACAACCAGAAGCGCCTAAGAAGCAACCAAGCTGAAGCAGTCGCACGACCCCTTAACTTGGGGAGGCCTGACCATCCAGCAAGGCCTAAAGCCTAAAACTGCCCAACTGGGGATCACCAGGTAAAGCGCCGTGCCCTGAAGCGCTAAACCTTCACCCCCTATTCATTATTGCCTGTTGCTGGGCTGCCCCCAAGTACTTTGCCAGTCAGCCCTGCCCACAGGCTGCTGGTGCACCCTGCTTTCTGTTGCCCCTCAGGTCACTGACCTTATGAAGGAGATCACCGCCGCGGCCGCCGCCGCCTGAGAAGAGGCACCGTGTGGTGAGGTGCGGCGTCGCGCCCTCACCGGGGGAAGCGCTGAGGTAAAGGAAGCCCCTCAGGTGTGTGAGGTGAGGAGCGCCGTCCGCGCCCTCACCGAAGCCTCCAGAGACTGGGCCCTGGGCCCTCATCGCCGCCGTCGCGGCCAAAGAATCATCGCCGCCGCCGAAGCGGCCAAAGAATTGCCCCCGCCGCCATCGCGGCCAAAGAATCGTCTCCGCCGCCGAAGCGGCCCAAGAATTGCCCCCCCCGCCGCCGAAGCGGCCGAAAAATCGTCACCGCCGCCGAAGCGGCCCAAGAATTGCACCCGCCGCCGAAGCGGCCAAAGAATCGCCTCACCGCCGCCGTCGCGGCCAAAGAATTGCTACCACCGCCGTCGCGGCCCAAGAAATCGCCAGCGCGATCTACAGCGAGGCCTCCAGGCCCCGCAGACGCTGTTGCCGAGCAACCAGGGGTCACCGGGCGTGACCCAGGAAGGCCGCGCACCGCCCCAGCGCCGAAGGAAGCCCAGGAAGAGCCCCGGCAGTGCAGAGGGAGACGGGGAGCCGGCCGGAGAGGACTGCCGGCTCCCGCTCGCTTCCCCGGCAACCCTGAGCCCCCACCTTCACTTACCCTGATCCCGGGGGCCGGAGGAGGGTGATCCCGGCCCCCGCAACGTGCCGCACAGTTACTCCCTGATCCCGGGGGCCGGAGGAAGGCAATACCAGCCCCCGCAGCGACCCGCAACACCGGCCAGAAGGCCGAGGCACCCCCGACCGGGCCCCGCCCTACAGAATACGGGCCGGCCCGGAAGATCGCCAGTCGCCCTGAAGCGCGACCAACGACCACACCGCAGCCTGAGCCCTGGAGGCCCCTAGGGCCCATAAGACACCACTGGGGGCCGGGGGCCACTATTAACCCTTAAGATTTTAGTCCTATGAGGCGAGGCCCCAGAGAGGAGTGGGCCTGGCCTGAGTTAACCCCTGAGGGACCTAGAAGCCCCAGAATACAGGACATGTTGAGGGATTCCCCACATAGTTCATTCAGGTAATGATGATGCCCACAGTATTTAATAATTTATGCCGATGCCTATTATAATTACTGCCTAGGCCATGGTTTTAACTGTTAAGTCTTTACCACAAGGGGAAAGTGTTTAATGGAGTTGAGCTGAAGTGTACACCGCCAAGAGTTGAAGTATTTTATGTTACAGGTGTACTGGAGTTGCGACGCCCACTGTACTGAATGTGGGTGCGCCTAGATTAATGCAGGCCTATTTAAATGTAACGTGAAAAGCCTTCTTTTAAATAATTGAATATGCTAAAGTGAACTGTATGTTTAGGCCTATGTTTTATTAACGTACCTTGAGATCATTATTAAGTGCTACGTGTAGGGGATAATTCCTGCGGCCTCTTAGTGGCCTACAATGTTGATGAGCTATGCAGCTTTATTTAAAATGTGCACCAGTTGAGTAATATAATGAATTTGAATGTAGATCTGAATTAACCTGCCTTATCTGATGCCAACTTAATTTATTTATAAAAGATCTTGATTTTAAATACAAAAGCCTGGTGTGGTGTCATGTTATTGCGTTCGCATTTGTGAGTCAAAGTGAGAGTGTGCTGCACAACTGCCTTACACATTGCCTTCGCGTGCCTTTCCCACTTCACGCCATGCTACCGTGTCGGACTCGGTAACCCCGGTTCCAACACACTGTTTAACATCCATGGAACCTTTTATTTGACCTGCTGACATGGCATCCTTTAAAACAAGCATCCAACATTCATGTACTTATTGGACAGTGAAACCTATGTAAAACTGAAATGTTCATTTTCATTCTCTAAAGAAAATCTAAAACCCTATAACAATAGCGCTGTGAGGCACTGGTGTGCTTCTTGTCTGCCTTGGAACTACTCTTCGCCTCCTGAATCCTTGAAGGTCTGACCACGAAGCCCAAGCCTATGCACTGTAAACAAATGGTCCACATCAGGTGCATTAATAAAGAGCTACCTAAAGTCTTCCCTACTGATAGGAGGGGTAACAGTGCAAAGTACCTTAGAAAACCTCACTCTTCTGTGTGGGGATTGGAGCTCCCCCCAAAATAAATAAGGGTAATAATACTGCAGTAAAACTATGGGGCATATTATCAAGAAACGGCGTTAAAATTATCGCCGCTTTATCGGCAGAAAACTGCAGCTAAAGCGGCGATAATGGGCTTGATAATATGCCCTTGAGAATTCCAATATAAGCCCATGTTCTGGTGTCAACATGGGCTTCTATTGGAATTCTCAAGGGCATATTATCAAGCCCATTATCGCCGCTTTAGCGGCAGTTTTCTGCCGCTAAAGCGGCGATAATTTTAACGCCGTTCTTGATAATATGCCATGGTGGACTTAGCCTGACAATCCACCTCCCATTGAAGAAACAGGTAAGTCATGTTTTTAGCAGGTGTTAAATCCTAGCGATAATCGCGCTTAGCGCGACTTTTTTTATCGCTTCGCCTGCGTTGCTAATAGGGGGAAGTTGTGTTAGCGACTGTTTTCAGTCGCTTTTAGTTGGGAACGCCTACCTTGCATGTCATTAGCGATAATTATCGCTGGCATGCAAGGCGATAGGAAAACCGGCCGCTATCGCCAGAAAGCTGTCGCTAAGGCGTGTTAGCGACAGCTTGCTGATAGGGCGATAAAAAAATCGCTGCTTTAGCGGCAAAAAGTGCCGCTAAAGCGGCGATAAAGCCCTTGCTAATATGCCCCAAAGTTATTTCTTCTGAGCTAGTAATGGTGTCGGTTTAATACTCAATGTAAACAAGTGTCAATTTTCTGTAAATAATCAACTTCCCTTCTCAGTTTGTCCGGCTGCAATAAAGAGTCACCTGTTCACACACTGCATTGTGGAGGTCCTGCAAGGGCTACACTTAATCAACACACTCTTTGCCTCTTTTTATGACCTCATTCAGGAATTCTTAGAACGTATTTCAGTTTCCCCCTAAACTGAAGGAAAAGTGATACTGAAAAGTGTTTGTTTTAAAAATTGGGCCTTTTCAGTTGAGATTGAAGTTGCAGATGAGCAACGGGGTTGGTGTTAAGCTTACAGTGTGCATGTCTCCAAAAACAGGCCCCTACATATGCTACAAATCATATTATATTTTGTGTGGCATGATCTCACACAACAGAGCCTACTGTCCTATTCAGAACACAGGACTCTACAGTTTTCACACCTTTAGGGACAGATTTACTATTTTTTCCACGTAGCACACTGCAGCAAGGAGAGGAGGAGAGTGCCCTATTTACTAAAATAAGGCACTCTCTGTGAGAAGTTGGCCTGGCATATGCTGTCCACTAATTATAGTGGGCACCTTGCACCAGTCCAAACGACCTTTATTGATGATAGGCTTAAAGACAACCTTTATGTAAAGCTATCCTAGTGGTAGCTATGGAGAGCAGCCTTCAGGCTAAGTCTTGAAGGAGTGTTAAGCTGTTGTTTTACCAGTTATAATCTTGTGAATGACCAAATGAAAGGAGAACCACACCAGGTATATACATAAAATATATGTATTTATTACTAAACACTACCCAATAGTCTCTTTATGAGGCTATTGGTCAAAGTACACAAGTTACAAGTCAAATAGCAGAGTAAATTAGCACAATATACGATTAGCCCTAGGGGCGTACCAAACCATATATTAAAAAAGTGGTATAAGAACCACGACTTAAGTAGACACAAGGCCTAGAGCCTGTAGAATCGCTGGGACCCCAAGGAACCACCCAAGGTAGTGACACAGGGGACCCACGGGGGCTGTGTGCAGTGTGTGAACACAGCCGCGAGCTCCGTTAAAGTCTATGGGAAAGTCGCTGTAAGAGTTTTAGAGTTTAAGGACACTTAGAAATGGACTAGGACCAAACCCTCTTGGACTTAGACAGTTCTAGGGATAACACCCACGGGAGCACCGGAGTACTCGAGTTACCTCACCCAGGGAAGCCGGGTGCATAGGTGTCGAATGGTGTCTGGTCGCGGCGTCGATTTCAATGGCAGCCTGCAACGAAGTGCTGCTGCCGGGAAGATGCGAAGTGTCCGAAGAGATCCAAGCCTGGATCAGAGATGAGAAGAACCTGAAAGCAGAGGGGACAGAGTCTGGGTCACTTGCCAGTGACCAGGGGCACGATAGTCGAATGCCCACCGATGTCGGGTGCTTCAGGTGAAAGAGGTGAAGCTTGACTCTTCAGCCACGAGGACCAGGAGGTGTTGACGACAACCAGGAGCTGGATTTGAGCTGTCCCACAAAGGATGTCGAGTGCTGCATCATTGGTGTCCAGATTGAACACGCTAACCCTTGGCAACAGCAACCCACGCAGAAAGGAGAAAGATGCTTCGGTGCAGACTAGCAAGGTCTGAGCGACTCACCACTCGGTGGGGAGTTAGGGCACGTCTGGAGCAACCAGAAACGCCCAGAGAAAATCAGAGTTGCCTTCACAGGGACCCACCAGTTGACGGACCAGGGATCGCAAAGGAGCCCCAAGCGGAAATGCAAGAAGCGGGCCCACGGAACACTGGTGGAGTGTAGGCTCACAATCTTCAGTAAAAATGGTGCGCGTGGACTGAGCTACAAGTAACCCAAAGCAGGACTTCAAGAGTCATCAAGAAGTTGATGCACTAGCAAATGTGCACAGTGTCCAGGGGTTCCGGTTCCACGTCACTCGTGAGGGCTGCGGGTCTCAGCTTTACAGGGGACTCGGGTCGGCCTCTGAGAAGTCTGGAAATCCTCTTCTTGGGCTGCAAGTACTTCGGAGTCTAGCGGGAGCTTCGGAGATGCAGACCATCAAATGCTTTGTTGGTGCCTGCCAAGCAGGGGAGTCACTCCTTGACCCCAAGGGAGATTTCTTCAGTCCTCTAGTCTTTAGTAGAGTGTCTAAGTTCCAGGATTCAGTTGCAGAGTTTTGTCCAGGGATATCTAAAGTCCTGTTGCCAGGGTTCCTTACTTATACCTAAGAAAGGGGTTGGACTAACTCTGGTAACTCACCTATGGGAGGGTTTGGAAAGAGGGGTGGCTACACCCATTTCCTTTGTCCAGTTTCGCACCAGAGCAGGGGCTGGCAGCCCCTGCAACCGGTTTGAACTGGGGTATGCACGAGGACACCAAATGTGCCCCCAGTGCAGGACTTCAAAGAACTCTTGGAGTGCACCCACCCAGCCATAATCCACTAAGGCCTGTCTGGGAGGTGGTAACACCTCCCTGTGACAGGAAACCTATTGTCCAGGCCTCCCCTGCCAGAGTTTTGGTCAGCAGCAGGAGGCCAGACTCGTGTCTGTGGCTGCAGCATCCATTTTGTGATGCCAGGGATCTGTTTAGCTGGTACCGGGTATACCGGTGCTGTCATGTCTTTCCCTCTAGAAGGGTGGGATCATACTCCCACACCAGTTACTGGTGTGGGGGTATGATTCCAAGTTGTTTGACACCAAACACAACATGTTTCCGTGCAGCCATCCCAAAGTTAGCATTTACCGCGAGGATATAATGCACTTAAGAGTATATGGTCAGGCTGCACCACAGACAACCCCGGAGAGGAGATTCCAAAGGCTGCATAGGGACTCTGCTCATGCATGGGCACCCTCTCACATATAACCAAGCACCCTGCCTTCAGGATTGATAAGGCCTGCCATAGGGGTGACTGTGCAGTGATAGGTGAGATATAGTGAACCTATATCTCTGCAAGGGGTGCATGCACCACCTCACTCAGGCTGCAGTAGCAGTCCTGTGGTGTCATTTTGGATGGCCTTCCAGGCATGGCACAATACATGCTTCAGCCCCTGGTAGGCCTCTGGGGTACCTATGCCCTTGGTACATAGTATACCATATACTAGGGACTTATAAGGGCACCCCAGAATCCAATCTGAAGTGTACTTAAGGTACATGGAATCAATTTAGAGAGGAAGCAGCTAGGCTGGGGTCCTGGATAGCAGGGCCCCAGCCAGACTAAAGTCGAAAAACAGTGAGACATCAGCAAAAAGTGGGGGTAACCATAAGAGGCAGATCCTACTCTCCTACACAACCCCACCCCCCCAAACACAGGGACATTAAACTAACCTTGACCAGTTAAGTCTTCATGTTCTAAGTGGAAATATCTGGAGAGTCCATCTGCATTGGCATGGTTACTCCCAGGTCTATGTTCCACTGTATAGTCCATCCCCTGTAGGGAAATGGACCACTTCAAAAGTTTGGGGTTTTCACTCTTCATCTGTTTTAGCCATAAGAGGGGCTTATGGTCTGTCTGAACAAGGAAGTGAGTGCCAAACAAGTATGGCCTCAGCTTCTTCAGAGCCCAAACCACAGCAAAGGCCTCCCTCTCAATGGCTGACCAACGTTTCTCTCTGGGGGTCAGCCTTCTGCTAATAAAAGCTACTGGCTGATCCTGACCTTCATCATTCAACTGTGATAGTAGAGCCCCTACCCCCAACTCAGATGCATCTGTTTGCACAATGAACTTTTTGGAGTAATCAGGACTCTGCAGAATGGGAGCAGTGCACATGGCCTGCTTCAGGTCATCAAATGACTTTTGACAGCTAACTGTCCACTGAACCTTTTTGGGCATTTTCTTAGAGGTTAAGTCATTCAGGGGTGTCACTATTGATCCATACCCCTTGACAAATCTTCTGTAATACCCAGTCAGGCCTAATAAGGCTCTCACCTGAGTCTGGGTAGTTGGAGCAACCCAGTCCATGATGGTCTGGATTTTGTTCTGCAATGGTTGAACCTGGCCTCCACCCACAAGGTGGCCCAGATACACAACCTGACTCTGCCCTATCTGGCACTTAGTGGCCTTGATAGTGAGACCTGCCTTCTGCAGGGCCTCCAAAACATTTCTGAGGTGGACCAGGTGATCCTCCCAGGTGGAGCTAAAGACAGCAATATCATCTAGATATGCTGCACTATAGGCTTCCAGACCTGTAAGGACTGTATTCACCAACCTCTGAAAAGTGGCAGGTGCATTCTTCAAACCAAAGGGCATCACCACAAATTGGTAAAGCCCACCAGGGGTAGAAAATGCAGTTTTTGGCTTTGCATCATCAGCTAGTCTGATCTGCCAGTAGCCAGCTGTCAGGTCAAATGTGCTTAGATACTTGTCTGAGGCCAAAGTGTCTATTAGCTCATCTGCCCTGGGGATTGGATGGGCATCAGTCCTAGTGACTGCATTGAGGCCTCTGTAGTCCACATAAAACCTCATCTCTCTCTTACCATCTTTGGTGTGAGGTTTAGGCACCAGGACTACTGGACTAGCCCAGGGGCTATCTGAAGGCTCAATGACACCCAGTTCCAACATTTTCTGGACTTCTGTCCTGATACAGTCCCTGACTTGGTCAGGTTGCCTGTAAATCTTACTTTTAACAGGCAGACTGTCCCCAGTGTCCACTTCATGTGTGCACCAGGTGGTCTGACTTGGAGTCAGAGAAAACATGTGTCTGAACTGATTGAGCACCTGTCTACAATCAGTTTGCTGCTGGGCAGTGAGGCTGCCTGCCAAGGCTACACCATCTACTGACCCATCATCAGGGTTCTGTGAGAGCAGGTCAGGGAGAGGGTCACTCTCCTCCTCCTGTCCCTCATCAGTTGCCATGAGTAAGCCCATGTCAGCCCTGTCCACATATGGCTTCAGCCTGTTGACATGGAGCACCCTGTGGGGGCTCCTGGGAGTTCCCATGTCTATCAGATAGGTAACCTCTCCCTTCTGTTCAACAATGGTATGGGGGCCACTCCACTTGTCTTGGAGGGCTGCTGGGGCCACTGCCTCCAACACCCACACCTTCTGTCCTGGCTGGTAAACAGTCAGCACAGCCTTTTGGTCATGCCAGGCTTTCTGTAATTCCCGGCTAGCCTCAAGGTTTTTGGTTGCCTTTTTCATGTACTCAGCCATCCTGGAGCGGAGACCAAGTACATAGTCCACTATGTCCTGTTTAGGGGGTTTGAGAGGTAACTCCCAACCTTCCTTCACCAGACACAATGGACCCCTGACAGGATGGCCAAACAAAAGTTCAAAAGGGCTGTAGCCAACCCCCTTTTGAGGCACCTCCCTGTATGCAAATAAAAGGCAGGGCAAGAGTATGTCCCATATTCGCCTAAGCTTTTCTGGGAGCCCTTTAATCATGCCCTTCAAGGTTTTTGCTGAACCTCTCAACTAAACCATTGCATTGTGGGTGATAGGGTGTGGTGAATTTGTAAGTCACTCCACACTCCTTCCACATTGCAGTCAAGTAGCTGGACATAAAGTTTGCAACTCTGTCAGATACTACCTCCTTAGGAAAGCCCACTCTTGAGAAAATTCCCAGGAGGGCCCTTGCCACCACAGGTGCTGTAGTGGTCCTAAGGGGAATGGCTTCTGGGTACCTGGTGGCATGGTCCACCACCACCAGGATAAACCTGTGCCCAGATGCTGTTTGGGGATCCATGGGACCAACTATGTAAATCCCCACCCTCTCAAAGGAAACCCCACCACAGGTAGTGGTATCAGGGGGCCTTTGTGGTGCCACCTGCCTTCCCACTGGCTTGGCAGGTTACACAGGAGCGACAAAACTCCTTGGTGTCTTCAGACATGTGGGGCCAGTGAAAGTGAGGGACAATTCTGTCCCAAGTCTTGTTCTGGCCCAAGTGACCTGCTAAGGGAATCTCATGGGCTAGTGTCAATAGGAAGCCCCTGAACTTCAGAGGTATGACCAACCTCCTGGCTGCTCCAGGCTTGGGGTCTCTACTCTCTGAGTACAGGAGTCCATCATCCCAATATATCTTATGGGTGCCACTAGCATTCCCAGCAGCCTCAGCAGCAGCTTGCTGTCTGAGGGGTTTAAGAGAGGGGCAGTTCAGCTGCTCCTGGCTCAGATCTGCCCTGGAAGGGCCCCCTGTCCCCAAGAACTCAACCTGATCAGGGTCAAGCTCCTCTGGGACAGTTCCTTCTTCAGGCCTGAGATCATCTTCCTCAAAAGACTGATCTGCTTCCTGAGCCAAGGGGGAAGGCACTGCCTTAACCCTACTGCTCCTCCTCTTGGGAGGCACCTGGTCCATTATTCCAGAATCCAGGGCCTGTTCAGCTTTTGACATTTTTGCCTGTGACCTAGTCACAGCAAAGGCATGTGCAGGGATCCCTAGCATTTCTGCATGTTTCCTGAGCTCCACCTCTGCCCAAGCTGAGGTTTCAAGATCATTGCCAAGCAAGCATTCGACTGGTAGGTCTGCACTCACCACAACCTTCTTAAGGCCAGTTACCCCTCCCCAGGAGAAGTTAACAACTGCCAGAGAATGGTCAGTTCTGACATTGCTAGCATAGGTCACTTGGTACATTTCACCAAGTATAATCTGCCCAGGATCCACAAGATCTTTTGTCACCATGGTGACACTTGCTCCTGTGTCCCTGAATGCCAAAGCCTCTCTTCCATTAATTAAAGGCTGCTGTCTGTATTTGCCCAAATTATTGGGACTCACTAAGGGGGACATATCCAGGCCCCCATCACAGACTGGGACAGCCAGATTTGGCACTCTGACTAGGCCAGAGCCCATCTCAGTACCCAGGGTCAACCCTACTAAACCCTTATTCTGAGTGTTTCCACCACCATTTGTAGCTGGACTAGGGGGAACAGTTGCCTTAGGGGCAATGGTGGCTGGATTAGAGTCTTTGGACTTGGTGCAATCACTTGTCCAGTGAGTCTTCTGCTTACAGATTTTGCACCATGGTTTCTTTTGGCCTTTTCCTTTGGTAGATTGGGATTCCCCACTAGATGCAGATTTTTGGGGACCTTGAGAAGACTTCTGGTCTTTACCCTTTTCCCCACCCTTGTCAGAGTTTTTGGAATCTTGCTTCTTCTGGTCACCACCTTGGTTCTGTACCTTCTGCTTCACCCTGGTTCTGACCCATTTGTCTGCCCTCTTTCCCAATTCTTGGGGAGAGGCCAGATCAGAGTCAACCAGGTACTGATGTAGCAACTGATTCTGACAGTTATTAAGAATCTGCTCCCTCATGATTAAATTATACAATTCTGGATTATACAATCCTTTGAAGTCACACACCTTACTGCCAAGTAACCAGCCTTCCAGAGCCTTAGTAGCACAATCTCAAAGTCCACCCAGTCCTGTGTCTGTGCCTTTTGGGTATCTCTGAACTTTAACCTGTATTGCTCAGTGGTTAGGCCAAACCCATCTATCAGGGCATTCTTCAGGACCTGGTAATCATCAGCATCCTCTTCTCTTACAGTGAGGAGCTTGTCTCTACCTTTGTCTGCAAAGGAGAGCCACAAGATTGCTGCCCACTGCTCCTGGGGGACCCTCTGAACTTTACAGGCCCTTTCCAGTGCAGTAATCCATTTGTGGATGTCATCCCCACTCTGGTAGGGAGGGACAATCTTGCTCAGGTTTCTATGGTCATAAGACCTTTCCCTACCACTATTGTGAACCTATATCTCTGCAAGGGGTGCATGCACCACCTCACTCAGGCTGCAGTAGCAGTCCTGTGGTGTCATTTTTTATGGCCTTCCAGGGGTGGCACAATACATGCTTCAGCCCCTGGTAGGCCTCTGGGGTACCTATGCCCTTGGTACATAGTATACCATATACTAGGGACTTATAAGGGCACCCCAGAATCCAATCTGAAGTGTACTTAAGGTACATGGAATCAATTTAGAGAGGAAGCAGCTAGGCTGGGGTCCTGGATAGCAGGGCCCCAGCCAGACTAAAGTCGAAAAACAGTGAGACATCAGCAAAAAGTGGGGGTAACCATAAGAGGCAGATCCTACTCTCCTACACTCTCCTCCCCTCTCACTAGCGCCAATGCTGAAATTAGCTGATGTGCGCCACAGAGACACCTTTGCTCCATGGTACAAGGGTGTGTCTGGGAGTCTAGCATAGGTTTTGTACCGGAAGGAACCCTTCCAGTACAAAATACTATGCACAGACTCACTTTAACCATTTTCCCACTTTGAATGAGGGCTGTAAAGTGCAGCACACATGCAAAGTCTGGAAAGCAGTGGCGGCTCGCAGAGGTGACGCTGTGAGGCGGTGAGGCGGGGCGGGGCTGGGTGGGGGGGTAGTGGAGTCCGACATACGACGGCAAAGGTGAACGTAAACAAATAAATAAATACCTGCTGTTGTATGTCGGACTCCACTACCCCCCAATTAATAGTTAATTAACAATAAATTATCAATAACAATAAATAAAAAATATTAATTAATTAATTATAATTAAATTACTTCCCACCCTATTCCCCTATAAACCCACAACCCGCTACACATAAAATTTAACATAATTAATTTAATTATCAATTAATCAATTAATAAAAATCAATTACCAATTAATAATTAATTAACAATAAATTAATTAACAATAAATGAAAAAATATATATAATTAATATAATAATAAATTAATCAATCAAAAAAATTAATTACCAATTAATAATTAATTAACAATAAATTAATAATCAATAACAATAAATAAAACCATATTAATTAATTAATTAATTATAATGAAATTACTTCCCACCCTATTCCCCTATAAACCCACAACCCACTCTGATACTAAAACGCAAAATTTACTTTACAAAAATTACTAATTTCTAAACATTTAATACATATATTTAAAAATACATTACAAAAAATGTTAAACATGCATATAAAATACATACTACAATACATAACACTAATATAAATATCGATATTATTAACAACGATATTTTTGCTAACGATATTACTTACTTCGATATTACTTACTTCGATATAAAAAAAAACGATATTACTTACCTTAAGGTCGATATTCTGGTCACCGATATTCTTGACATCGATATTAGTGTAGGTCGATATAAAAAAGCGATATCTTGACTGCGCACCCTAGATACTGGTCAGCTGGGCTCTTCCTGGTGGAGTTGATATTGGGGACTTCTTAAAACTGTTTTGTACCTGTTGCTTTCAGGGAGTCCACTCCTTAATCCTTCAAAGCAAGGAAGAGTCTTCTTTTCTGAAGCTCAAAGTGTACAACAGGTGCAGTCCTTCAGAGTTCAGTCCTCTCTTGGTGCAGACCAGGGGTTCAGCAGGGCAGTCCTTCTTCTCTTGATGTTTCCAGGCTGGGATCTGAGTTGCTGGGTAGCTCTTCCATATTTATTCAGGTTTATAAGCTGACAAGGGGGTACCCCTGACAATTTGGGTGCAGGGTGCCAACCTCTGTGTTGACATGTTCCTAAGAAGTGTGGCATATTCATGTCCCAGAAAGTACTGTTCCACAACAATCAATATGGAAAAAATCTCTCCGGGAGGTTCAGGTCTGGTTAACCCAATACACAGGTGTGGCTAAATGTTCCCTACATTCCCCTTCTAGGCCCTCTCCTAATTGAATTACAGGGGATCCCATCTGGCTGGTGTGCAGGAAGAGGGGTGGGCCTGGTGCCTGTCCTCACTATCTTTGTCCCTTTGAAGACCAGTTTAGCTAGCCACACTCCTTCCCGTCCAGACATCTGCTGCTGCAGATCTCCTTCCACTAGATCTCTCCTTTGTCTCAGCCCAAGCCACTTCACACCTCATCAAGGAAGCTTGGCTCAGCCTGCCAAAGGCTGGCCAATCAGAAGAGGCTGCTACAGGCCTGATTTTAGATAAAGTTGGGAAAACTACTTTCCTGCAATAGTTATAATAAATCCACCCTCGGCAAGTTGCTGGATTTATTGTAATTATTATTTGCATACTTCAAATGATTATTTAAACTCAAATGTCAAAAGTTAGACTTTATTAAAGTTTGATAAAGCCTTCCTATGGTAGCCTATGGGGCGAATGTGCTACAATGGGGAAAAAGAAAAAGGCAGATTTTTCATCACCAGGGGATATAAAACATCTTTTATAAAGTCTCTGCCTATTACTACAATGAACCATACCACTGGATCACCTAAGGTAGACCTTAGGTGTGACTTATATGTACAAATGAGGTTGTTTGAGACTTTAGAAGTACTTTGAAAATGACAGCAGGCACCACAGCAGTGCAAACTTAAGTGCATTAAATCTAATGGGCCTCTACACCTACATGCCCTACCATATACTAGTGACTTACAGGTAGGTTGCCAGTACCAATTGTAATTATACCGAATTACCATATACCTTTTAAACAGAGCACTTCCCCCTGTTCGTCAATGGTTGAGATTGCGGGGGCACATAGCAGCAGCTGTTTTCACGGTTCCCTGGGCTCAGTTCCATCTTTGTCCACTGTGATCCCATCTTCATTAATTCTGGGACCCAACGTCAGGGAACTTCGACTGTGTATTTCCAGTGACTGCAGCGGTCATTGAGATCCTGAGGTGGTGGACTCTGCCATATTCTCTCTCCAAAGGCATGGAGCTGAAGCAGGATCCTCCACTGGCTCTCATGATGCATGATGGATGCCGGCTCCTTTGGTTGGGGAGTCACACTGGGGTACAAGTCACTGCAGGAAAGATGGTCTCTGCAGGAGGGCAGGCGCTCCTACAATTAGCGGGAACTCATGGCTTTTTAGAGGGCTGTGATCTGGTTCCAGCAACCTTTGTGGATTGCAATCTGGTGGTCCAATCAGACAATCAGGTTACGGTGGCCTACCTGAACAATCAGGAGGATCCATTCCAGTTCCCTCAATGCTGTTACCACCCTGCTGTTTTAGTGGGAAGAAGTTCACTTTCAGTTTCTGGTGGCATTCCACTTCAGAGGAGTGGACAATGGGGTGGCAGATTCTCTCAGCCGGTTCTTTCCTCCTTCCCAGGAAATGTCTCTAACCAGGGCTGTCATTCTAGAGTTGTGCGGGAACTTTGGTGTGCCCTTTCTAGACCTCTTTGTTCCTAACTCAATGCTCGAGTTCCCAGGTTCTGTTCTCGTAGTCCACAGGAGGGGGCATGGGGGTAGATGCAAGGCCCCTTCTAAGGCTGGATGAGTGGTTTGCACAGGTTATGCTCATTCCCAAGTTGTTGACGAGATTGAGGGTGGAAGCAAGAGTAATGGTGGTGCTACCATTTGGACCCATGCACTCATGGTTCCCCAGGCTCAGGTTTTTGGTGATCCAGGTCCTGTGGATGATCCCTTGTTCTCCCTCCCCTCTCAGGTCATCACCCTTCCTGACACTGCTGAGACTGCATCTCTCGGCTTTGCAGTTGAGAGGAGGGGCTTACAGAGTAAAGGACTGTTCTGACATTCAGCTGAGGCTATTCAGAAATGTTATGTACTGCTATGATTTGTCTTTATGGTCTTTTTCTATTTCAGTTGTAGACACAGTCCCATCTACAACTCATAAGTGTCCGAATACGCTTAAGAAGAAGGGTAAGTGCACTACTTACCTCTGCACGTTACGACAAAAGGACGTGCGTCCCATTGGTCCTGAAGAAATCCCCCAGACCCTACTGGGCACACATGGGCTGAAACATGTCGACCAGCTACAGACAGGTGCGATAGAACAGTAACCTCTCTAGCACCGCACCATCACTTTGTTTGAACCTTTTGCCCTATCTGCGACATAATGAAAATTAGATCGACAGATGGAGGTAATTTTAATGGCACTGCACCTTCACATTCACGTTCTCTAATCACTACTGTAAATACCAGTTGGTCCTCCTCCAGGTGGAGGAAAGCATAACCAAGACCCGATGATGATGCTTTTCACGTAACCACTTCTGCAGAGAACCAAGATATACCGCACACACGGTTATTTCGTGAATGAGTGTTTTTTAAAACGATCAGAAACCCTGACCCTGGTAACACACAGGACAAGTGATTCATTCTCCTCTGATTATACCTCTTATGGCCAGAAGCCAAATGAATCGTAGCTTCTCTCTCCCTCGTTGTTGATTACGAGATTATTGAAGCAGGCCACATCTGTGGTAGCTCACCCCGGTGTAAAACTACAAACGCCCTCTACATAGGAGAAAATATCTTCTCTCTAGAGAAGGGCCACATACTTCGCCAACACTGTATTGCTACTGGAAGCAATAAGTAAACATACACTATCCTGAATGCCTTCATCTCAAAATGGCAGAGAACCCTGGCTACACGGACAAGGAGATTCATGCAATCTTGTCGGGCCCATCCATATTACATGACAGCAAACTCAGCCAAACACTAGCCCAGACAAATGACTGGGACGAACATAGAGAAACTAAGAAAGAACAAGTAAGAACAGCCATACACGGTCTCATTATGACCAAATATCTCCGTGCCAACGCAGCCCCCAAAGGCTTATGGGTCCACAACGCCCCCAGAATTTTCCTACAAGATATTGTCTATTGGAAATATTGGTCAGCCATTTCCTGGAACCGTACAAGAGACTACCTAGTACTTATCATCAAGACAGCCGCAAGACTCTCAGAGGCCCTGTCCATCAAGATCCAAATTTGCAAAGCGAAACTCAAGACCACAGTTCACATCTCGGTCTACAAGAAACGCCTAGAGGAAATCAACAAAGAAATGAACGAAACCAAAGAATACATCAGGCAAAATAAGATACAAAAATTAGGCAAAGACCTGAAACGATTCTCCCAAGAGAAAATGCACCCCTAGATAAAAGAAGACTACACAGCACCAGAACAACAGAGTGACAATGAATTAACAGGTGGTAACTCCACTGACAACTCTGACTACAGTGGAGACGGACATCAATACCAACGCCGCAAAAAAGGTCAGAATTGACCAAAAAAGACAATGGCAGAACTCTTGGAGAACATCCCAATTTGGTGAACACCTACCACCATTATACCAACCATACACACCAACCTTTCCAGGTTGGATGAATCCATATATACAAGGACCACCACCAATGGGACCACCACAAGGAAATAGGCCACCTTTTTTAGGGAGAGCGCCGCAGAAGAAGAAAAGGGGTAACCTGGACAGAACAAGATCGTCAGGTCCTCACCCACAGCATGTCGAAAGAGAGACCAGGACCGAGTACGACAACTCGCTAATAGTGAACCTAACAAACAGAACACTCACGGAAGACCAACAAAAAGTCCTGAACAAAGGCCTAGGCTTTGTCCCCACACCACCTCTAGACTAATTCAAACTTCAATGGTAACTGGCAGAATTCTGCAGGAAGATTAAGCTCAAGGCCTTCTTTAAGGATAAGGAAGACAACACCACCACAAGTGACACCAACCTACGCAACAAATCCACCTTCTGCCCACCGACCCATCTCGTACCCATAGAGGTATAAGCCTTCGAACAAGCATTATTCCATGAAGTGGAAAACATAAAAGAAACCACAAGGAAACCCTATATGAACTTAACAAAACGAGCACTTGAGGAACTACAAAGGCAAGAGGGCCTTATTATAAAACCAGCGGACAAACGTGGAGGCATTGTCCTACTAAACCAAGAAGACTACGACAGACAATGTACGGATCTCCTCTCAGACTGAAAATTCTACAAATCCCTGTCGGTGGATCCTACACCCAGACTACAACGGACAATCAAACTGATGTTAGAAGAAGTGGCACTCAACCAATGGATTTCTAAAAACGAGGCAGATTTCTTAAGAACCAAATCACCCAGAACACCGTACTTCTACTCCCTACCCAAGACACACAAAACAGGACTCTGCCACCAGGACGACCAATCGTCTCTGGAATAGGCTCGATCCTCAAACCTCTTTCCCAATTCGCTGACCAATATCTAAGACCACTGGTCCAGAAAACTCCAACGTATCTAAAAGATACCTGGGACCTACTTAACCAGCTAAAAGTATTGACATTCCGTGAAGGATCAATGTGTCTTGTAGGACCCTACGTAGAGAGTCTCTAAACAAGTCTGCCAAAACAAGCAAACCTACAGACCCTAGAATACATTCTGTTCGCAGAACAGTGGGAGCACAACACCCCAAGACATTTTGTATTAAAATGCTGCCATCTAGCACTCACAGAGAAGTTTTTCGAATATAATGGCACTATGTTCTTGCAGGCACACAGAACATCTATGGGCAGCACATTCGCCCCCTAATATTGCAGGAATCTACGTGAGCGATTCCAAGAACAAAAACATCTTAAACAACACCAATCCTTACAAAACAAAGATACTCTTCTGGAAACGCTACATAGAAGATGTCATAATGATCTGGGACGTTACTCCACACAGCCTACCTGATTTCCACAGTTGGCTCAATACCATAGACGAATTCCTCAAGTTCACTTACACCACAGATAAGCAGAGACTTGACTTCCTGGACATTACAATTTACAATAAGAACAACGAGATCAACACCAAGACATTCTATAAACCAACCACAAAGAACAGTCTCCTTTCTTTTAATAGCTTCCACCCTCGCTTTCTCAGAGAAAACCTGCCATACAGCCAGTTTTTGAGGCTCAGACGTAACTGCAATAAATTACAAGAATATGAAACACAAGCACAAGACCTGAGCCACAAACTGCAAGCTAGGAACTATCCGCATAACATAATACAGAAATGCCACATCTAACGCAATCAAGAAAATTGTCAACAGAAACTGGCGGATCCTTACATCCGGAAACCTTAAGTGGCCAAAACCAAGATTTGCTAATAAGAGAACCAGGAACATCCGTGATTTACTTGTGCATACCAGACCATCCCCAAGCAAGCCAAGAATCGAATCAATAACCAACACATGAAACCTGGCACCCATAACTGGACACTACCCCTGCGGGTCCTGCTCTGTCTGTAAACTTACCAAAATCACTAAGACTCTACAACTAAAAACAGACATGAAATGGACTTTGAAAAACCACACGAATTGCAACACGACCCATGTAATTTACATGATTACCTTTCCGTGCAACCTGAAACATATAGGAATGACCTGTCGGAAGATAAAACAGAGAATCTGTGAACATCGAAGCAACATCAAGTGTAATAAAACAACAACCAAAATGAGCACCCATTACATCAACTTCAAACACTCCATTGACAAAATCAGCTGGGTCGTCATAGAGACACTCAACACAAAAAATGAGAACGCAGAAAGCATTCTCTTTGAAAAAGAGCAAAGGTGGGTCCACCGCCTCAAAACGTACGAAGAGGGGCTGAATGACAACATACCGTGGCACTCAATGTTACAATGATCCCGAACAGTCACCTGAATTCTCAAAAAATCCCCCTCCAATGGATAAAACCAACCAACAACTTTTTGGTTAACAATGAAATGCACAGAGAGGCATGCAAGACACACAACGTGAGACGTACTGTCCGCCAGGGGCACACATGAACACAAGGGCACAGCCAGACCCCCGAGTGCCGTACGACTTAGTCTGCCCTCTATCCAGAATAGAGAGTAAGACCTCACCCACAGCACAACCAGTATGGGTTTAATCACCACGATGTGCCGGCAACTAGAAGAAATATCAGGGTGTAACTTTATCTAACTGTATGTAGACATCCACTAAACTACGCACCCAACGTCAACAAAGTGCCAATCACTCACGAGGTGTCAACCCAAAACTATCTGGTTAGAATTGCTCCACACATGCCCATCAACAAATACTGGAATGAGGGCATACCCATCAGCGACCAATAACACAGACTACCACGTGGGAGAAACACACGAATATAATGTGCCAATTCTGATGATACAAACTCCGTAGCATACCGTGCGGACAATATCACTGCAAACGGACAACACGTGACCACCAGCACGAAACGCGACACAATGGCCCACAGTCATTTGCTACAATAATCAACTCACCGTAGTAAAGCATTTTCCGATATACAATGCAATTTGAACATGCAGATTAGTATAAAATTAAAGACTACACAGTCAAGAGTCCTCGGAATCACACAGAATAAATATATCATATTCACAAAAAGGGTAGTCTATCAACTATGCTAACTAACAACTGCCAGACATAAAAGGTGCTTCTCTACCGGCCCCCGCCACCAGGGCACGGTGGACGGTGCCAGCACAAGTTGCTTTACAAGGTATGTTACGCCGCGTGGCCTTGCACTGTTAGGCTATTGGGAAGAAACAGGCATTAACCTTTGGCATAATCTCCCCCCCCTACAGAGAGTCCAAGCGCCCGTCCCCCGACGGAGGCCAGTTTCCCTCAGATTAAGGTAAACTAGATTTTCTCTACCTTTACTGGAACCCGATATAGCGCGTAAGCATCAACCGCTACCATAGGCCATCGGGGATCCAGCGCCGGGCTATAAACTGGGCTCCACTAATAGCCGCCTCCGCATAACTTGCCGGTTAAGCATCCACTTAACGCAATACCTTCTAAGCTGACGACAGAGAATAAGGCGCTGACATTATACTGCACCATTGCGCTACCTGGAATAAACGCCGCTACAACTCTATCGGTTAAGCAGCAACATATACTGGCGTACTCACCATTGACAGCAACACACTCAGAGCCTATGACATAGGCATAAGACGCTCACGTTATATTGCATCAATGCGCTGCCTAGAGAATTCTATCAGGTGTTTAGCGAACTGTGAGCGGTAATGATATTATCACGTATTTTCATTTTTGAAATCAACTGGCTCACACAATAACGCACCAACGCGCTGCAATGAGTATCGCTTAGTCTATACGCATACTCACCGAGCTCATCATTTATCGCAAAACCGTTTAAGCTAACAACATAGAATGAGACGCTCAGGTTATACTAAACCAAAGCGCTGCCCAGAGAAACCATATAGTTGCTTAACGAACTATGACTGATAATGAGATTTCCGCACATTTATCATTGCACTCACATAATAATGCACCAACGCGCTACAATGAGTACTGCCTTGTCCTTAAGCAGACTCTGGCCCTAGGCTTGCACCAATACGGCCGCACGCACAAGGAATAGCATGATCATCATGTCATCATGCACTTAGTTAATAAACAGCTTTTCAGAAACATAATCACACCTTCATGCTGCACCAGCTCACAAACCATCTGTCCATCAGAACTGTAATTGATGTATGTTTTCACTTTATTATTCCATACATTCTTTTCCGAGTAACAATGAGTAAATTCAAATCGAACCTCGAGCATCACCTTTGACAAGTAACTGCGAACACAATAGCCCAATTGAGACAGTTATGTACTGCTATGATTTGTCTTTATGGCCTTTTTCTATTTTAGTTGTAGACACAGTCACATCTACAACTCGTAAGTGTCTGAATACGCTCACTTAAGAAGAAGGGTAAGTGCACTACTTACCTTTGCACGTTACGACAAAATGACGTGCGTCCCATTGGTCCTGAAGAAAGCCCCCAGACTCTACTGGGCACACATGGGCTGAAACATGTCGACCAGCTACAGACAGGTGCGAGAGAACAGTAACCCTTCTAGCACCGCACCATCACTTAGTATTTTACCTTTCTCCCTATCTGCGACATAATAAAAATTAGATCGACAGATGGAGGTAATTTTAATGACACTACACCTTCACATTCACATTCACATTCACGTTCTATAATCACTACTGTAAATACCAGTTGGCATAACCAAGACCCGATGATGATGCTTTTCACGTAACCACGTCTGCGGAGAACCAAGATATACCACACACACGGTTATTTCATGAATGAGGGTTTTTTAAGACAATCAGAAACCCTGACCCTGGTAACACACAGAACAAGTGATTAATTCCTCTGATTATACTTCTTATGGCCGGAAGCCAAATGAATCGTAGCTTCTCTCTCCCTCATTGTTGATTACGAGATTATTCAGAAATCCCAGCAAATATCCTCCTTGAAATCATATGAGGGAATTCGAGTAGTTTTCAACATTGGTGTAAGCCTCTCTAGCTGTGCCCACTTGACTGTCAATTGAATGAGGTTCTGAAGGTTTTGTGGTAAGGTTTTGAGAAATGTCCAGTTGTTTCTATCCTAAGAGCCCAGTGGGAGGCTATTAGGGCTTTTAGGTCCCCTTGGGGGAATTTGGCCGATGTGGAAGATTTGGTGCCATGATTATTGAACCGCTTTTCTCTTTCCCATGGTTGGACCTGGCCCTTTTTGCAGGGTTATCCCAAAACATTTTGTCTTCTTCCTCCTAGTTTTCTCACCCTCTTTTTGTTGGTTTTAGGACTCAGGGCACTTTACCACTGCTAATCAGTGCTAAAGTGCATGTGCTCTCTCCTTTAAACATGGTGTGATTGGTTAACACCTGTTTGGCAAATTTAATTTACTTGCAAGTCCCATGTAAATTGGTATAAAATATGCCCAGGGCCTGTAAATTAAATGCTACTAGTGGGCCTACGGCACTGCTTGTGCCACCAACTGACGTAGCCTTTCAAACCTGTCTCAGGCTTGCCACTGCAGAGCCTACATATGCAGTTTACTGCCACATTTATTTAGCATTTAAAACTACTTACCAAGCCTTAAACGCCCCTTTTACTACATATAGGTCACCCCTAAGGTAGGCCCTAGGTAGCCCGATGGGCAGGGTACTGTGTGAGTAAAAGGTAGGATATGTGCCTTTATTGTGTGGCTTGTCCTTGTAGTGACGAACAGCATATTTTGTCTCTCACTACTGTGAGGCCTACTCCTCTCATGGGTTACCAATGGCAAATTCTTATCTGAAAGGAGTAGCATTGTCATATTTGGTATGTTTGGAATAGTGGTGATAAATCCTGCTTACTGGTGTAGTTGGATTTTTTATTAACATTATAGAAAAGCCACTTTTAGAAAGTGGACATTTCTCTGTGCTTATGACCTTTTGTACTTTGCAGCCTGACTCCAATCCACATCTGGGCTTGGTTGAAAGCTTCGAGATTATTCAGAAATCCCGGCAAATATCCTCCTCGAAATCATATGAGGGCATTGGAGTAGTTTTCAACTTTGGTGTAAGCCTCTCTAGCTGTGCCCACTTGACTGTTAATTGAATGAGGTTCTGAAGTTTTTGTGGTAAGGGTTTGAGAAATGTCAAGTTGTTTCTATCCTAAGAGCCCAGTGGGAGGCTATTAGGGCTTTTAGGTCTCCTTGGGGGAATTTGGCCGATGTGGAAGATTTGGTGCCATGATTATTGGACTGCTTTTCTCTTTCCCATGGTTGGACCTGGCCCTTTTTGCTGGGTTATCCCAAAACATTTTGCCTTCTTCCTCCTAGTTTTCTCACCCTCTTTTTGTTGGTTTTAGGACTCTGTGCACTTTACCACTGCTAATCAGTGTTAAAGTGCATGTGCTCTCTCCTTTAAACATGGTGTGATTGGTTTACACCTGTTTGGCAAATTTAATTTACTTGCAAGTCCCATGTGAATTGGTATAAAATATGCCCAGGGCCTGTAAATTAAATGCTACTAGTGGGCCTACGGCACTGCTTGTGCCACCAACTGACGTAGCCTTTCAAACCTGTCTCAGGCTTGCCACTGCAGAGCCTACATATGCAGTTTACTGCCACATTGATTTGGCATTTAAAACTACTTACCAAGCCTTATACACCCCTTTTACTACATATAGGTCACCCCTAAGGTAGGCCCTAGGTAGCCCGATGGACAGGGTACTGTGTGAGTAAAAGGTAGGATATGTGCCTTTATTGTGTGGCTTGTCCTGGCAGTGACGAACAGCATATTTTGTCTCTCACTACTGTGAGGCCTACTCCTCTCATGGGTTACCAATGGCAAATTCTTATCTGAAAGGAGTAGCATTGCCATATTTGGTATGTTTGGAATAGTGGTGATAAATCCTGCTTACTGGTGTAGTTGGATATTTTATTAACATTATAGAAAAGCAACTTTTAGAAAGTGGACATTTCTCTGTGCTTATGACTCTTTGTACTTTGCAGCCTGACTCCAATCCACATCTGGGCTTTATTGACAGCTACACTCTGTGCATACTTTCCAGACAGCCATCACACAGGAAGGGTTAGGTGTGACAGGGTTACATCTGCATTCATCTGCATTCTGATGGTCTTCCTGGGCTTGGAGAGAGGGAGGCTGGGAGCACTTACATTTGTATAGGCACTGTCCTGCCGTCACACAAAGGACTGATTTACCCCCTTCTGGTGTCTAGAGCCAGGGCTGGGGTTGAGAGGGAGTGTTGTGCACTTCTCATGAAGTGCCCCCTTAAACTAAGACAATTTTGGGTATAAGTACAGGGCTCTCATCTCATGATTTTAGACACTGGATGGACTTGTAACCAGACACTGCTGGCTGTATACACTGTACCAGAGGATGGCTGGGCTGCCAGGAGGAACCACCATTGGACTTACTTGCTTTGTAGTGCTACCCTACTGCCTGCTGGGTGGGGAAAAAGACTACCACTTTGCTACGAGAACCTTTTTGCTGGCCTGACTGTCTGCACCCTGCTCTGGACCCTAGTGTTCTCAAGGGACTGGTGGCTACCCCCTCCATGCTCAGATGGGGTCTGGAAGGATTCCAGTGGCAGCCCAGAACTGGCTGTGTGACGCTGAGTCCAGCCACCTGAACCTTTCCCAGCAGGGCATGATGAGTGCTGGAAGCGGCGAAAAGCACTGCTGAAGTGCTCCTTGGTTTTCCCCCATCGCGTGTTGGACCTTCTCCTGACGGAATTGGAGCATGGCGAGTGCTGGATCTGGTTCTGAAGAATGCTCAGTGAGCGCTGCTAATGTCACGTGTTTCCTTTAGGGCCCTCTTAGTTTGCTCGTATTTTAGTTTGCTTTCACATTTAGACTGATTTGCCTTGCACATGTTACGCTTGGCATGTTTATTCTTGTGCCCCAACATTATTTTAGATAAGCACTGCACATGTTTTTGCTATTGTTTCAGACTTTCTGAACATCTTGTACAAGGTCAAACAACACTGTGCCCGGTCCTCTTGTGATTGGTTAGCAAACGTAGCTTGGCACTCAAACACAACATACAATCACATCTGCTGTTTTCAAGAAGAGACCTCATAAGATATACACTGAGCTGTGCCATTTTGAAAACAGAGAGAAGACTTTCTAGCAGAGCAAAGGTCCAGACAAGAGAGAGATTCACTTCCTGAGATGTAGAACAACTACCTATGCATAGCATGTATGGGGTTCACCACTAAACCCAGAGATCTATAATTTAACACTGTCCTTCCATAGTGGGGGTAGGCTGATGTAGATAAATATTTCACCATTGTAGGGCTTCTTATTGTTTATTGTTACTTGCAATGCTCCTCACTCTGTTGGGATGCTTATGTTTTCTAGTTCTTGCACAGATGTTTTATAATAGAGCACAATAGGTTTCAATTAATATTGTAAACGGTTCTTGTGTCTTTTTTGTTTATTATGGACATGCATGAGTGAGAAAACGAATGGTTGATGATCTGTTTCCATGGTTGCCTGAGGGGAGTAAACTGCTGTGTACTGGGGTGCTAACTTACCGGTCACTCTGGGAATGTTAGGCGAGCAGGTAAAGCACTATGAGCTAATCTGGATTAGGGCTCATAGGTACTGATGTGGTATGGTGACTCAGTCCCTACATACTGATGTTCTGTGGTCCCAGGCATAGTTCTGTTTACACAGAATCATCCCTGCAACATGGCACTACCAGCGCTTGGTCTGGTTCTTATAGCAGAGGTCTCCTTAATAGTGCTTGTGTGTGTCCATAATACCCCTTATGCATACCACTGGGGACATCCATGGTGTTGGGGATTAATCCTCCACAGCACCAAATTCTGTGGTTTTTCAATTTTGAAAGTTCAAAAGGTGAACCCATTTTTGTGTTGCATGTTATTTTCATTTCTGTTTTATTAATGGCTGCACACTCTGTTGTCATTCCTGTTAATTGCAGACCTGCTGTCCATGCAAATTTAACACATTATGGACTTACTAATGTACGTGGTACTATTATCTTTGTGGTAGAAGCAAATGATGCATATCATTTCAAAGTATTTTATTCCTGGGTCAATTTTCCAGCTGTCGATGCTAATTCAAACACATTTCATACATATGCTATTCCTGCACAACCAGCACAACACAGAGCAAATGCAATCATGGAAATAACACTGTTGTACTGGGAACACAATAAATGGTTCCTTGGCGCCCTCCCACACCCACATGCCTGTGTCCCCTCAATAATGAAGGGGCGACCTGGCCAGCACTAGCTGGATATACACCGTACCCTGATATGGGAGTTCTGAATCGTTTGCAAACAAGAGCATTATATGAGGCTCTAGTTACATTATATAGATGCTTGACTCAATATTTTTTTGCACACTTTGTTGGTTGTGCCACCACCACAGCCTAGCCTGCTAGGACAAGCCCAGTTACCGGCAGTGC
This sequence comes from Calotriton arnoldi, assembly GCA_963921515.1. Taxonomy (NCBI): domain Eukaryota; kingdom Metazoa; phylum Chordata; class Amphibia; order Caudata; family Salamandridae; genus Calotriton; species Calotriton arnoldi. Next base: position 376,232 of record CAWUFW010014920.1, read on the forward strand.
CTACTATGAGTCCTGTAATTGTTCATTCAGTTATGTCCAAGGTGCCCACTAATCATGATGATATTCCATTTTGGATTGCCCAAAAAGTAGATCAACTTGAAGCTGTGTTTCCCCCTCGAGGTAAACATGGTCTTAAACAGGTGCAACGAAGAGAAATTGTAATTTCTCCTCTATTTTGCTGTTTTTATGTGAGCTGCGTTGTGCAGCAGACATAAAAACAGCAACAGGCCTTTGATTGTTTATGTGCAGGTAGGTGAGCCTTCCTGCACATAAACAATTAATACAAAAATGAGAATTTGCAACTTCTATGTATGCTGCATTAAGCAGCACACATTGAAGTTTCAAAATGCCATTTCAGATTGTTTATGTGAGGAAAGGGACACCTTCCTGCACATAAACAGTCTTCCCCTACAATGCAGGCACCCTTGCACTATGGTGCAGGGGTGTCTGGTTGGCGCTACGCAGCTAAAATTAGCGCCAGCGCAGGGGAAAACGCACAGCTGCACCATATCCTTGTAAATACGGTGCAGCCCTGCGTTTTGGGAGTGGCGGAGTGCGGCGTTAAGCCAAGGTGGCTAAAGCTGTGCTCCGCCTTGTCCTAGTAAATATGCCCCCAAAATCCTTGTTAGGATTCCCTAGTTTTGGCAGAACATACGTTCCTGATTATGTTCAATGCATTAAATCACTATTTAAATTAATTTATCCTGATTTCTCTAATACACTGTGGACATCAGAGCACCCAGATGCACCCAGACCCTTACAATCTGATTTGCTCGCCACATGTCACTAACATACACGTGTAAACACCACAAACCTAGTCATCTGTGTTTTACCGGAGGCAATAGGATTTACTTACATCACTTTTAATGAAGGTGAGATGGTGCCGATGGCATATGAATCGCATTTATATTCCAATGTGGAAATGCGTTTTGCCTCCACTGAAAAAATACTGACTGTGGTGCAGATTGCTATACTTAAGGAGCAGCCACATGCAAAAGGTAAATGCATTATTGTCATTCCTCCCATGCCAGCCTTAGAGACTGTCACAAAGGCTAGTGTTCCTAATGCTAAAGCCCTCCATCCTGGATGGATACAATGGGTAACATCATTAATAGCTGTTGATGTAAACTTTGTCTTTGACCTGTTTTTACAGACACAAGAATTCTTGCAGTATGAGCATGTTTATCCCATGCCCACTTTGGTCTTACCTCTTGAAAAGTATAAAGAGATTGTATACACTGATGTTTGAGCCCAGCCTGCTATAGGCTCTAACCAGCAATACTTGGTGATGTGTGCCACTGTTGCAGGTGCGATCTTCGGTGGAAAATTCCAACCACAGAATACTTGCACTTAGTCCTTAGGGGTCGAACTAAAAGCTTTGATTCTTGCACTCGAACATACGGATCCTGAATTCCCCACATTTATTGTGTGTGGTTCGTATTACTGTGTACAGTCATTTAATGAAAATGTACATATTAACAGGATTTAAAGATTCTAAAGACAACACAATCAAGGAGAAAATGCTTTGGGTTAAAGTGGCGTATCTCAAAGATAGGTTGGCACAGGCTCATGTTATACATACATTGAGTCATCAGCATGTGGAAGCACATGTTGAAGGGAAATCTTTGGCTGATGAAGAGGCCAAATCTTCAGTTGCGACTGCCACTGTTGCTGCAAATACTCGTTCTGAAACGAGAATAGACTCTGATATTTTAGCCGCTGTGAATGCTAATAAAGACGGCACACCCTTACCTGAGGGATTTCCACCTGAATATATCTACCATATGAGTGAACAAAACATTACTTTTTTAACTATTCCAGGAATTGGTGATCGATTGATTCCCAACCAAGACCGCAGACTAGCTTTTGTAAAAGCTGCGCACAAAGATGTTGCTTTGGCACATGCATGTGTGGCGGCCACAATTCCCATGCTACAGCACCATTATTGGTGGCAAGGCTTATATCAGCAGGCCAAAAGTTTGATGTGACATTTGTTAACAAAATAAAGCTTCCACCGTGTTTCGTCCGCCGCAGACACACCTGTTAATTTCTAACAAACCTTTCAGCTGCATTTATTTAGACCACTGTGGTCCTCTTATTTCGGATAAAACTTTTAAATTTATCCTAATTGCAGATGATTCTTACTCCAGGTTCCTCTGGTTTTGGCTACAACATTTGGCTGACGCTCGCACTGTTACCAAAGACATGCATGTCTTTTTTGGGACCCCTGCATGCAGTACATTCCACTCGGACCAGGGCCCGGCTTTCACTTCTAAAGCGTACCTGGACACTATGGCATCCCGGGGTATACAGGTGCATTATTCTTCTCTATATATGCCTGAGGGAAATTCTGTTGTGGAGAGGATGAACCAAGACTTAAAGCTGTCCTCAACAGCTAGAGAATTAGCACTAGACATAGTTGGATCCACTACCTATATGGGATTCAGTGGACTCTTAACAACCCCCCTAAAAGATCCCAGGGTGGGTGGTCCCCATAAGAAGAACTCTTTGATGTCAAAATGTTCGTCCCGGGCCTTGATGGTCTAGACATTGTGGCAGCAGTCATGCCCTTTGATATAGATAATGGTTTTGCTGTCTTACAGTACCTGCAAACACCTGTGATACCCAATCCGATGAGCTGTTGAAGACGTCTGACTCTGCCAGAATAAATGAGAAACCAGAACCTTCCAACTGGATTCCACAACTTGGGGAACATGTGTGAGAGAAAGTGGTGGTAAAAAAGGAGTTTGGCCCATCATACTGAGCACTGGTGCCAGTCGTTGGCATTCAAGGTACAAGAACTGTAATATTGCCACCACTTCCTGCTTTTAAAGATGATCATTGTGTCTCCATTGGTAACATCAAGTTACATCTTGTGGCCGATTCTCAACAATGGGCCACTAGGAGTCCTTGGTAGTTCCCTAACTCCTCTCACTACCATACAGCAAATTCCACTACAGCTAGTGAGTACCACTGTAGCTGTTTCTCTGGCTGGGGGGGCAGAGAATGCACTTCAATCCATACCTGCCTCCTCTACAACTACGAGCAACATGACAGAAGTTCTTAATACTGTCTCCTGTTTTTCAACTAAATGCTTCTGCGTATTATATGGATCAAGATGAAATTTCCTCAGGTGATTCTTCAGTTTTAGACACTTCTCCTGCACGGATCTGTTTTTCTTTTCATGGCTGAACCACACTTCTCTGGTCCCACCTTCGATATAGGTTTAGATAACACTTTCCTTGGTTTTTCTATTCCTGTGGATTGGATTTGTGACAGTTTTTTTCTTGCTGATTAATGGCCACTACATTTCAGAACGCTCTGCTGTGGAACTGGTCAACGAGGTGTTTGCCCCCGACTCTTCTTTGCATAAACTGAAAAGAGACTTGTCCCTCGTGAACATTTCAGCTGTTCCATTAACTGATGGAATTGTTTGGGATAAAGTTCCTTACAACATATTCGTTCCTACTGAGATCCTGCAGATAACATATGTGTTTAGAGTTTATGTGGGGGATGTAAAAGTAGCTCGGTTACATTCAGATGATTGGGACGTTGAAACTGTAAACTCCATGCTTTCGGAGCTGTAATAGTATACTGTTTTCGAATCTGAGGATTTGTACCTTAATTCTGCTAACTATGGTGAGATGTTCTGTTACCACCATTATGGACATCATTATCTACATCAAGCTAGTATTCAACGCACACTTTTAATTATACACAATGGGAACATTGTCCCACTCCCCCACCAGGGAATTCCAAAACTTACAAAGGTAAATGTTCATATTTTTCAGGATACAGCACGTCAGATCCGGAGACAGAATATCGAATCAAAAATATCGATTTACACAAATATCGAGTTAAAAATATCGTGGGCCAGAAATATCCACAGACAAATTCTCGTGGTCAAGAATATCAAATTTAGGTAAGTAATATCGATGTTAAAAATATCGAAGTGTAAAATATCGTTGGCAAAAATATAGTTGTTAAAAATATCGATTTATTTTATTGTTATATATTTTAGTATATATTTTATATGTATGTGATGTATGTTTTTTGTATAAGATTTGTTTGTATTTTTAATATATGTGTTAAATTTTTAGTAGTTATTAATTTTTTTGATTTGATTTTTGCGTTTTTAGTTCCGTAGTGGGTTTTGGGTTCATAGGGGAATAGGGTGGGAAGTAAATTAATTATATAAAATTAATTGATTATTTTTAGCAGTTATTAATATTTTTTATTTGAATTTTGCATTTTTAGTTCCGTAGCGGGTTGTGGGTTTATAGGGGAATCCGGTGGGAAGTAATTTGATTATATTAAATGTATTGAATATTTGTTATTTATTTTTATTTCTTTAATTGAGATGTTATAGTGTTAAATGGGTAAAGTAATTTATTATTAATTAATTAATAATTAGTTGTTAATGAATTATAATTAGTTAATTGGTAATTAATTATGGTAATTGTGTAATTAATTTTAGATGTGTGCTGTGGTGTTTATAAGTGTAATGGGTGGGAAAGGTGGGAAGTAATTTATTTTTAATTGATGAATTAATAACTAGTTGTTAATTAATTTTAATTAATTATTTAGTCATTAATTATGGTAATTGTGTAATTAATTTTAGGTGTGTGTTGTGGTGTTTCTAGGAGTAAAGGGTCGTAAGTATTTTGTTTTTAATTAATTATTATATAGTTGTTACTTAATGTTAATTATTTGATATTTATTTTATGTAATTGTTTACTTTTTGTGTGTTGTTTTTACTTTTAAAGGGGTAAAAGGTGGGTATTAAATACATTTTTTATTATTTAATTATTTGTTGTTAATAGTAATAGTTTTCTTTTAAAAATAATATTTAATTTTGTTTTATTATTTTATAGTTTAATTTAGGTGTGTGTTGTGGATATTATAGTGTTAAAGCATGTGTACTCAATGAATGTTTATTATTATTTTTATTAATAATATTTTTTTAATTGATTATTAATTATGTTAATTGTGGAAATACATTTAATTAAAAATGTTGAAGTGTTTTGTTATTGTTGTGATGTTATAGGGTAGGAATTAAAATAAACACATTTATATTTTAAATAATTTGTTTGTTTGTTAATATTTGCTACATTTAAATAATTATTGTTTATAAATATATTTATTAATTTATTTTTATATATTATTTGTAGGTTTTTTTGTCTGTAATTATTATTATAATGTGTGTTCTTTTTATATGTTTAATATATTTAATTATATATTTTTAAAATTATTGTTCATTTATTTTCATGATTTTTAAAATGTTGTAATATTTTTGTTTTTTTAATTGTTTAAGTGTTATTAGTAATTTGAGTTTCTCTGCTATCCAGCACTTCCCTACTGTTGCACTCACTGGAGTGGGAATAGTAATTTGTACCCCTCCGCTATCCAACATTTGCCCTACTGTTGCACTCACTGGAGTTGGAATAGTAAATTTAATTACTGCGCTATCCAACACTTACTCTACTTTTGCACTCACAGCAGTGGGAACAGTAATTTTTACCCCTCCACCATCCAACACTTTCCCTACTGTTGCACTGTTTGGAGTGGTAATAGTAATTTTTACCCCTCCACTATCCAACACTTTCCCTACTGCTGCACTCACTGGAGTGGGAATAGTAATTTTTGCCCCTCCGCTATCCAACACATTCCCTACTGTTGCACTCACTGGAGTGGGAATAGTAATTTTTACCCCTCCGCTATCCAACATTTTCCCTACTGTTGCACTCAATGGAGTTGGAATAGTGAATTTAATTACTCCGCTATCCAACACTTACCCTACTTTTGCACTCACTGCAGTGGGAATAGTAATTTTTTCCCGACTGTTGCACACTTTGGAGTGGGAATAGTAATTTTTGCCTCTCCACTATCCAACACTTTCCCTACTGTTGCACTCACTGGAGTGGGAATAGTAATTTTTACCCCTCTGCTATCCAACATTTTCCCTACTGTTGCACTCACTGGAGTTGGAATAGTAAATTTAATTCCTCCGCTATCCATCACTTACCGTACTTTTGCACTCACGGGAGTTGGAATAGTAATTTTTTACCCCTCTGCTATCCAACACTTTCCCTACTGTTGCACTCTTTGGAGTGGGAATAGTAATTTTTACCTCTCTGCTATCCAACACGTTCCCTACTGTTGCACTCTTTGGAGTGGGAATAGTAATTTTTCCCCTCCGCTATCCAACACTTTCCCTACTGTCGCACTGACTGGAGTTGGAATAGTAAATTTAATTATTCCGCTATCCAACACTTTCCCTACTGTTGCACTTAATGTATTGGGAAATGTAAGTTTATTATTTTTTTAATAGTTTAACGTTTTAATTTATTATAGAATTTTTTTTTATTTTAAATCATTGAGATATATATATATATGTATATTTTATTTTTATATAATTTTAAAGTTTAAAAATTAAATAAATATTATAGGGGGTCATTACGATGGCGGGCGGATCGCCACAGCCATGCCGGCAGTGGCTTCCGCCGGCCTGGCGGGTGCTGTTTTGCCAACCACGGTCGCGAATCCCCGACCGCCATATTACGATGGGCAGACATAGGCCAAATGCCTACCGCCGCGGTGTTTTTAGTACCGCCAGTACTTTGGTTCCGCGACGAGGGCGGACGTAGCCAATAGCGGGAGACCGCCGTGCGGAATGACGTGTAGACCGCCGTCCGAATCACAATGCCTCAAATAGGCAATCGGACCGCAACGGAGAAACCACCCATTGAAACACGGCGGAAGCAATACTGCGGAGGAAAACGGCAATAACACACAACTCCACGCGTTCGCTACCGCAATGGATCCTGCTCTACAAGCCCTACCGCTGCTGTTCCTGATCCGCGATCAACAAAGACGCCGCCGCCGTCGACAACACCGCAGGTACGTCAATGCCACACCTCCGCATCGGGGTCATCCATCAACAACGTCATCACCGCATCCTCCCGGTCACGTCACCGCAGCGGTGAAGACGCGGGAAAAGTTCCGCACAATCCAGTAGGCAGGTCCAGCGGCACGCATGGGCAGTCACAGGGACGTGTAAGGATTGTGTTGGCCCTGGCCCAAATATACATTGTGTGCCTCTGTTGGTAGCAGCTGTCATTACCTGATACCATCACAGCTCCTACCATCCCACCCTGTTCAACATCAAAATGTGTGCCCATCTGATATTCAGGGATAGTGATGTATGTGAACAAGTTCATATGTGTATTGTGGCAAAACAACACCTGCATAGTAATGCCAAATAGGTGCTTGTGATGTGAAACCCCCTTCCTGCCACTGCCAAGATGAGTAATAGGTGGCAAAACAACACCTGCAAGGTAATGCCAAAAAGCTGCCTGTGGTGTTAAACCCCCTTCCTGCCACTGCCAAGATGAGTATGAGGGGGCAAACCCCACCTGCAAAGTAATGCCAAAAAGGTGCTTGTGGTGTGAAACCCCCTTCCTGCCACTGCCAAGATGAGTAATAGGTGGCAAAACAACACCTGCAAGGTGATGCCAAAATGGTGCATGTGGTGTTAAACCCCCCTCCTGCCACTGCCAAGATGAGTATCAGGGGCAAACCCCACCTGCAAAGTAATGCCAAAAAGGTGCTTGTGGTGTGAAACCCCCTTCCTGCCACTGCCAAGATGAGTATTAGGGGGCAAACCCCACCTGCAAAGTAATGCCAAAAAGGTGCTTGTGGTGTGAAACCCCCTTCCTGCCACTGCCAAGATGAGTATGAGGGGGCAAACCCCACCTGGAACATACACGTTTGTAGTTGGCATGTACAGGGCCACATACACCTCAACACCACTGACAAGGACAGGCCAAGCACACTGTGTGACCACTCAACTGCACACATCCAAATATACCCATGTGAGTACGAAGACAGGCCTTCACAAGATTACCACACACACACTGCTGTTCACACATCCAAACACATCACACAGACATCACCAACCTTGGACACCCCGCAAGTTAGACTGTGTGTAGAATTCACCTCTGTTGTGGTATAGCCCCCTAACATGACATGTGTACAATCATACTGAAATCAACAGCGAATGATGATTGCAAGAGTACATCAACACCCACAAACATCATTGCACCCCCAAACCTCAGAGTCAAGCAGACCAAAAGTGTGTGTTACGTTTGCCAAACAATGACAAAGTGAATGAAGTAAATGGCAATGTGGAAGTGCCATGCAGAGCATGTGGCACATTTATCCATACCCACACATCAAAATGTTTAATTAAGCAAGGGCAGTAACAAACGATACGACAGGAGTAACAGTGTTTATTGCAAAATATCCTGATAGTCACAAAATTTCAAACAAATAAAAGGCCATTGGCCAGTCCACAGTCCAAACAATGCACATGTGTGCATGAAAATGTTTACAGTGAATGTGTAACACCGTACACTGCCATGTGAATGACCAAAGCACCGGGGCTATCAAAGCTCAGTCCAGGCACCGCTGTGGGAGAGATGGGTATGGGAGGGGGTCTGTGCCTCAGACTTGCCTGTCAGTATGGAGTGGGAGGTGGCTGAGTGTCGTGGCCACTGGCGGAACTGGACCTGGGAGAGAGAGGATCATCAGAGTCAGAGTCAGCAGTGGCTGTGGCAGGCGTAGGGCTGCTTGGACCGGGTGGCATGGTGGCACGTGGAGGCGGAGAGATGCTGCCGTGAGACACAGAGGCAGTAGTGGCTGTGCCAGGTGTAGGCCTGCTCGTACTGGGTGGCATGGTGGCACGTGGAGGCGGAGAGATGCTGCTGTGAGACACAGAGGCAGTAGTGGCTGTGGCAGGTGTAGGCCTACTTGGACCGGGTGGCATGGTGGCACATGGAGGCGGAGAGATGCTGCCGTGAGACACAGAGGCAGTAGTGGCTGTGGCAGGTGTAGGACTGCTTGGACCGGGTGGCATGGTGGCACGTGGAGGCGGAGAGATGGTGCTGTGAGACACAGAGGCAGTAGTGGCTGTGGCAGGTGTAGGGCTGCTCGGACCGGGTGGCATGGTGGCACGTGGAGGCGGAGAGACGCTGCCGTGAGACACAGTGGGTGAGGGTGAATGTTGAGGGCTGCCTCTACACTTCTTGGGTATCCGATATTGCAGAAGTGTCTTGGGAGTAGTGGGAAGTGTGGCTGGCACAACAGAGTCCCTCTCCACCAAAGGTGTGACAGGTGCAGGTGGCCCTCCTTGTGGGGATTTGCTGGATATGGACTTAGCCTTGCTTTTTGCTTGCCTTTTGCCCTCCATCCCCTGTGGTCCTGGTGAACCACTCACATTGCTCTCCTGACCACGCTTCACAGGGGTGTGGGTGGGAGTAGAGGTCCTGGGTGAAGCAGTCTTAGGTTGCTTTGTGGGCTTTCCCTTCAGCGGCACCAGCACCACAGCAGGCATGCCAACTGTTTGTCTGTCACTTGGAGCAGTTGTGTGGATGGGAGTCTCTTGTGATGGGTGCAATCTTGTGGACCATGAGCTAGAGGCCTGCTTCTTTGCCTGATGCCCCTGAGTGTCATGTGAAGGGCTTTTTTCTTTGCGTCCCTGTGTCCTGTGTCACTTTTTGGGGATGGTGTCTGTGGTCTGGCACGCTTGGAGCGCTGCTGTCGTGTGCTGGGTGTCGACGACTCGGGGCCTGAGGGCTCAGTTGTGTGGTCACTCTCCTCAGGGGTTGCCACTGGCAGGGTGGTTGATGAAGGCATTGGGGCTGGACTTGGATGCTGTGATAGCTGAATGGCTGCCGTCACGGTGGAGGACAAACCCTGGACAGTCCTGTGTAGCCCACCCACGTCCGAATGAATGCCCTCCATAAATGCCAGAACCTGTCCCAACTTCTTGTCCTGATCCTGGAAAGCATTTAGGAGAGCTGTCTGACCCACACACAGCTGGCGCAAGAGTTCTACCGCCTCAACACTGAGGGCAGCAGGGGAGACAGGGGCAGGGGCAGCGGTGCCTGGGGTGAAGGCGACTCTACCCTTAACAGCCCTGCGGGCACGGACAGCACTAGTGGTAGTAGCCGGGATGGTGGGCACTGGCCGATGTGTGGTGGCGGAAGAGGCAGCATTGTCACTCCCTGTGACCACCATTGTCGCTGACTCCCCACTGGAGTCCGATGATGTTGAGGTTGTGCTTTCTGCGCGTGAGTCCTCAAGGACACTCCTGTCCCCCTCCGAGGCACTGGTCACCTCAGTGTCAGTGATCTCATGGCTATCATGCGTGCCACATGCTTCAGCACTGGTGTCCGTATCATGGCCTTCCGTGCACTCGGTAGATGCTGCAATGGACAGAGACATAGGTTCAGTACAGTGCCATACACACAAACATCAAATGCAAGCACAGAACTAGACTAGATAATGACAACCCCAAGTTGCACAACACCCTGTGCAGTCTGCATGTGCAACAATCATGCTGAACACAGAAGATGCATGGAAATATGCATTGTTTACATCAATGAGCCATGTGAGGTTCACACCGGCAAATAGCAGGTCCCTGCCTCCTTGTAATCTAACATAAACATCTCTGCAAGCATACCCACGTGCCTGTATGTGAGAGAGGCATACATCTCAGCATGTTGCCTCTGTCACATATGGAGTCACTGTAAGGGGACAACACAGATACAGATTCAAATTTGTACTTAAGAATGTCCATGAGCTACTGATGTCTAACAAGTTGAGCAATTTATCATGCAAACTGTTGCACGTTGGTGTCAGATGTGTACTTCACACCATTTACAAGTCCTGCAGTGCACACATCGTTAAATGCACACTGACATGATGCACACTGCTGTACACTGCCTGGTGATGTCCATGACACCCAGAATGCAGAAGATGTCATAAGGCCACATCTCATCATGCAATGTCAAGGGCCATTGTATGAAACACATGATCAAGTCCATCTATGGGAAAATACATGACACCTGCACTGAACACATAGGCCACAGAGAAGTAGTTCCTAAAGATTTACACAGCAGCAAGATCAGCAATGGCTCCCGGTCGCCATTCATGCAGTCACTCACACCCAAAGTCAGCCTACGCAGAATACTCACCACTAACTCCCTGCTGATGGTCCCTAAAACGTTCATACAGCTCTGGCTGTGTCACAGACAAGATGCGGGACATTAGTGGAGTCATGGTTCGGCGCGCCAACCTGCCACTGCGAGGGACCAGCCCCACCGTCATCTCTGCCACGGTCCTGATCAGACGGGAGATGTCGTCCCACCTCTTGTGGCAGTGTGTGTGCCGTCTGTTGGATACACCCAGAGTCGGCACCTTCCGTGCAATGTTCTTCCATGTGGCCTATGCTGGTGGACCTTCAGCTGCAGGCATAGGAGACAAGAAAAGGAAGTATCAGAGACCCTGTGTCATTCACACTGTGGGGCCGATTCCGATTCGGGTCGGAAATCTCTCCGACCGAGCCGGACCCGGGGAGATTTCCGACCGAATCGGACCCTAGCAGCCCGACCGAACGAGTACGATGCGCACGTATGCCATCGGACTCGAGTCGGTCGGACTTCCATTGAAGTCAATGGGAGCCTGTCGTACAACGCGTACGTGGGCTCCCATTGACTCAATGGGTGCGAGGCGAACAAGGGCGCCCCCTACAGCGTGTACGCGGCAAAGCGGCTCGCGCCATACTTGCACAGGTAGGGGGGACCCATGGGTCCCCCCTGTGTGTGACTCGCGCGGCTACGCATACAGGGGGGTCTGACACGGACCTCCAAAGTACGGCTCCGACTGCTTCTTGGAGCCGGACGGCGCGAGTCAGTCGGACTGCTCATGGTGCGCATCGTACTTGCCCGGCCGGGGAACGTCTCCATTGCGAGGTGCGCAGCGCATCCGTGCGAGTCGGTCGGTGCGGTTGGGACAGGCGTACGGGTCGGTCGGCAAATTTGCACGCGCTCGCATCGTACTCGTTCGCCCCGGACGCTTACATACGGTCGGTCGGGAAAAAGGGCTCGAATCGGATCCAGTTCAGCCGAATCCGATTCGGTGCCCTACCGGCC